>JAESUZ010000523.1:372470-742445 GCA_017311185.1 Proteles cristata cristata | reverse complement strand
TCTCTCTCTCTCTCTCTCAATCTCTCTCTCTCTCTCTCTGTCCCTCCCCTGTTCACATGCATGTTTATGTTCTCTCTCTCTCAAAAATAAATAAACATTTTTTAAAAATGAAACTTTAAAAAGTGAAATTGCATGTGTACTTCTGTCAGAGAAGTTCTTTGCAATGTGTGAGTTAATTTGTTCCTTTATTCCACTTTATCCCACAGGCACTGATTGAGTGCTTATTATGCCCCAGGCACATTGGGAGCTGAATCTTTATCCTTAGAAGTTCACAAAGCAGTAAAAGAAATAGACTCATAAATACAATGACGTGTACTTGCCATGGTAGAGACCTGTATAACACAGTATGTGGACCCTGATAAGGGACAAGTACACACTCACAGGACATGGTATTTGAACAGAAGTTTGAAGGTTGCTTAGCAAATCCCTCTTCTTGCCTATGGTCTAGGACCAGAAGCCCACTTTCTAGGTGATAGGAGGAACACACCTCAATTCCAGTTTGAGTGGAAAACTGAGATGCCCAACCTTATTAGAGCAGCAAGAACTCCGAATGGGGCAAAGGTGATTAACTCTGTACAACACGATTCAACCATCAAAAAAAAAAAATCATATCCTATATCACTCATTCGACAAATGTTTATTGAGTTCTGACTATGTTTGCAGTAGTGTTCTATGTATTAGAAATGCAGCATTGCACAAAAGAGGTATAATTCCTCACTCTGGTGGAATTTATATGAGAATGAAAATACTATTAAAGATTTGAAAAATGTGTGAAGAGAGCTGGTATAGGATAGTATATATGGTATGATCTTGACTTTATTATATATGAAAAGATTAAAGGATTATTTTATGTTAACTTTTGCTATATAACAGGCTATAGAACTTCTTGGTTTAGATGACAACCATTCATTTAGCTTGGGACTCAGGGGATTTGCACTCTGGACTGGGCTTACTGCTGGTTCTTCTGCTGGTCTTGGTTGGGTTCACTAAAGTGGGTTCACCAGCTACTCCCTTAGGCCGCCCTGATTCTGGGGATTTGCTGAGTGTTGACTGATGTGACAGGGGCAACTAGGCACATATCTCTTGTCATTCAGAAGGTTGGCACTGACTTACTACAGGGTGGAAGTACATTCCAAGGGCAGCAAGAGAGGGCAAGCACAGTCATAACCATTTTCTAAATCTCTCCTTGTGATACATTAGCTGTTGTCCCACTGGCCAAGCTCCGAGTCAGTGGTAAGAGAGGAATACCCAAAGGTGTGCCCACAGGGAGGTGGGGACACAATTGGGGTACTTGCTGCAACAATTTGCTAGAGATAAATACCAAAAAGGTGAGGGTGGTTGCCTGGGTAACGGGATTACAGTTTTAGTTTCTTCTCTATTTTTCCTTTAATTTTTCAAATTTTTGGTAGTCAGGAGGAGGAATTCAGGGGCCTATTGTCACGTGCTTGTTGCAGCTTGGAGCACAGTGAAAGTATCCCATGCTTAGCATCGGGCACCACGTTTGGGTGCCTCCTGCCACAGTAAGCCTGGCCAAACTGGCGAAGAGAGGCTTCTGCAAATGGTTTCTTGGCTCAGAAACAAAGCATATTGTAATAGAGTCTACATATAGGGAAAATTAGAAGATTCAGATTCAGATTGAGGTGCAGGAGCAAGCACAGGCAAGAGGAATCATGATGATGGAAGCCCCTTTAGGCTCATTTGAAACTCTTATTGAGGTGGGGTGAACTAGGCACAGAAAGAAGAGAATCTGAAGTCTCTTTGATAATTTCAGCATTAGTGATCAGAATATTACATGCTGGTGGAAACGCAAATCTTTTATTCAAACTCTTCATTACATCAGCGCCCCAGAGAAATGGCGGGACTTGACAGGCTCCCTGACGTCTTGTGGCAGAGGCGGAGGCAGAGCTCAAGTCTCCCGAGAGCACGTCTGGTGGTTTGTTTTTGGGGCACTGCTGCTGTGAAGATAGCTGGTCCATTTGTGAGCAATGAGATGGTGACTGGCTATCTCTCCTCCCCTGCATCCCTTCCCTGCCTACCTATCTGTCTCTCTCTTTCTCTTTATCACACACAGCGCGCGCGCGTACACACACACGCACACACACACACACCACAGACTTTGAGTATCAAGATGATCCAAGTGTTACCATTAATGATGGCTACCATTTCTTGTGCTATGCCCTTAAGCCTATACCAGGAGGTTATGAGCTCAAATACACTAAGCAAGCAATTTTTAAAAGACTTACAGTTAATGAGCACTTGAAAAATATAGGTTGATTTGCCAAGTCGACACTGGTCTTTAGGCCTGGGATTTTGCCAGGGGTAAATTACATGCTACATAGATGGAACTTTCTTGGCTTTGCTTGACCTAAGCCTATTAGTATGCCCAAGGCTATCACCTTGAAAGAAGCATTGAGAGTAAAGGTTATGTTTGCTGCAGTGGTTGTTTTATTATTTATCAGGTCCAGTAATGTTCCTTTTCATGACAGAACCAAATATTTTGTCATTAAAGGAATATACGTAATTACTTCATAAAAATGAACCTGGCCGATAGCATCTATCTAAATATATTTAGGCTAAGGAAGGATGTGAGCCAAAAGGAAACAAGAAAAAGAGGGAGGGATAGAAAAGCTACTGTTCTTATGTACCAGGGGTTATAGGATTCCCAGAACATGTTATGATTTGTGGCTCATGAAAACAGGTACACACAGAAATTGGAGACAGCTCTCTGCAGAGTGTTAGGATTTATCCATTTTTACCGTACACAGATGGAAGGGAAGAATGATTTAATTATTTCTGTGTATCAGGCCAAAAATGATTCGGGCATAATGATTTGGTTTTTTAACTGGTTAACTTGGATTTTAATGTGATTTCCTCACTTTATATTATCTCAGATATGGATCTGATGGTCTGTCTAATCCCATCCTTTACCTTCCCTTTTCCCTGAGGGCTCACTTGGCTCTTATTTCTGCCAGCATGGGTTTCGGGTTTCAACTAACAGGAAGCGTATCATCTGTGTGGTGACAAGACATTCAGAAATGCCTCCTCGACTGTTGCTAACTTCAAGTCCAAAAGCCCTAAAAGGTGAGGCTGCCTGACTATTCTCCACAGCTCCTGGATTGCTGTGAGATATCTTTGTCATGGATACCATTTGCTGTTTCCCATGAAGGTCACACTATGTGCACGATTTACCTAAATTTGTGATAGCTAACAAATCTTTGATCAATGAGCATCTTTTCGAAATGTAAGGCAATTGGCTGAAATAGGTTTGACTCCCAACTCAACACTGTGTGAGGTTTAGAGATCTCTAAGCAACCCTCCATTTTGTTATATATGGCAGGCTTAAAGATATATGAGGCTGCCCGTCACTGGGATCCCCTTCACCCTTGGGTCCCTGAGCCATATAGAAAGCTCTAGCAAATGGGTAGAACCACAATTGGCAAGCTCCTGCTTTTCCATTCTATTCTCCTCTGACTGCAAACAGTGCCATATAGTGAAAGGAACATTGATTTTGGAGAAAACTAGAATCCAAATCCCACTGCAACATTTTCTTTGATATTGTGCCTGTCTAGAGCTGTACTGGCACAAATGGACAGATATTTCAGGAGAGAAAGAGACTTTTTTTTTTAATGTTTTATTTATTTCTGAGATGGAGAGAGAGAGAGAAAGAGAGAAAGAGAGAAAGAGAGAGAGAGAGAGAGAGAGCAGGGGAGAGTCAGAGAGAGGGGGAGACACAGAATCTGAAGCAGGCTCCAGGCTCTGAGCTGGCAGTCAGCACAGAGCCCGATGCGGGGCTCGAGCCCACAAACCGTGAGATCATGACCTGAGCCGAAGTCAGACGCTTAACCGACTGAGCCACCCAGGCGCCCCGAGAAACAGCCTTCTTGAGAGACATTCCTGAGTCTATTCTATACGTAAGTAACTAAAACATAATTTGAACAACTATTAACAAACAGTTATTGAATATCTCCTCTGAGCCAGGTTTCTGGGATTACAGAGATAAAGAAATTGAGTCTTTCTCCTCACGATGAAGCCCAAAGCCTAACACAGAAGACACACCTATAAACATATTATAACATCTTATTCTAAGTTCACCAGTACAAATGAGTGGGGGTACAGTAGTAGCACCGAGGGGCTACTGATTAACTTTCTCTTGGGGCAGCGATGCTCAGGGAAGACCTCTAATGTCTCATGCAGTAGTGCAGGCCTGGCAGATCCTTCAAGGATAATGAGAATTATCTAAGGTATAGGGAATTAGGAAATAGTTGGGCTGAAAAGTATCTTTAGAAACCACCTATCTTTCTATATTTAGTGAAGACTGTATCTATACACCATTCTCTGCACACTTGGAAGCCTGCATCATTTGTGGGACCCTTTGCTCAAAAAGCAGGAAAAAAAGTAGTGTTAAAGGCACTGAAATATAAAGGTTCTTCCTTTCTTCGTGATCTCTCTTTTGACTTGTGATGGTTTTTATTTGCTACTTAATGTACTCTAAGTAAACAAAAAGTTTTCTTCATTATTAGCGTGAATTTTACTATTCATATTTTAAAAAATTTTTTTGAAGATTATTCATTTTAAGAGACAGAGAGAGTGAGGGAGGGAGGGGCAGAGAGAGAGGGAGAGAGAAAATCCCAAGCAGACTCTACACTGTCAGCACAGAGCTCAATACAGGGCTCAAACCCACAAACTGCAAAATGATGACTTGAGCTGAAACCAAGAGTTGGACACTTAACTGATTGAGCCACTCCAGTGCCCCTACTATTTATATTTTTCAATGCCAGTTTTACCTATAAGAGCATGAACTCCTACATAGAATCACTGAAATTATACAGTTCTTATTTCATGGTTCCTACATGAATATGCATTTCATTCTTACCAGAATACTAGAAAAGCTGCACAAAGCTAACTCTCTACTGTTTCTATTTCACTTTAAGACATCGGCACATTCTACCAACATGCTAATTTGCCTTACTGGTGAGTAAGGAAGAGCTGAAAGGAAAAGGATTTATGGGTTGCCTTATCTTCCTCTTTACTTCTATGTCATCATTTCCTGTGTCAGTGGCTGGCTAAGAGGGAAGTCCTGTGAGTGAGGAAGGATGTGATAAGATTCCTTGGTTTTCATGTTAGAATGCCATCACCTTCAGGGCACCTGGATGGCTCAGTCAGTTAAGCATCTGACTTCAGCTCAGGTCATGATCTCATGGTTTGTAGGTTCGAACCCTGCATGGGGTTCTGGGCTAACAGCTCGGAGTCTGGAGCTTGCTTTGCATTCTGTGTCCCCCCACTGCCCCCCACTCCTGGCCTACGTGTTCTCTCTCTCAAAAATGAATAAACATTAAAAATATTTTTTTTTTTAAGAATGCCATCACTTTCTTTCTGCATTTGAAACTAATTGTGGTTCATGGAGACCCTGGCCTCTCGAGGCAGTCAATGCCACCATTTCCTCAGTCCTGGATATAACCCCTGTCTCTTGCTTTGAGTCTCACATGTTGAATTACCTCACTGCAGGTTTATGATTTGCCGCTATTGTAGCTTCTAGATAAACTTCCTATGTGTAACTACATTGATATATTCCTGATCTAGGTTCATGATTATTCCTCAACAATACTACAATCTTGTTGTAATCATAATTTATGCCGGAATATAGTGTTCTGCACAGACAGGGGTAACTTAGTTTGTTCGTTCTTCATCTAAGGGTTCAACATCTAACATAAGCCACAATGACAAGAATAGATATATAAAGTACACAATAGTTTGATACTGAATAAAATCGCTCATTAATAAATTACTTACCCAGGGACACCTGGGTGGCTCAGTTGGCTAAGTGTCTAACTCTTGATTTTGGCTCAGGTTGTGATCTTGTGGTTCGTGGCAGCAAGCTCCGTGTTGGGCTCTACATTGACAGCAAAGCCTGCTTAGGATTCTCTCTGTCTCCTCTTTCTGACTCCCCCCACCATAAATCTATAAACACTTTTTAGAAATAAATGGAATGCCTGGGTGATTCAGTCAGTTAAGCGTCCAACTTTGCTCAGGTCATGATCTCATTATTTGTGAGTTCGAGCCCCACGTCAGGCTCTGTGCTGACACCTGTGAGTTTGGAGTGTGCTTCAGATTCTGGGTGTGTCTCTGTCTCTGTCCCTTCCCCCCACATTCTCTGTCTCTTTCTCTCTCTCAAAAGTAAATAAACATAAAAAAAGAAGCATTAAATAAATAAATAAGTAAATATGTTGCCTTATGATAACCTCACAGTGATAAGTTTCCCAATTGTACAGTAAAAAGTGAGTCATTAAGACTGCATATTTAGAGATCAAAACATATCTCTTCTTTATATAATAACTGCAGTAAGAAAGTGTTCGTTACTAAGTTTTCTGTATCTATAACATGAAATGCTTTCCTATTCAATTTTTGGTTTTTCGTTTTGCTTGTTTGGTTTCTTTTATTATTTATTTATTTTAATTTTAAAAAAATGTTTATTTATTTTTGAGACACAGAGACACAATGTGAACGGAGGAGGGACAGAGAGAGAAGATGACACAGAATCCAAAGCAATCTCCAGGCTCTGAGCTGTCAGCACAGAGCTCAACGCACGGCTCAAACTAATGAACCTCAAGATCATGGCCTGAGCCAAAGTTGGACACTTAACCAACTGAGCTACCCAGGCGCCCTTAGTGTCTTTTAAAATAGACTTTATTTGTAAGAGTTGGCTTAGCTTCACAGCAAAAATGAGCAGAAAGTACAGAGTTCCCATAAGCCTCCTGCCCTTGTAAATTTATTCTTTATTAATTAGTTTCACAGCATCTTTAGAAAATAGATAAGCATCTTAATTCCTATTATACTTTGGGGGAAACTAATGCACAGAATCTTACTGATGTAGACAAAAGGTATCTTAAAGATAGAGGTGGCATTTCCTAAGTGTCAGCCACTTGAGGTCTGTCCACCTCATAGATTTGGTCATATTCACACATCATGCCTATTTGGTTCATCAGTGGAGTGTTTTTCTTTAAACGGACTCGCCTGTTTTACTTAAATGTATTAATTTCAATTATTTACTTGTTTATTTATTTCTGTTAAGTTTTTTTTTTCAGAGAGAGAGAGGGCACAAGTGAGTGACGGACAGAGAAAGAGAGAATCCCAGGAGCAGCAGTGAAAGAGAGAGAGGGAGAGAAAGAGAGAGAGAGACAGAGAGAGAGAGAGAGAGAGAGTGAGAGAAGCAGGGCTCACCTGAAGCAGGGCTTCTGTTCACCTGAAGTGGGCTCGAGCTTAGCCAAAGCGAGGCTTGTGCTCACCTGAAGCAGGGTATGAGCTCATCCGGTATGGGTCACAAACTCATGAATCATGAGATCGTGACTTCAGCCGAAGCCAAACGCTTAACAGCTGAGCCGCTCAGGTACCCAAGATTTTGTTTTTAAGTCACCTCTACACCCAGCGTGGGGCTCAGATTCACAACCCCAAAGTCAGGAGTTGTGTGTTCTACCAACTGAGGCAGCCAGGCAGGCCTTAAGTACATTCATTTTAAATAGAAACTTCCTCTAATTCCATAATTAGCAACAGTTGTAAAAACTGATGCAGAACTATTACAATTGCACATACGTTTGTACATGTGTGCCGCCTCAAATCAATTAGCAGAACAATGCCTGTCACATTTTGGTAATAATGATTTGGTTCAGTATTCTCAGTGATAGATGGCGTTCACAAGGCACTTTCCCCTGGTTATATGCAGCCATTTTAAAAGCTTTGACCTAGATCAGTCAGAACATGGGGTAGGCCCAATATCTATATCCACTTCCTGTCATTTTGTCTCATCTCCCCACTGATTGTGACACCTCATTTATAGGTAGAGCAACTGAAGCGGGAACTCAGGGATCTTCCCAGTTTATGCAGCCTGAGGGCAAGCCAGGACCTCTCCCTGCCCTTCCATCCCAGTACTCCTGGTTTACCACAGGACTTTTCCACCATGCACCTGACGTAATCTAACAATCGGTTCATGGACATTAAGGGAAGCAGGAGATTAAAACGTAAAGTTGGAGCCGGAGTTGGAGTGTCCTCTTGCAAATGAACACCAGTATTCAAAACCTGAGCAGTGCCTTCTCAAAAGTTTACCCCTGTGGACCGCAATAATACAGGTCAGTGTTTCCCAAAGTCTGGAACATGTGCATAAGATAATTTGGGGGAGTACACAAATACAATTTTATGAAGCATAGGCCCCCTCCATAGTGAGGAAGTCACTCCCTTTTAAATTCTATTTTACTCTTTCTGATCATATCAAGAGAAAAATCTCCCATGTCCTTAAAAACTTTTCTAACATTTGCTAATCTATTTTTTAATTTTTTTATTTATTAAAAAAATTTTTTTAATGTTTTATTTATTTCTGAGAGAGAGAGAGAGAGACAGGGTGAACAGGGGAGGGTCAGAGAGAGAGGGAGACACAGAATCTGAAACAGGCTCCGGGCTCTGAGCTGGCTGTCAGCACAGAGTCCAACATGGGGCTCGAACCCATGAACCAGGAGATTATGACCTGAGCCAAAGTCAGAACCTTAACCGACTGAGCCACCCAGGTGCCCCACTATTTTTTTTTTTAAACAATGAGAGAACAGGCATCACATTCCACGCACTTATCTGGTATTTTTTAAGCTAG
Source organism: Proteles cristata cristata (assembly GCA_017311185.1). Lineage (NCBI taxonomy): Eukaryota > Metazoa > Chordata > Mammalia > Carnivora > Hyaenidae > Proteles > Proteles cristata. Next base: position 733,813 of record JAESUZ010000523.1, on the reverse strand, counting down.
TACTTGATTAATGAATTGCTTGCTCTGATATATATGTAATTTAGTCTGATCAGGCTCTACAACAAAATATCCAGACAAGGGGCTTCACCAATAGGCATTTATTTCTCACAGTTCTGGAGGCTGAGAAGTCCAAGATCAAGGTCCTGGCAGATTCAGTTCTTGGGGAGGGCCGTCTTCCTAGTTTGCAGATGGGTACCTTCTAGACTTATCTTCACATGGGAGGAGGGAGGGAGGGAGGGAGAGAAAGGAGGGAGAGAGAGACAAAAGAGAAACTGCGCACACAAGCTTGAGCACTTAGTAAGCAAGAGAGCATGAGCCCTGGCCTATTCCTCTTATTATAAGAGCATGGTCTCACAATAGGGGCTCCACTTTCATGACCTCATCTAAGTCCAATTACCTCCCAAAGACTTTGCTTCCAAGGATCATCATGTTGGTGGTTAGAGCTTCAACAAATAAATTTTGGAGGGACACAAACATTCAATCCATAACAATATGTTTTATGGTTGCTTTCTTTTCTTTTTTTTTTTTGCTAATGTTTTTTCTTTTTTTTTTTTTTTTTTACAAATAGTTTATTGTCAAGTTAGTTTCCACATAACACCCAGTGCTCATCCCCACAAGTGTCCTCCTCCATGCCCATCCCTCCACCCCCCCTACATCCATCAGTCCTCAGTTTGTTCTCAGCATTCAAGAGTCTCTCATGGTTTGCCTCTCTCCCCTTCCCCCACCATTTCCCCCCTCCTTCTTCCCCATGGTCCTCCGTTAAGTTCCTCCTAATCATCCTATATGTGCAAACATATGGTATTTGTCCCTCTCTGCCTGACTTCTTTTGCTCAGCATAACACCCTCAAGGTCCATCCATGTTGCTACACATGGCCAGATGTCATTCTTTCTCATTGTCATGTGGTATTCCATCATATAGATAAACCACGTCTTCTTGATCCATTCGTCCGTTGATGGACACTTAGGCTCTTTCCATGTTTTGGCTATTGTTGAGAGTGCTGCTATGAACATTGGGTACATGTGCTCCTATGCCTCAGCATTTCTATATCCCTTGGGTAAATTCCTAGCAGTGCTATTGCTGGGTCATAGGGGAGTTCTATTGTTAGTTTCTTGAGGAACCTCTACACTGTTTTCCAGAGGGGCTGGACCAGTTTACATTCCCACCAACAGTGTAGGAGGGTGCCCGTTTCTCCACATCCTCGCCAGCATCTAGAGTTCTCTGATTTGCTCATTTTAGCCACTCTGACTGGCGTGAGGTATCTCAGTGTGGTTTTGATTTGTATTTCCCTGATGAGGAGGGATGCTGAGCATCGTTTCATGTGTCTGTTGGCCATCTGGATGTCCTCTTGGAGAAGTGTCTGTTCATATCTTCTGCCCATTTCTTCATTGGGTTGTTTGTTTTTCGGGCGTGTAGTTTGGTGAGTTCCTTGTAGATTCTGGATATCAACCCTTTATCTGATATGTCATTTGCAACTATCTTTTCCCATTCCGTTGGTTGTCTATTAATTTTCTGGGTTGTTTCCTTTGCTGTGCGGAAGCTGTTTTATGGTTGCTTTCAAGTTATCATAGGTAATTCAAAGAGTTCTATTTATGGTAGGTGTATACAATTCACTTAAATAAATTTATTTAAATAAAAGAGTGACATGATTCAAAGAAAGTGAAATAAGCAATCATTCTGGCAGCATATAAATATGTCAAAAATGCGAAAATTGCATGGAAATGGCTGAGATTTGAGAAACAGTGGCAAAAGTAAACGGAATTGATACTGATTTCTGCTATGTGTGGAGTATTCTCCCAAGCATTAGGCATTTGTGATGAAGAATGGACATTTTAACAATCCAAACCCAAACGAGCCATAGGTGTTTTTTCCTTCTGGAAAATTTTTCATTGGGGGAAGTATCATAATTCACATCATAAATCTCCATGTTGCTCATTTCCATGAGGAGACTGGTGAAAGAGGGAAGGAAATGAAAAGAAAGGAATTTCAGTCCTCCTGGCGATGTTTCTGTGCTTCTAAGGAGAGGGACAGGAAGCAAATTGACTGTTGCTGGGCTGAGCATGTTAGTGTTGCTGGGTATGGAACAGTGGAGTGGAGAAGGAGCCAACTATGGGAAGAAAGGTTAATTGCGTTCCCATTTGTGGGAGGAGCCTGATGACCGAAGCCCTGAAACGGACAGAGAGGAGGAAACACATGTGGCTGTATCTTTTCGTTACTCCCAACTTTAGTAATGTTTACTACATGCCAAAACTTGATTTTTTTGCTGTTGTTTATCAAGCTGGAAGGTAATTGTGGGAGGGAAAAAGAGGTTAGAGGACGACTGAAGAGTGCCTGTCATCTCCTATTTATGTATTTATTTGCCAGCAAATGTATTCATCACCTGTAATGGGGAACGTGCACGTGCCAGGTACTGGAGGCCATAGATGGTAAAGAGAGAGAGTTCTGACATCATAAAACTTACAGCCAAGAGCTGGAATGGCTGTAAAAAAAAAAAAATAATGAGGGGCACCTGGGTGCCTTAGTCGGTTGGGTGCCCGGCACTTGATTTTGGCTCAGGTTCATGGGGTCGAGCCCCACATCAGGCTCTGTGCTGACAGAGCAGGGCTTGATTGAGATTCTCTATTACCTCTCTCCGCCCCTCCCCTGCTCACATGTGTGTGGAGGGGTGGGTGTGGCTGTGGGTGTGTGGGTTTACATATGCACTCTCTCTCTCAAAATAAATAAACATTAAAAAAAAACTACTGACATAAATGAATGCCATGAAATAAAGAAAGGAAAGAGCTGTGTGCTATGAGACAGAGTAGGAAGATTTATTCAAGGGCTGCCTGCTTGCCACTTCAAATCCATCTGGCCTCACTTCCGATTCCAGGGACTGCTATGGTAATTAGTTCCAGAGCGGGCTTCAATCAGTTCCATGCAAGTACAATGTGACTGCACCGCTACCATGGCCCATGCTGCTGGTGCCCAGGCTCCTGATGTTTTCATGGTGTGGCATGACTTTGAGAATCCACAGAACAATCACACATGTGCAACCGAGAGTGTGGGAGGATTAATGCCATGTGGAGAGCCACTGCATCAGGGCTCCCCTCTTATTGAAGTCTGATGGCAGGAGCTTTTGAGACACATTTCAAAGAATTCTCAGGAGGTCCTGTGAGACTGAGTACCCACTCATTCATAGCAGAGTACAACTCAGTAAACACATTCTTGTATTGTCTCTGTTTCCTTCTACAATTCACTCTCATACCCCAGCGTTGTGGGGTGAGAGCCAATTGTTAAATCTCAGAAATTTTGTCATACAGTGGTAAACACAGGCATTATTTAGAATTAACTTGGGGCGCCTGGGTGGCTCAGTTGTTTGAGCGTCCGACATCGGCTCATGATCTCACAGTTTGTGGGTTCTAGCCCCACGTTGGGTTCTGTGCTGACAGCTAGCTCAGAGCCTAGCCTGCTTCGGATTCTTTGTCTCTCTCGCTCTCTCTCTCTCTCTGCCCCTCCCCTGTTCACACTGCCTCCCTCTCTCTCTCTCTCAGAAAAAAAAACTCCGTTAAAATTAACTTATATAAACTTAAAATTTAATTATGTCTAAAAACAAATATATATTTAAAGTTCCTAATTATTTTGCTCCATCTTATTATCAACTGTGCTCTTGAGGTTATTGACATCTATTATTTTATCTGTTTGGTGGAAATACTATGCAATAGTGTGTAATGTTGCATCTCTTCCCACCTGCACATTCAATGACATTATGTTAGTAGCTTTATCTGAACCATAGCTGAAGTATCTGTATCAAAGAAATAGGCAAATGCTACAAATTAGAATTTGCTTTTTTGATTGTCTAGATTTTAGGAAATAATGGAGAAAATGCTAATAATATAGGTTAAACTTAGAAGGAAGTGTGTCACATCTCCAGCAATTACATTATGAATACCACATAAAACTGTGTCCTAAACTTTCACTTGATTCAGCAAGTCATTCATATAATTTATGAGTGAAATTGACACACATCTTCTCAGTTTCCCTTTTATTTTACTTGTTAGTGTAAATAAATCAACAGTCATATTGCAACTGCACTTTCTTGTTGATTACAAACATAGGTTGGTTATGGATATAAAACTTCCACAAAAATCAATGAAAGCATTCTGTGAAAAATCAACAAGCTATATGGAATTTACCATAAGGAGCACTGTACATTTTATTACAATTTAGGAATTTTGTGCTATATAGTAGTCCCCTCTTATCTTTAGGGGTATGCCAGAAACTGCAGATACTACGAAACCCTTTATATACTGTTTTTTCCTACACATATATACCTATGATTAAGTTTAACTTATAAATTAGTCACAGTAAGAGATTAAACAACAATAATAAAATAGAAAAACTATAACAATATATTGTAATAAAAAGTATGTGAATGTGGTTTCTCTCAAAATATATTATTGTACTGTGCTGTGCTCACCCTTTTCCTTGTGACATGAGATGACAAAATGCCTACATGATGAGATGAAGCAAGGTGAATGATGTACATAGTGTACATATCACTGTGACTTAGTGTTTGTTAGGCTACTATTGACCTGAGAATACGCCAGAAAGAGAATCATCTACTTCTGACCATGGTTGACTGCAATAGACTGAAACTGTGGAAAGTGAAATTGTGGATAAGGAGGGATTACTGTACATTATTATTTATATCCATAAAAATTTTTAATACTTTTGCACATGTATGTATATACACACATGTTTTTTCTGGAGAGCTGGTTGTTAAACATTCATCAGCATCCCATTGCTCCTTATTAATATAAAAGTCTTTATCTCAGACTGTGTTTTAGGTGGAAGGGAAACCAAGGATAAGAATGCGAATTTGGAGCTAGATCAACTCACCAATTGATGGAAATGAACAACGTGTTGCTGGTAGTGTGTTGATAAACCATGGCATCACAATTACTAAGACTACTACTTTTGGTGATTGGGATGAAATGCAAATAGAAGGATGTTGGCAAGATGGCGGAGAAGTAGGGAGCTCTGTACGTTTCACTCGCCCTCGTATTCCACACGGAGAAGGCCTGAAGCCATAGGAACCCTTACAGAATCCAGGAGTTTGGGAGGAAAAGGAGACAGTCTGCTGAGAAAACCTTCTAGCATGAGTGCCAACTGGGGAAGATAAAATCAGGCCAGGACCCGAGACCTGGGGGGGAATCCCCCTCTACGGGGAGTCTAGAGGGAAAAGAGAGTGGCCGAAACTGATCAAGACACTGTCCCTGTGGCTGGAGAAGAGAAAAACCTCCGCTTGGGATACAGAGGGACCTGGTTTCCTGCTCTCCAGCTGACTGTAGACTGGACGCACTCGTCCCAGGAGACCCCCGGGGAACTGCTCCTCACTCGCCTGCTTGACCTGGAGAGGACGCGGGACGGCGCGCCTGTGTGCTTCTGGCTCGGCTGGATCCCTAGGGGGAAGGCAAAAGCCTTAAAATTTCTGAGAGAGAGATTTGCCCGTGAGTTTATATTTCGGGAAACGGGACACAGAGGGACCCGATTTCCTGCTCTCCAGCTGACCCTAGGCGGGATGCACTCGTCACAGGCGACGGCCGGATAAAACTGCTCCTCGCTCGCTGGCCCGAACTAGAGACGGGAGCAGCAGTTTCTGGCTCAATCCCCAGGGGGAAGGCGAGAGGCGTGAAATGGCCCTGAGGGGCTTGCCTGAGAGTTTGTGTTTCTGGCAATTTCAATGGGGCGTTCGAACTGAGATCTGGAAATGAAGCCTGGCCTGAGCTCATTTAGAGCATGGCTCACCTTGGCTGCACCCCCCGCACAGGGAGTTTACACACCCAAAAAAAAGTGAGTTGCAGCGCTTGGTTCAAGAAGAGACTGGGGCGCCACCACTCTTCTCCCCACAACCGCCAAGGCAGAACTCCCGCCTGACGTATTGGATCAAACCACGCCCATCACTGCTAGAGAGCTGCCCTCTTGGTTTTCTCCTCTTCCTCCTCCTCCTCCTCCTCCTTCTTTTTTTACTGGAGCCGGAGCAAGACCAACATGGATGCACTGCCTTGATTAATTTTGGCCACTGACTTGCTTAAACAGTCACATTTAATCCATTCTCTAGATGTAAATTCTACACCTACCTACCTTTTCATCTCTTTCTCTCTGAAGTAATCAGACTATATAGTTTCTCTGGATAGCATCATCGTCATTTCTTTCACCTCTTTTCCAACCATATTCTCCTCTTTTGCTCTTTGAAAAAAAGCCTCTTATTCCTTCTGCCTGTTCATTTCATTTCCAGTTTCGCTTCATCCTCACCCTGTCATTTCTCTCTTTCTCTCTATTCTCTTCCACCAGCACTGCATACACCGGGCTATTTATTTGCAGCTGGGAAATCTGGTTATATGCTTTAAACACTTCTTTATCTATTGGGTTTCTTCTTTTTTCCCTTTCCTTTCTTCTTTTTTTAAATGTATTTTTATCTCTGATTATTAGCCTTCCCTCCTTCCTCCTTTCTCTTTCCTTTTTCGTTTTCCCTTTTGGTTTGCGTGTTTGTTGGATTTCTCTGTGCATTTGTGTGCCTTTGTTCCCTTTGTGTTTGTCTGTCTGTTTTCTTTTCCAGGGCTGCCTCAAGAAACAAGCCAAAGTACACATGATGGAGAGTCCCAAATACCACTACAAGTAGGAAAATAAAATAACCAAGGTCTCAACAAGAGAGACCAAGAAATACCATTCAAAGAATACTTTCTGAATGGACAGGCTCTGGACAGTAAAAGAGCCTTCTTTGGTACAGCAGTGCTCACAGGTGCAGAGTGCATAACAAGCTTTTAAAACTAACAAGAGATAGAAAGCTAACCAAAATGACGAAACGAAAGTGCTCTCCTCCAAAGAAATTCCAGGAAGAATTGATAGCTAAAGAACTGCTCAAAACAGATATAAGCAAAATAACTGAACAGGAATTTAGAACACTGATCATAAATTAATCGCTGGGCTTGAAAAAAGTATGGAGGACATCAGAGAAACTATGGCTACAAACACTATGGAGATTAAAAACAGTTATGATGAATTAAATGAGATACATAAAAAATCTGGAGGCGTCCAATGCACAGATTGAAGATGCAGAAAGGAGAATAAGTGATTTAGAAGACACAATTTTAGATAAAGAAGAAACTGAGAAAAAAAGAGATAAATTGATCCAGGAACACAAAAGAAGAGTTCGAGAGCTCAGCGATACAATCAAATGAAACGATATCCATATCATAGGAATGCCAGAAGAGGAAGAGAGAGGGAAAGGTGTTGAAGGAGTCCTGGAACAAATAGCAGAGAACTTCCCCAACCTGGGGAGGGAAGTAGATGTTGAAATTCAAGAGGCACAGAGGACTCCTCTCAGATGTAACTTGAATCAATCTTCTGCATGACATACCATAGTGAAACTGGCAAAATATAAGGACAAAGAGAGAATTTTGAAAGCAGCTAGGGAGAAAAGGACCCTAACATACAAAGGGAAATCTATCAGAGTGGTGACAGGCCTATCTACTGAAACTTGGCAGACCAGAAAGGAATGGCAAGAGATCTTCAATGTGAAGAACAGAAAAAATATGTAGCCAAGAATCCTCTATCCAGAAAGCCTGTCATTCAGAATAGAAGGAGAGATAAAAGTCTTTCCAAATAAACAAAAATTGAAAGAGTTTGTCACCACTAAGCCAGCCCTACAAGAAATCCTGAGGGGAACTCTCTGAGAGAAATGTTGCAAGAAACGCAAGACGCTAGAGACACCACCACAAGTATGAATCCCACAAAGGACACAATGACTCTAAACCCATATATTTAAATAATAACACTGAATGTAAATGGACTGAATGCCCCAATCAAAAGACATAGGGTAGTGGAATGGATAAAAAAACAAAATCCATCTATTTGCTGTCTACAAGAAACTCATTTTAGACTGGAGGACACCTTCAGATTGAAAGTAAGGGGATGGAGAAATACCTATCATGCTACTGGAAGTAAATAAAAAAGCTGGAGTAGCTATACTTATATCAGACAAAGTGGACTTTAAAGTGAAGACAGTAACAAGGGATGAAGAAGGGCATTATATAATAATTAAAGGGTCTATCCATCAGGAAGAGCTAACAATTATAAATTCCTACGCACCAAATACGGAAGCACCTAAAGACATAAAACAATTAATCACAAACAGAAACACTCTTATCGATAAGAACATGCTAATAGCAGGGGACTTTAATACTCCACTTACAGCAATGGACAGATCAACTAGACAGAAAATCAATAAAGACACAATGGACTTAAATGACACATTGGACCAGTTGGATTTTACAGATATATTTAGAACTCTACATCTCTACATCTTGAGGCTATGGAATTCATTTTCTTCTCAAGTGTGCATGGCACATTCTCCAAGATAGATCACATACTGGGACATAAAGCAGTCCTCAATAAATATAAAAGAATTGAGATCATACCATGCACACTTTCAGACCACAATGCTATGAAATTCGAAATCAATGACAGGAAGAAGTCTGAAAACCCCAAAAAACATGGAGGTTAAAGAACACCCTACTAAAGAACGAATGGGGCCATCAAGCAATTAGAGAAGAAATTTAAAAATATATGGAAACAAATGAAAATGAGATTACAACAATCCAAACTCTATGGGATGTGGTGAAAGCAGTCCTAAGAGGAAAGTACATTGCTCTCCAGGCCTATTTCAAGAGATTAGAAAAAGCACAAGTCCAAAATCTAACAGCTCACCTAAAGGAACTAGAGGCAGAGCAACAAGAGCACCCCAAACCCAGTAGAAGAAGAGAATTAATAAAAATCAGGGCAAAAATAAACAATATAGAAACCAAAGAAACAGTTGAACAGATCAAAGAAACCAAGAGTTGGTTTTTTGAAAAAACAAACAAAACTGACAAACCTCTAGCCAGGCTTCTCAAAAAGAAAAGAGAGAGCACTCAAATAGACAAAATCATGAATGAAAATGGACTGATTACAATCAACCCTTCAGAAATACAAGCAATTATCAGGGAATACTATGAAAAACTATATGCCAACAGACTGGACAACTTAGAAGAAATGGACAAATTCCTAAACACACACTCACTACCAAAATTCACATGGGAAGAGAGAAAACCTGAACAGACCCATAACAAGTGAGGAAATCGAATCAGTTATCAAAAATTTCTCAACAAATAAGAGCCCTGGGCCAGATGGCTTCCCTGGGGAATTCTACCAGACATTTAAAACAGAATTAATACCCATTCTTCTCAAACGATTCCAAAAAAAATAGAAATGGAAGGAAAACTTCCAGACTCATTTCATGAAGCCAGCATCACTTTGATTCCAAGCCAGACAGAGACCCAGCAAAAAAGGAGAACTACAGGCCAATACCCTTGATGAATACAAATGCAAAAATCCTCAACAAGATACTTGCAAATCGAATCCAACAGCACGTAAAAAGAATCATCCACCAAGATCAAATGGGATTCATTTCCGGGTTACAGGGCTGGTTCAATATTTGCAAATCAATCAATGTGATCCATCACATCAACAAAAGAAAAGATAAAAATCGTATGATCCTGTCAGTAGATGCAGAAAAAGCATTGGACAAAATACAGCATCCCTTCTTAATAAAGACCCTAAAGAAAGTCAGGATAGAAGGAACTTATTTAAACATCACAAAAGCCATCTATGAGAAGCCTTCAGCTAACATCATCCTCAACGGGGAAAAACTCAGAGCTTTCCCCCTGAGATCAGGAACACGACAGGGATGTCCACTCTCACCACTGTTGTTTAACATAGTGCTGGAAGTCCTAGCATCAGCCATGAGACAACAAAAGGATATCAAAGGCATCAGAATTGGCAAAGAGGAAGTCAAACTTAACCTCTTCGCAGATGACATGATACTCTACATAGAAAACCCAACAGACTCCACCAGAAGCCTACTAGAACTGATCCAAGAATTCAGCCAAGTTGCAGGGTACAAAATCAACGTACAGAAATCAGCATTTTTATACATCAACAGTGAAACAACAGAAAGAGAAATCAGGAAACTGATCCCATTCACAATTGCCCAAAAAGCCATAAAATACCTAAGAATAAACCTAACCAAGGATATAAGAGATCTGTATGATGAAAACTATAGAAAACTTATGAAAGAAATTGAAGAAGACACAAAGAAATGAAAAAACATTCCACGCTCATAGATTGGAAGAATAAATATAATTAAAATGTCATTACTACTCAAAGCAATCTACACCTTCAATGCAATCCCAGTCAAAACTGCACCAGCATTCTTCTCAAAACTAGAACAAACTATCCAAAAATTTGTATGGAACCACAAAGACCCCAAATAGCCAAAGTAATAGTGAAGAAGAAAACCAAAACGGGAGGTATCACCATCCCAGACTTTAGCCTCTACTACAAAGCTGTCATCATCAAGACAGTATGGTATTGGCACAAAAACAGACACATAGACCAATGGTACAGAATTGAGAACTCAGGATTGGACCCAAAAATATACAGCCAACTAATCTTTGACAAAACAGGAAAGAGTATCTAATGGAAAAAAGACAGCCTCTTTAACAGATGGTGTTGGGAGAACTGGACAGCAACATGCAGAAGAATGAAACTAGATCATTTTCTCACACCATACACAAAAATAAACTCAAAATGGATAAAGGACCTGAACGTGAGACAGGAAACCATCAAAACCCTAGAGGAGAAAGCAGGAAACAACCTCCTTGAACTCCACCACTGCAATTTCTTACTTGACACATCCCCAAAAGCAAGGGAATCAAGAGCAAAAATGAACTCTCAGGACCTCATCAAGATTAAAAGCATCTTCACAGCAAGGGAAACAATCTATAAAACTAATAGGCAACCGACATAATGGGAAGAGATAGTTGCAAATGACATATCAGATAAACGGTTACTATCCAAAATCTATAAAGAATTCACCAAACTCCACACCCGAAAAACAAACAACCCAGTGATGAAATGGGCAGAATATATGAACAGACACTTCTCCAGAGAGGACATCCAGATGGCCAACAGACACATGAAATGATGCTCAGCATCCCTCCGCATCAGGGAACTACAAATCAAAACCACACTGAGATACCACCTCATGCCAGTCAGAGTGGCTAAAATGAGCAAATCAGAGAACTCGAGACGCTGGCGAGGATGTGGAGAAACGGGCACCCTCCTACACTGTTGGTGGGAATGTAAACTGGTACAGCCCCTCTGGAAAACAGTGTGGAGGTTCCTCAGGAAACTAACAATAGAACTCCCCTAGGACCCAGCAATAGCACTGCTAGGAATTTACCCAAGGGATACAGAAATGCTGATGCATAGGAGCACATGTACCCCAATGTTCATAGCAGCACTCTCCACAATAGCTAAAGCATGGAAAGAGCCTAAGTGTCCATCAACAGATGAATGGATCAAGAAGATGTGGTTTATCTATACGATGGAATACTACATGGCAATGAGAAAGAATGACATCTGGCCATGTGAAGCAACATGGATGGACCTTGAGGGTGTTATGCTGAGCGAAATAAGTCAGGCGGAGAAGGACAAATATCATATGTTTGCATGTATAGGAGGATTAGGAGTAATTTAACTGAGGAACAAGGGGGAGAAGAAGGGGGGAAATGGTGGGGAAAAGGGAGAGAGTCAAACCATGAGAGACTCTTGAATGTTGAGAACAAACTGAGGACTGATGGGTATGGGGATGGAGAAAGGAGGAGATGGGCATGGAGGAGGGCACTTGTGGGGATGAGCACTGAGTGTTATATGGAAACCAACTTGACAATAAACTGTTAAAAAAGGGAAAAAAAGAAATGCAAATGGAAGATGAACCACTGGGTTATATGATAGGTTTAACACTAGAGCAATATGTGGTATGGTTATTAAAAGGATTGTGGAACTTGTGGATCTTGGTTCTACTCATGTGCTAGAGTGTTACTTATGGCTGCGAGGCCCAAAGGTATAGGAGACCCCAGCAATTAGCAGCCTCATCTGTTTTCGAGATTGTACTATATTAAAAATAGAGGGTTGTTTAGAGACTTTTAAACCTCATGTAGCATTGAGCTGCTGGCCAAATCTCCTTCAGCCAATGGCCCACAGAAGCCAATGGGTGAATGGCCAAATGCATTTCAAAAGATTCCCAGAAGGTCCTGTATGATCAAGCAACTAGTCGCCCATAGCTGCGGTCAACTCAGTAATACATTCCCTCTTTCACTCCCCTGCTCTCACTCCTGCTTTATGATGGCCTTTGTCTCAAGCTCTGCTTTGGGGGAAATTTGAGTTAAACGTGACATGCGTCGTATTTAGATTGGGAACTAGGAACATGTCAACAAAAACCTGAAAGGTCAGGTGAGGGAGACTGAGGGAGTAAAGGAGCGTCCACCTTAAGCAAATAGTTTGTTTGAAAGTTCTGCCATGAAAAGTAGCTTGATCTATTCCACGTATGGAAAGAAGGCCAGTGAGAAAGCAACTGGAGGGAATGCAAGAGGTGAAGGTGGAGAGTGGGCAGGACCTTGTATTTATTTCTCACTAGAGGTTTCTTTGTCACTAGGAAAACATTGTTACCTCAGTTCAGTAAGCTGCCTCATTTTTTCCTCCTTATTCTTATTTGCAATGTGTTCAAAACTGGAGTTGTGATAAGAGCAAAACAGTGAATTTGAAGAAATTCTACCTCATGTTTTGGCTCTGCCATTGACTCAACTTGGATGAATTACAAAATCTCTGCGTTAAAGAGTACGAAGACAGTAAATATCTATGTATATATAATGCTCTATATAAAATACATAATGTTCTTATGATCATCACAAGCTATGAAACATGGGAGGTCTTGGATGTAGCCCATGTTTTACAGGCAAATGAAGTAAAACCTGGAAGCATTTTCAAGGACAAACAACAACAACAATAACAACAACAAAAACATGACACGTCCACAAAATCCCACCATGGCTTACAGCAAAATCACAAAATTAACAATGGAATTTGGACGCAGCCATTCATGATTAGGCATCTTCTCAGAGTTGAAGCCACCCAGTCAAAGCCTCAGGAAGGGAAAGCCTTGGAGTTTTTCATATCAATAAAGCCAGAACATGTAACAGAACAAGAATTTCCCCCTAAGGAATTAAATTATCTGACTGTTGTCAATAATACCAGAGGTAGAATAAAGAAAAAAAAGAAAGAATCAGCATTTATAATGCTGTTTTTAAAACAGTTTCTACGTACACAGTAAGCATTAAGCAACTGGCAGCTGTGGCCTTCATCATGTATACCATCGAGGTGTCATTTCATTTTTAAAAGCCTGCTTTTATGGTTCATATGTCAACAGTGAGAATTCAAGTGGCCTGAAATATGATGCCAGCAATTACTATCAGGAAGAAGGACTGTTTTAGAAGATACTTCATTTGCAATGGGTTATGTAATAAATAGATTCAGTTCTGTTCTAAGTCTTTGATCCCTTCCCTCATAAGCACAGGTTATTAAAAGACTTTTTGAATTTGCTGCATTTAGATAGACCTTTACTTCTGAGCAAGTGCTTTCTATGGTGAATAGTTTTATTTGTCATTATTAGCACTGATCAGTGTCTGTCACATGCCTGGAAACCAGAATAGAAGCTTGGAAAGAGAATTTGGAGATTTACATGAAGGTTCTCAAAGCATTATGCATTTATATTTTTCCTACTGAGTTAGACAAATATCAAAACCTCTTGTTGTCCTATAACCCACCAGATAGCACAAGGTTTTGTTTCTGTTTTCTCTTTATTTTCAGCAGTTTGATTCTACTTCATCTTAGTATGGATGTCCCAGAATTTTATCCTGTTTGGAATTCACCAAGATTCTTTAATCTGTAGGCGTGTATCTTTTGCTAAATTTGGAAACTCTTCAACCCCAATTTAAGTACTTTTTCAGCCTGTTCTTATGCATATGTCCCAGACTTTGGGAAAGGCTGACCGGCTTACACTGTTGCTGTCCACAGGGGTAAACATTTGAGAAGGTACTGCTCAGGTTTTGAATGCTGATGTTCATTTGCAAGAGGACACTCCAACTTTACTGTTTAATCACCTGCTTCCCTGAGTGTCCATGAATGTATTGTTAGATTATGTCAGTTGCATGGTGGAAAGGTCCTGTGGTAAACCCCGAGTACCAGGATAATACTGTCTTTTTGTCTCTTCTCCGTCAGAGACACCAATAACATGAATGTTAGCTCTCTTGTTATAATCTTGTAGGTCCCGAAAACTCTTTTTATCTCAGTCTATTTTCTCTCTGCTCTTCAGTTTGGGTGACTTCTATTGTTCTATCTTCATCCTCTGCCCCCTCTATTTTGCAGTTAAGCTCATCCACCAACATTTTGATTTGGTTTATTGTATTTTTTAGTTCTAAATTTTTCAGATGGTTCTTTATATCTTCTATTTCTTTGCTGATCCCTTCTAATTCTTTAGAAAGATGCTACATTTTCGTTTGTTTCAAGTGCATGTATAATTGCTTGTTGAAGCATTTTTATGATAGATACATTAAAATCCTTGTCAGATAATTCTAACATCTCAATTTCATTTCAATGTTGACATCTACTGCGCTTTTTTCCCCATTGAGTTTGAGATCTTCCTAGTTCTTGATATGACTAGTGATTTCCAATTGAAATATGAATATTTAGGGTATTATGAGACTCTGGATTTTATTCAAATATTCTGTTTTAGCTGACTTCTCTGACACCAATCTAGTGGGGGAAGGTAAAAGGATAATGCTTCATTACTGGAAGATAAAGGTAGAAATCCAGGTTCTGTACTCAATTTTATTACTGCTAAATGGGGTAGTAGTTCCAGCTTTACACTGTGGTCGCTACTGCCACCAGAGGAGGTGCCCCATTAGCACCTGGGCTATGAGGAAAGTCCTAACTTGGCCCTAGACTTTTTCTGGATTTCACCTAGTGAAAATGGAGAGGGGTATCTTGTCACTTCTGTGTGGAGGTACAAGTCCAGACTCGGTACGGGGTCTCCACTGATACTGCAGAAGAAGAAGGAAGTCATTACCATCCAGCAGAGACAAAAGTCCCAGTTCCATACTTAGCCTTCTGACACCACCCCAGCAAGGGCATCAGGTACCTCACTACAGACTGGCAAGGTTTTCCACACAGTCTTCCTTTCCTTGGCGTGGGCATGGGTAGGATCATGTTTCTTTCTGTGGCGTTTGGCTGCAATAGAGCAGTTATTAAGAAACTTTTTTGTCTTGCTAGGATATCCCTCTCCTGCTCTTTGGCTAGAGCTATCAGGCCTTTCTTGAGGCTTTTTTGTTTGTGTTTTTGTTTTGTTTTGTCTGTACCTAGAGGTTTTTCTGGGTTATAAGCTGCTTCCAGTGGGTATATGAAGGAAAAAACAAATAACCCAAGGAACCTGCTGCCACATCAGGTCCAAGATTCCTAACCAATCTGTTTTCTTGTTACCTTTCAGAATTTTATTATGTTTGTTTTATACACAATGTCCAGGGGTATATATATTTTATACATAATATCCACTTAGTGGAAGGAATAGGAAAAAGTATGTTGACTCCATCTCTCTGGACTAGACGGGCTTTTTAACCAGCTCTCAAACTGGTTTCCAGTGTGGTAGGTAAGAGTTTCTATCAGTGGGGTATGAGAGTTTCCAGTCACTCCAAACCCTCACAACACTCAGTATGGTCAGCTTCTTAATATTTGCCATTCTGAAAGGCATGCAGTGGTATGTCATGCGGTTTTAATTTACGTTACCCTAGTAAAAAATTATGCTGGGCATTTTTTTATCATCTACATATTTATCAATCACATATTTTCTCTGATGAAGTATTCATTCAAATCTTTTAGTCACTCAAAAATTGAGTTTTCTTACTATTGAAATTTGAGATACTCATATACATTCTGGATTTTAGTCTTTTCAGATTTCTTATTCGTGAATATTTTCTAGCAGTCTGTGGCTTATCTTTTATTCTCTCAACAGTGTCTTTCCAAGAGCAGAGATTCTTAATTCTGATGAAATCTCATTCATCACGTTTTCGTTTTAGTTTGTGTCTAGGAAATCTTTGCCTAATTCAAGATCACAAAGATTTTCTTCCATGTGTTTGTCTAGAAATTTCAGTTTCAGGTTTTATGTTTAGGCCTATGATCCATTTTAAGGTAATTTTCACATGTGGTGTGAAGTACGGATTAAAGTAGAGTATTTACGCATGGATTTCCAGTTATCCCTGAAAGATTTGTTGAAAAGACATGTTTCTCCTTTAAATTGCCTTTTAATCTTTGTCAAAAGTCAATTAACTGTATATGTCAGTCTATCTCTATATTCTATAGCCTGTTCCATTGATCTATTCAAATATTTTTATGTCAATATCATCTTGTCTTGATTACTGTTGTTTCATAATACATACTGTGACAGGTGTCATAAGTCCTCTGATTTAGTTGCTGTTTTATAAAGGTTTATGGGGGGGGAGGTGCTATTCTTGATCTTTTGTATTTCTTCTTGAATTTTAGAATCAAGTTGTCAATTTCTTTTTCTTTCTTTCTTTCTTTCTTTATTTTTTTATTTTTTATTTTTTTACAAATAGTTTATTGTCAAATTAGTTTCCACATAAAACTCAGTGCTCATCCCCACAATGCCCTCCTCCATGCCCATCCCTCCTCCCCCCCACATCCATCAGTCCTCAGTTTTTGTCAGCATTCAAGAGTCTCTCATGGTCTGCCTCTCTCCCTTTCCCCCACCATTTCCCCTCTTCTTCTCCCCCTTGTTCCTCAGTTACGTTCCTCCTAATCCTCCTATACGTGCAAACATATATTTGTCCTTCTCTGCCTGACTTATTTCGCTCAGCATAACACCCTCAAGGTCCATCCATGTTGCTACACATGGCCAGATTTCATTGTTTCTCATTGCCATGTAGTATTCCATGGCATAGATAAACCACATCTTCTTGATCCATTCGTCTGTTGATGGACACTTAGGCTCTTCCATGTTTTAGCTATTGTGGAGAGTGCTGCTATGAACATTGGGGTACATGTGCTCCTATGCATCAGCATTTCTGTATCCCTTGGGTAAATTCCTAGCAGTGCTATTGCTGGGTCATAGGGGAGTTCTATTGTGAGTTTCCTGAGGAACCTCCACACTGCTTTCCAGAGGGGCTGCACCAGTTTACATTCCCACCAATAGTGTAGGAGGGTGCCCGTTTCTCCACATCGTCACCAGTATCTAGAGTTCTCTGATTTGCTCATTTTAGCCACTCTGACTGGCATGAGGTGGTATCTCAGTGTGGTTTTGATTTGTATTTCCCTGATGAGGAGGGATGCTGAGCATCGTTTCATGTGTCTGTTGGCCATCTGGATGTCCTCTTTGGAGAAGTGTCTGTTCATATCTTCTTCCCATTTCTTCACTGGGTTGTTTGTTTTTCGGGCGTGTAGTTTGGTGAGTTCCTTACAGATTCTGGATATCAACCCTTTATCTGATATGTCATTTGCAACTATCTTTTCCCATTCCGTTGGTTGCCTATTAATTTTCTGGGTTGTTTCCTTGGCTGTGCAGAAGCTTTTAATCTTGATGAGGTCCCAAAAGTTTATTTTTGCTCTTGATTCCCTTGCTTTTGGGGATGTGTCAAGTAAGAAGTTGCTGCGATGGAGGTCAGGGAGGTTGTTTCCTGCTTTCTCCTCTAGGGTGTTGATAGTTTCCTGTCTCACGTTCAGGTCCTTTATCCATTTTGAGTTTATTTTTGTGTATGGTGTGAGAAAATGATCTAGGTTCATTCTTCTGCATGTTGCTGTCCAGTTCTCCCAGCACCATCTGTTAAAAAGGCTGTCTTTTGGGCGCCTGGGTGGCTTAGTCGGTTAAGCGTCCGACTTTCGCCTAGTCATGATCTCACGGTTCGTGGGTTCGAGCCCCGCTTCGGGCTCTGTGCTGACTGCCAGCTCAGAGCCTGGAGCCTGTTTCAGTCTGTGACTCCCTCTCTCTCTGACCCTCCCTTTCTCACGCTGTCTCTCTCTCTCTCTCTCTCTCTCCTAGAAATAAACAAAACATTAAAAAAAAAAAAAAAGAAAAAAAAAAAAAGGCTGTCTTTTTTCCATTGGATATTCTTTCCTGCTTTGTCAAATATGAGTTGGCTGTAACCTTTTGGGTCCACTTCTGAGTTCTCAATTCTGTACCATTGGTCTATGTGTCCGTTTTTGTGCCAATACCATACTGTCTTGATGATGACAGCTTTGTAGTAGAGGCTAAAGTCTGGGATGGTGATACCTCCCGTTTTGGTTTTATTTTTCAGTATTTCTTTGGCTATTTGGGGTCTTTTGTGGTTCCATACAAATTTTTGGATAGTTTGTCTAGTTTTGAGAAGTATGCTGGTGCAATTTTGATTGGAATTGCATTGAATCGAGTTGTCAATTTCTTCAAGAAAATTCTGGTATTTTGATTGGGATTGCCTCAAGTCAATAGCTTAAACTGAGGACAATTGATATTTTTAAAGTATTGACTTTCTGATCTCTGAGCAGAATATATCTCTGAACTTATTGTCTTCATTAATTTCGCTCAGCAATATTCTATAATTTGCATATCTTTGTCAAATTTATTTTTCTGTATTTTATATCTTGATGTTATTATATGTGATATTTTTATTTTTTATTTTTATTTTTATTTTTTTAATATTTTTTATTTATTTCTAGGAAAGAGAGAGAGAGACAGCATGAACAGGGGAGGGTCAGAGACAGAGGAAGATACAGACTCTGAAATTGGCTCCAGGCTCTGAGCTGGCAGTCAGCACAGAGCCCGACGCGGGGCTCGAACCCACGAACCGCGAGATCATGACCTAAGCGAAAGTCGGACGCTTAACCGACTAAGCCACCCAGGCGCCCCATATATGTGATATTTTTAATTTCAATTTCTGGTTTTTTATTGCTAGTATACAGAAATATAATTGAATTTTATATATTGATCTTACATCCTGCAATCTTGCTTAAGTCATTTATTAGTTCTAATAGGTCTTCTTTGTTGGTTCCATCAGATTTTCAACATAGCGTTTCATGGCATCTGTGAATAAATATTTTTACTTCCTCCTTCCAAAATAGATAACTTTTACTTATTTTACTTTCCTTGTGGACTAGCTAGAACCTCCAGTGCAATGGTGAATAGAAGTAATGAAATCAGACTTCTTTGCGTTCTTCTTGATCTTAGTGGGAAAGCACTTAGTCTTTCCACCCCCCCCCCAACTTTATTGGAGAATGATTGAAAAATATAGGAAGGGTGCAATATGATGATTTCATAAGCATATATGTTATGGAATGATTACCAAGATCATCATTTGGTCTAGATGTTAGCTATAGGGTTTTTCATAGATGCCTTTTGTCAAGTTAAAGAAGTTCCTTTCCTTTTCTAGTTTGTCAAGAGGTTTTATCATTAAAATGTGTTGAGTTTTGTCAAATCCTTATTTTGCATATAGTGAGATGATCACATGTTTTTCTTTTTAGTTTGTTACTATGGTGAATTACTTAGATTGCATTTTAAGTGTTAAATAAACATTGCATTCATAAAAACAGAAAATATCATTCTATACTTATGATATCTCTGAAAAGTGTAAAAAAGTATTTATCACATTTTATCAGAAATGCCCAAAATGTACTCTTTAGACCATTAGCTCTGTGGCATGTTAATGGATATTATACAAAAAGAACAGATCAAATTAGTTTGGCGAATGGTAGGCTAAACAGGTTTCTTTACCACAGGAGTTCTCAGGGTTTTTAATATCCTAGTGTGAATTACAAATCCATAAAAGAAGAGATATGTTACACATGACTCTCCACATACTTAATTGACCGTGGACTTATCTTGTCTTAAATTATGTCTCAAGACCAAAGTTCCATAAAACACACTCTAAAAAATGCAACTTTACATTAGATGGAAAAATGTCTTTGGTTCCCCTCTTGGACCATGAGCTTGTCAATGAAAGCTGTTCTATTGAACTCATATATTTGTAACATCTAGTAACTGCCTGGCATTCTTTCACGTATTCATTCATTTTTCAAACAAATATTATTTGAACTCTGTATGTTGGACTCCGTGCTTAGGGAAAAAGAGGTGAATGATACGGTTTCTGCCCTCGAAGAGCTCTAATTAAGAAAAAAAAAAGCCCTCAGTGAATGGTGGATGAAGCAATCAAATACAAATGAGAGAATGTAGTGGCTTAATTTTCAAACATAATCATAAGTCATGGAGCAATTTTTGGTGAAAATAAAGAGATGATACCTAAAAGAAACTTTATTTCAAAAGTCCCAACTGTCTTTCAGTTATTAGATCCCTTTTTCCTTCCACAGTCTATAGCAGGGATATTGAAACATCCAAAATACCAGAGAAATTAATGGACAGATCAATTTTTATACGTTACATATCTACATGAAAATGAAGTGAAATGCTGTTTGGTGTGCACCTTTTTGTTCTGTACTCCACAATCCTTCCACTAAGGACAGTTGTCCAACTCTCTCTCAAATGAGAGTTACAACCCCTGCCTTTTAATTTTGACCCTTTGTTAACTCTTGGGAATGTTTGAGGAAGGTTTTCCCCACAGCAATGATGGACATGTACCCCCTTTCATGTGTCTTCAAAGCATCTTGTTTTTAGTCTATTGTAGTATTTCACAATTTTGTAGAATTGCCTATGTTTCTGTATTCCTTAAAGGATACTGGGCTTTCTGAGGACAAGTCATGTGATCATCTCTGCATTCTCAGAACTTAGCTTCAAATAATGTCTGGTACGTAGCAGGTCCTCAATGAATATTTGTTAAATGAATCAGTCTCTTGAATCTGGGTCCACGTCTACCTTTCTAGCCCCATCTCTTTCCTTGTACTTTTCCTTGCATCAACAAATGTGTAGATTTCAGCACTGGGCTTTGCCCAAACTTCTCCTTTTGCCGTAAATACCCTTCTCCTTCCATCTTTATCCCTTGCCGCTTCGCCTGGCTTACTTATACTGAGCCTTCAAGATTCAGTTCAGGATTGACCAGGAAGCCCTGGGTGAAGTATTCTCCTCCTGTGTTCTTCTGCCACTTTTGATACTACCTGCTTATTTGATTCTATCTAGTTTGTGGGCTTCCTCCAAACAAGAACCATTTTACTAGTACGGGATCCAGTACTTAGGAAGTAGCCAATAACTGCTTGTGGAGTCCAGTCAATGAACTACACAGAAGTTCTTATTGTTCCTCCAGGTTCCTAAGAAACTTTAGCAGAATACTAAACATGAAAGCTCAGCATTTTCTGCACAGAATATTTACTCCACATTAAGCTGTGTTGTTGGTAGGATGATTGATCACTCTTGAAAGAGCTAACTACTAACACCCTGGGCTGTCCTGTCCAACATGGTAGTCACTAGTCACATGTGACTAATTGAAGTTTAAATCAAATATAGTTAAATTTAAATAAAATAAAATTTTAGTTCATTATTCACTCTGGCTACATTGTAAGTGCTTCGTAGTAGCTACTGGCTATTGTCTAGCCAGCTCAAAAGGAACATCTGCTGTCAGTGCAGAATGTTTCAGGACAGCACTGGTCTAGCTTATAAGATCCAAAGAAAACAAAAACCACAGTCTTGTTTGGGAAACAATTCAAAGTTGTTTTTGTAGACCAAATACTCAACACTGCTTTTCAGAGGGTATTTTAGAAGGTCAGTTTCTGCCTTAATGAACAGCCCAGGTGCTGAAGCTAGTTAAAGAAAATAATAAAAAAATCTAAGGATTATATTTACAACACAGTGAACCAAGACGACTGTAGGACAAATTTAAATTGTCCCCAGGGCCTGAACATATGGTTACTTAATGCATATGCTGCCAGCCAAGTGTCATTAATGGTACCCATCCGCATCTTTGTTTTTGATGTCTCAACTCTGAAACCCCATAAATTCACTTAAGAAGGGTTTTACAAATTTTGTGGGTTCCTTAAAGGGCCTGACACGTAGAAAATATTTAATACACATTGATTGAATGAAGAACTTTTGAGAGGGAACAATCCTGACTCATATATCCAGATGTCTTTGGGGATTAAGCTCAAGAGTGTTTGACATGTGATAACTCTTGGATTGTTTTTGGAAATACTTTCCTGCTCACCTAGTTTGTAGGGCCAGAGCCCTGTTGAATTTGGCAATGCTCACACTGAAAGCAAAGTCAAACTCGTAGTCTACCTGGAAGCAGTGAGGGGAAGTCTTGGCCACATGGTGTCCCTGTTATGATAACAATCAAAACCAAATATCCTCATGAATACTTTTATATTCAAGGCATCAGGTTAAGAGTTGGGAATACAAGAAATGATAACATATGCTCTGCTCTTAGAAAATCTGAACCTTGAAATAGAACATTGGGAAATAAGAAGATTTAACAGTTTAAAGTTTTCTCACAGTGAATACACCATTATCCTGCTGCACACTGTTTGGGTATATGTGTTTGGTCATTCTGTCTCCCTTGCTGCAATGTCCAATCAGTTTTGCAAGTTCTGTTGTCTCTTTCTGTGTCAACACCTGTGCTCAGCATCTCCTTTCCATGCCTACCACCTCCAGCTTTGTTCAACTCCTAAGGTTTAAGTCCATTTGAGATAAATCCCTGATTGCCTACTCTTCTCTCCCACTACCATTGGTGTGATTGTACAAAGGCGTAAACTGCTCAAACATTTTCAATGGCTCTCTCTTTTCTATGGAACAGAATGCATATTCCTGAACCAGATTGTCAAGGCCTCATCCAATGGAATTGTAACCTATTTTTCCAGACTTTTTCCCCCGCATTATTCCTCTTATGATACTCCAGCCCACTTGGAATATTTGTGGTTTCCCTGGACATGCACTATATCTTTGTGCTTGCTCTTCTCTCCCTGTGGAAATACTCTTGTCTTGCCTTCTTGTATCTCACTGTTGTCCTTCCCAAGCAAACTAAAAGTCCACCTTCCAACATTCTGTCTATCCTGATTAGTCTCTCTAACTCAACAGAATTTCACTTTGGAATCATTTTATGGCACTTCTCACGTTTTGCCTTGTGCTCATCTTTATTTTCTCCCTTAAGAGTTAATTTTTTCCCTTCTTGGTAAAGATTCTTACTGATATATAACATACACAGAAAAGTACACAAGCTGTAAGTGAATGGCTTGATGATTCTTTTGCTAATTAAACACACCTATGTTACAACCATGCAGATCAATATCACAGAAACCCAGAAGCTTCCTTTAATTCCCTTCTTCGTCATTGCTTGCAAAGGTAACTAATCACCACAGATTAGGTATAAATGCTTTTATAGTTTATGGAATGGAATCATACTATGTGGATTCTTTTATGTCTGCCTTCCTTTATGCAATATGGCATTTTTGAAATACATCCACGTTTTTAGGTGTAGCAACAGTTTTTAAATTTTTATCACTGTATTACATTTTATTTTATGAATATGCCACAATTTGCCTTTCAAAGGGTATTTGGGTGGTTTCTAGTTTGGGAATATTATAAATAATGCTGCTGTGAGTAGTTTCTAGTTTGGTGATATTATAAATAGTGCTGCTATAAGCATTCTTATACATATGTTTTGGTGCAAATATTTGATATTTGTGACAGTTTATATGTGGAATAGAACTGCTATGTAATAGGATAGGTGTTCATTCAGGTGTAGTGGATATTGCTAAATAGTTTTCCAAAAGGGGTGTGTTGATTTACACTGTGACCAGCAGTGGAAGAGAACTCCAGTAGCTTCATATCCTCAACAATTAAATATTCAGTTAAATATTTTATTGACCATTTTGTTGGATATAAAGTGGTATCACATTGTGATTTTAATTTAAATTTCCTTGATGACTAATGTTGTGAAGCACACTTTTATTAGATAATTCCTCTTCTTGTGAAGTACCTGGTCAAGTCTTTATTTTTCTTAATGATTTGTAGGAACTCTATATATTCTGGGTATAAATCTTGTCAGATACATATTCTACAAAACCTATCCCCAGTCTGTGGCTTCACTTTCTAAACACTTATGTCATCTTTTGACACACATTTTTAATTTTAATGAAGTCCAACTGTGTACATCTTTTATATCACTAATTAAACTGGAAACTGTTGAAGACAGAATTTGTGCCTTTTTCTCCATTATATCACTTGAAGTTAGGACTACAGTCTTATGTATGGTAAGAATTTTATATTTATTGAATTGAACTGCAAAAAAGGTGGTATATATGATAAGTTATTTAAAGAGGAAGAGTAAATAGGGAATAACCCAGCCAAATGAAGCAATGGGTAGGAATTAGGAATAAGCTGAACCATGACAGAGAAATGACACTCCAGGCAAGAAAAATATCTCTTTTATAATTACAATGGTGAATAAAGGGGAGAAATTCATTGGCCCTTGTTTTCTTCTAAAGCGCTATTTATTGAGTTCCTTCTATGTGCCAACATATTATATCAATTATCTCCTTGATCCCAGGAACAATCATATAAGTAGGGACTATTTTCCTCATTTTGAAGATGAAGAAGCTAATGTTTACAGAGGCTAAATAATTGCCCTTCTCAATGATCTTGGGATAACTGCAAAGTTATTGACCGAGGCTAGCAATCCACTCTCTTGTATGCATGCACACTTCTGCTCCCACCAGTTAAATTGTTAATTCGTAATAGCTCATTGTGTTTATTCCCAAACCTGTTTATGACTGTTGTACTTATTATTGTAATTAGTTAATTTAATTAAATAGATTTTTTAAATGCATGTAAACTGTAAGGAATGTAACGTAAAAACTGCATATAATCAAGTTAAATCCTTTTGAAAATTTTCAGGAAAGGCAAAACATTGCAAAGTCATTGTTATGTGGGGGACTTCCTGGGACATTGTTGAAGAGGATCCAAAGCTCACCTCCTCCAATGGATACACTTAGATAACACCCACAACAGTGTAAATAACCCAAAAAAGGACCTGAAGACTCTCAGAACAGACTGTCCACAGCTAAGTGTAGACAGCATTTCCTTTTTTCCTACATCAAAAAGGGTAGGAAGGGCAGAGACATGGCCAGGAACTAAACTGTCAGGAACTGCAAGACTGTCTGTGAGAGTGAGAGACACTAAAAGCACGATGAAGGGAAAGGAGGAGACCCTACACCAGGCCCACCAGTCACAGGGGACCCACACTGGGATGATAAATCCCCATAACATTTGGCTTTGAAACCCAGAGGGGCTTAACTTCATAAGTTCTTAAAATCAGTAGGGCTCAGGACCTGAAACTTAAAAATCAATAGGCTCGGAGTGCCTAGGTGGCTCAGTTGGTTAAGCTTCTGACTTCGGCTCAGGTTATGATCTCACAGTTCATGGGTTTGAGTCCTGCGTTGGGCTCTGTGCTGCCAGCTCAGAGCCTGGAGCCTGTTTCAGATTCTGTGTCTCCCTCTCTCTCTGCCCCTTCCCCATTCACACTCTGTCTGTCTCTCTCAAAGATAAATAAACATTAAAAAAAATTAGTAGGCTCAGCTCTGGGAGATCTAGAGGGCAATAGGAAACTGAGTTCCCACCCTTAAAGAGTCAGTATAACAAATAACCTCGCTGAGGTATAGCACAGAAGCAGCAGTTTTAAAAATGCCTGGGGTATATGGGAAGGAAATTTATTTACTAATTTCAGAACATGTACCGGAGGGGCAAAGATCTGTAGGAGACTTCTCTAATAACGAAAGACCTGGTGGGCACAATTTCCTTGCCCACACTAGATATACAGACACAGGAACCAGCGCAGCACCAGTATTCTCCACCTCGCTTGCTAATGGCACACCCAACTCCCATATTCTCTCGCAGACCCACTCCCTCCAACATACCTTCCACAGGAGTCTACCAAAGTGCCAGCACAAGTGTGGCAGTATGCAAGCAGCTCTGACAGGGGGCAGCACTACTCTAAAGTGATGTCTGCCTTGGGAAGATGGGAAAATAGCCACATATACAAGTTCAACTGCAGCCCCAGCAGTGGGGTGGGGGCAGACATCTGGTCTGAATGCAGGCCCCGCCCCCTAAAACCTCTCAGGGAAAAATATGGGGAAGGCAAGACGCTGTTCCATACTACTGTACCTTTGCCAAACACCTGGTCTGACCCAACCCAAGCCCAGGGACATTCAAGACTAGCCCATTAACAACACAGGGATATAAACTTTCCTACAACAGGCAAACAGAGGCATTGCAGATGGCTGGACTGAAGGCAAACATGGCTCAACCACAATAGTAGGGTGCATGCAACACACCTGGGAGACGCCCTTGAAGCACCAGGTTCTGGTGAACAGTGAGACATTGCACTGCAGGGCACTACAGGACCTCTTTTTCACAAGGCCACTATTTTAAAGAGCAAGACGTATAGCTGACTTTCCTAACACATAGAAACAGACAAAAAGAATTAAACAAAATGAGGAGACAGAGGAATATGACCCAAATGAAAGAACAAGACAAAACTTAGCAAGAGAGCTAAACCAAATGGATATAAATAATATCCCTGGTAGAGAATGGAAAGAAACGATCATAAAGATACTCACTGGACTTGAAGAAAGACTGGAAAATCTCAGTGAGAGCCTCACTAAAGAGACAAAAACGTAAGGAAGAACCAATCAGAGATGAAGAACTCAATAACTGAAATTGAAAATATACTGGATGGATGGGGCACCTGGATGGCTCAGTCAGTTGAGCATTTGACTCTTGGTTTCTGTTCAGGTCATGATCTCATGGTTTCATGAGTTGGAGCCCCATGTTGGGCTCTGTGTTCACAGTGTAGAGCCTGCTTAAGGTTCTCTCTCTCTCTCTCTCTCTCTCTCTCTCTCTCTACCTCTCTCTTTGCCCTTCCCCCACTCATGCTGTCTCTGTCTCTCTCAAAATAAATAAATAAACTTTAAAAATATATATACCTGATGGAATAAATAGTAGACCAGAGGAAGCAGAAGAATGGACCAGTGATCGGGAGAACAGAGTAATAGAAAGCATTACTGAATAGAAAGGGAAAAAATGAAAATAGATTCAGGGAACTTAATAAAACCATTAAGCATAATAATATTCGTATTATAGGGGTCCCAGAAGGAGAGAAGAGGGTGAAGGAAACAGAAAATTTGTTTGAAAAATTAATACCTGAAAAATTTCCAAATCTCAGGAGGAAATCAGAAATCCTGATCCAGGAGGCACAGAGAGCCCCCAACAAAATCAATCCAAGAAGTTCACACCAAGGCACACGGTAATTGAAATGACAAAAAAAATAGTGATAAAGAGAGAATTTTAAAAACAAGAGAAAAGAAAACAGTTATATACAAGGGAAATCCTATAAGGCTACCAGCTGATTTTTCAGCAGAAACTTTGCAGGTCAGAAGGGAGTAGCATAATATATTCAAAGTGCTGAAAAGAAGAGACCTGTGGGGCACCTGGGTGGCTCAGTCGGTTGAGTGTCCGACTTTGGCTCAGGTCATGATCACACGGTTCGTGGGTTCGAGCCCCTCATCGGGCTCTGTGCTGACAGCTAGTTCAGAGCCAGGCCTGGAGCCTGCTTCAGATTCTGTATCTCCCTCTCTCTCTGACCCTCCCCTGCTCATGCTGTTTCTCTCTCTCTCTCTCTCAGAAATAAATAAAACATTAAAAAAAAGAAAAGACCTGCAACCAAGAATACTTTATCCAGTAAGGCTATCATTTAGAATAGAAGGAGAGATAAAGAGTTTCCCAGGCAAATAAAAGTTGAAAAAATTTATTACTACTAAACCAGGCTTACAAGAAATGTTAAAGGGGGGGTCTGAGTGGAAAGGAAAAACCATAAGCAGGAGTAAGAAGCACAAGAGCAGTAAAATTAAGTATGTCTATAGAAATCAGGCAAGAGATTCACAAAGTGAAAGTATGCAAAATATGACACCATATACCTAAAATGTGTGTATGTGCGGGGGGGAGGGTCAGGAGTAAAGAATGGGCTCAAAGCCAAATGACCATCAACTTCACACAGACTGCTCTATGTATAAGATGTTATATATAAACCTAATGGTAACCACAGATCAAAACCACAAATCAAAATAAATATGCAGAAAATAAAGAGAAAGGAATCCAAGTAAATCATTAAAGAAATCCAGCAAACTATGAGAGAAGAGAGCAAGAGAAAAAGTAACAAAATGGCAATAAGTACATGCCTATCAATTATCACTTTAATACAAGTGGACTAAATGAAATGTTTTTCCAATTGAAAAACATAGGGTGACAGAATGGATAAAAAAGCAAGACTCATCTATATGCTGCCTAGAAGAGACTTATTTCAGACCTAAAGACACAGGCAGACTGAAAGTGAAGGGATGGAAAAGAATTTAATATGCAAATGGAAGTGAAAAGAAAGCTGGGATAGGAATACTTATATTGGACTAAAGACACCTTAAAACGAGACTGTAATAAGAGACAAAAAAAAAAAAAAGGACACTATATAATCATAAAGGAAACAGTCCAACAAGAAGATATAACAATTGTAAATATTTATGCATCTAAATGGGAGTGCCCACATATATAAAGTAGCTAATAACAAACATAAAGAAAGTAATTTATAGTCATACAATAATAGAAGTGGACTTTAACACTCCACCTACATCAATGGGTAGATCATCCAAACAGAAAATCAACAGAGAAACAGTGGCTTTGAATGACACACTGGACCAGATGGCTGTAATAGATATATTCAGAACATCCTATCCTAAAAGAGAAGAATACATATTCTTTTCAAATGCACATGAAACATTATCCAGAACAGATCACCTAATAGGCCACAAAACAAGTCCCAATAAATTTAAAAAGATCTAAGTCATTCCATACAGCTTTTCCAACCACATGCTGTAAAACTAGAAATCGACTACAAGAAAAAATTTGGAAAGAACACAAATACATAAAGGTTAAATAACATGTTACTAAACAATGGATGGGTCAGCCAGAAAAGAAAAAATAAAAAAAATACATGGAGGCAAATGAAAATGAAAAAACAGTCCAAAATCTTTGGGATGAGGCAGATGCGGTTCTAACACGGAAGTTTATAGCAATACAGGTCTACCTCAAGAAGCAAGAAAAAAAATCTCTAATAAACAATCTAACTTTATACCTTAAGTAGCTAGAAAAAGAGCAAACAAAACTCAAAACCAGCAGAAGGAAGGAAATAATAAATATTAGAGAATAAGTAAACAAAATGGAAACTAAAAAAGCTAATAGAACAGATAAATAAATCCAGGAGCTGGTTCTTAGAAAATATTAATATTAATATTAAAATAAATTAATATTAAAAATTAATAAACCTCTAGCTAGATTCATCGAGAGAGATAAAGAGAGAGAGGAAGAGAGAGATAAGAAAGGACTCAAACAAAATCAGAAATTAAAGAGGAGAAATAACAACTGACACCACAGAATAACAAAAGATTATAAGACAGTATCATGAAAAATTACAAGCCAACAAATTGGACAACCAAGAAGAAATGGACACATTCTTCCAAAACTGAATCAGAACAAAATACAAAACTTAAACAGACTGACTACCAGCAATGAAAGTGAATCAGCAATCAAAAACACTCCCAAAAAACAGAAGTCTAGGACCAGATGGCTTCACAGGTGAATTGTACCAAAGGTTTAAAAAAGAGTTAACACCTATTGTTTTCAAACAATTCAAAAAAATAGAAGAGGAAGGAAAGCTTCCCAATCCATTCTATGAGGACAGCATTACCCTGATACCCAAACCAGATAGACACCACAAAAAAGGGGGTGGGGACTACAGGCCAATATCTCTAATGAACAAAGATGTAAAAATCCTTGACAAAATATTAGCAAATTGACAATGATACATTTAAAAAAATCATTCACCATGATCAAGTAGGACTTATTATTGGGATGTAAGCATAGCTCAATATTAACAAATCAATCAAAGTGATACATCCTATCAATAAAAGAAAGCATAAAAAGTATATGATCATTTCAATAGATGCAGAAAAAGCACTTGACAAATTACAACATCGTTCATGATAAAAATCCCTCAGTAAAGTAGGTTTAAAGGAAACATACCTCAACATATATTAAAAACCCACAGTAAACATTATAGTCAGTGGGGAAAAAAAATGAGAGTTTCCCCCTTCAGGTCAGGAACAAAACTCCTGATGAGAGATGTCCACTCTCTCCACTTTTATTCAACATAGTTCTGGAAGTCCTCACCACAGCAGACAAAAATAAAAGGCATTCATATTGCTAAGGAAGCAGTAAAACTTTCACTATTTGCTGATGATAGATATATAGAAAACCTTAGAGGCTCCACCAAAAACCTACTAGAACTGATAAATGAATTCAGTAAGGTTGCAGGATACAAAATCAGTATACAGAAATCCACTGCAATTCTTTTTTTTATTATTGTTTTAAAAAAATATATTTCTGAGAGAGAGAGACAGCATGAACAGGGGAGAGTCAGAAAGAGAGGGAGACACAGAATCTGAAACAGGCTCCAGGCTCTGAGCTAGCTGTCAGCACAGAGTCTGATGTGGGGCTTGAACCCATGAACTGTGAGATCATGACCTGAGCCTAAGTCACTTAACCGACTGAACCACTCAGGTGCCCCAGAAATCCACTGCATTTCTATACATTAATAATGAAATACCAGAATGAGAAATTAAGAAAACAATATCATTTAAAATTGCACCAAAAATAATAATATATCTAAGAATAAACTTAACCAAGGTGAAAGACCTGTACTCTGAAAACTCTAAAAGATGAAAAGAGTTGAAGAAGGAAATTGAAGAAGACACAAACAAAAGATATTTCATGTTCATGGACTGAGAGAACAAATATTGTTAAAATGTTTATGCTACTCAAAGCATAAACTTATGCTAAATGTAAGAGCTTAATATAAGCCCTATCAAAATACCAACAGCATTTTTCACTGAACTAGAACAAATAATACTAAAATTTATGTGGAACTACAAAAGACCCTAAAAACAATTTTGAAAGAGAAGAATATAACTAGAGGTATCACAATCCCGAATTTAATATATACTACAAAGCTATAGTATTCAAAACAGTATGGTACTGACCCAAAAATAGATACATAGATCAACAGAACAGAATAGAGAGGCCAAAAATAAACCCATGTTTATATGGTTAACTAATCTATGACAAAGGAGGCAAGAATACACAATGGGGAAAAAGTAGTCTCTTTGACGAATGGCATTGGGAAAATTAGCTACATGCATAAGAATGAAACTAGACCACTTTCTTACACCATACACAAAAATAAGCTCAAAATGGATTAAGGACCTAAATGTGACACTTGAAACTATAAAAATCCTAGAATAAAACATAGGCCGTAATCTCCTTGACATCTGCTGTACAATAC
Organism: Proteles cristata cristata; assembly: GCA_017311185.1. Classification (NCBI taxonomy): domain Eukaryota; kingdom Metazoa; phylum Chordata; class Mammalia; order Carnivora; family Hyaenidae; genus Proteles; species Proteles cristata. The sequence continues at coordinate 702,475 of JAESUZ010000523.1, read as the reverse complement.
TTTTCTAGTTATGTCTCCTCAGGCAAGGGATACAAAAGCAAAAATAAACTATTTGGCCCCTGAGATCAGGAACACGACAGGGATGCCCACTCTCACCACTGCTGTTTAACATAGTGCTGGAAGTCCTAGCATCAGCCATCAGACACCAAAAGGAAATCAAAGGCATCAGAATTGGCAAAGAGGAAGTCAAACTTAACCTCTTCGCAGATGACATGATACTCTACATAGAAAACCCAACAGACTCCACCAGAAGCCTACTAGAACTGATCCAAGAATTCAGCCAAGTTGCAGGGTACAAAATCAACGTACAGAAATCGGCATTTTTATACATCAACAGTGAAACAACAGAAAGAGAAATCAGGAAACTGATCCCATTCACAATTGCACAAAAAACCATAAAATACCTCGGAATAAACCTAACCAAGGATACAAGAGATCTGTATGATGAAAACTACAGAAAACTTATGAAGGCAATTGAAGAAGACACAAAGAAATGGAAAAACATTCCATGCTCATGGATAGGAAGAATAAATATAGTTAAGATGTCATTACTACCTAAGGCACTCTACACATTCAATGCAATTCCAATCAAAATTGCACCAGCATACTTCTCAAAACTAGAACAAACTATCCAAAAATTTGTATGGAACCACAAAAGACCCCGAATAGCCAAAGTAATCCTGAAAAATAAAACCAAAACGGGAGGGATCACCATCCCAGACTTTAGCCTCTACTACAAAGCTGTCATCATCAAGACAGTATGGTATTGGCACAAAAACAGACACATAGACCAATGGTACAGAATTGAGAACTCAGAAGTGGACCCAAAAGGTTACAGCCAACTCATATTTGACAAAGCAGGAAAGAATATCCAATGGAAAAAAGACAGCCTTTTTAACAGATGGTGTTGGGAGAACTGGACAGCAACATGCAGAAGAATGAAACTAGATCATTTTCTCACGCCATGCACAAAAATAAACTCAAAATGGATCAAGGACCTGAACGTGAGACAGGAAACTATCAACACCCTAGAGGAGAAAGCAGGAAACAACCTCCTTGACCTCTACCGCAGCAACTTCTTACTTGACACATCCCCAAAAGTAAGGGAATCAAGAGCAAAAATAAACTGTTGGGACCTCATCAAGATTAAAAGCTTCTGCACAGCAAAGGAAACAACCCAGAAAACTAATAGGCAACCAATGGAATGGGAAAAGATAGTTGCAAATGACATATCAGATAAAGGGTTATATCCAAAATCTACAAGGAACTCACCAAACTACACGCCCGAAAAACAAACAACCCAGTGAAGAAATGGGCAGAAGATATAAACAGACACTTCTCCAAAGAGGACATCCAGATGGCCAACAGACACATGAAACGATGCTCAGCATCCCTCCTCATCAGGGAAATACAAATCAAAACCACACTGAGATACTACCTCATGCCAGTCAGAGTGGCTAAAATGAGCCAATCAGAGAACTCTAGATGCTGGCGAGGATGTGGAGAAACGGGCACCCTCCTACACTATTGGTGGGAATGTAAACTGGTACAGCCCCTCTGGAAAACAGTGTGGAGGTTCCTCAGGAAACTAACAATAGAACTCCCCTAGGACCCAGCAATAGCACTGCTAGGAATTTACCCAAGGGATACAGAAATGCTGATGCATAGGAGCACATGCACCCCAATGTTCATAGCAGCACTCTCCACAATAGCTAAAACTTGGAAAGAGCCTAAGTGTCCATCAACAGACGAATGGATCAAGAAGATGTGGTTTATCTATACCATGGAATACTACATGGCAATGAGAAACAATGAAATCTGGCCATGTGTAGCAACATGGATGGACCTTGAGGGTGTTATGCTGAGCTAAATAAGTCAGGCAGAGAAGGACAAATATCATATGTTTGCACGTATAGGAGGATTAGGAGTAATTTAATTGAGGAACAAGGGGGAGATGAAGGGGGGAAATGGTAGGAAAAGGGAGAGAGGCAAACCATGAGAGACTCTTGAATGCTGACAAAAACTGAGGACTGATGGATGTGGGGGGGAGGAGGGGTGGGCATAGAGGAGGGCACTTGTGGGGATGAGCACTGGGTGTTATGTGGAAACTAATTTGTCAATAAACTATTTGTTAAAATAAATAAATAAATAAATAAACTATTTGGACTACATCAAAACAAAAGCCTTCCACATAGCATAGAAGTGATCAACAACGCTAAAAGACAACGTACTGAATGGGAGAAGATGTTTTCGAATGATATATCTGATAAAGGGGTTAGTATTCAAAATACATAAAAAGTTTCTCAACTTAACACCAAACCCCACAAATAATCCAACTGAAAATGGGCTGAAGACCTACACAGACATGTCTCCAAAGAAGACCTACAGTTGGCCAACAGATGCATGAAAAGATGCTCAGTATCACTAATCATCAGGGAAATGCAAATCAAAACTACAATGAGGTATCACTTCACACCTGTCAGAATGGCTTAAATCAAAACACAAGAAAAACAACTGTTGGTGAGGATGCTGAGAACAAGTAACCTTTGTGCACTGTTGGAATGCAAATTAATGCAGCCGCTGTGGATGGAGGTTCCTTAAAAAACTGGAACTACCCCATGATCCAGTAATTGCACTGGATTCTATTACTCAAAGAATACAAAAACACCAGTTCAAAAAGATACTTGTACTCCTATATTTATTGTAACATTGTTTACAATAGCCAAATTGTGGAAGCAGCCCAAGTGTCCATCAGTAGATGAATGCATAAAGAAGATGTGGCATATATATATAATGGAGTATTATTCAGCCTTAAAACAGAATGATATTTGTCAAATTTGCAATAACATGGACACATCTAGGGGTATAATGCTAAGTGAAATAAGTTAATCAGAGGGGCGCCTGGGTGGCTCAGTGGGTTAAGCATCCGACTTTGGCTCAGGTCATGATCTCACAGTTTGTGGGTTCGAGCCCCGCACTGGGCTCTGTGCTGACAGCCAGCTCAGAGACCGGAGCCTGTTTTGGATTCCGTGTTTCCCTCTCTCTCTCTGACCCTCCCCTATTCACGCTGTCTCTCTCCCTCAGAAATAAATAAAACATTAAAAATTTTTTAAAAAAATAAGTCAATCAGAGAAAAACAAATACCATATGATTTCATTCATATGTGGAATTTAAGAAACAAAACAAAGGGGAAAAAAGAGAACAAAAAAACAGACTCTTAACTACAAGAGAACAAACTGATGTTACCAGAGAGGAGGTGGGTGAGGCCATGAGTGGAAGAGGTTAAGGGGATTAAAAGAACACTTATCCGGGGGTGCCTGGATAGCTCAGTTGATTAAGTGCCTGACCGGCTCAGGTCGTAGTCTTCCTGTATGTGAGTTCCAGCCCCTGATCCAGCTCTGTGCTGGCAGCTCAGAGCCTGGAGGCTGCTTTAGCTTCTGTGTCTCCCTCTCTCTCTGCCCCTCCCCCGCTTGTGCTCTGTTTCTCAAAAAACAATAAACATTTTTTTCAAAAAGTACACTTATGGGGCACCTAGGTGGCTCAATTGGTTAAGTGACTGACTCGATTTCTGCTCAGATCATGATCTCACAGTTGTGCAATGGAGCCCTGAGTTAGGTTCCACGCAGAGCATGGAGCCTGCTTAGGATTCTCTCTCTCAGCCCTTCTGCCACGCATGCTCTCTCTCAAAATAAATAAATAAGCTTAAAAAAGAATATATTTATCATAATGAGTACTGAGAAATAGAATTGTTGCAACACTATATTGTATGCCTAAAAGCAATATAACACTCTACATTAATTATACTGACATTTTTAAAAATTAAGAAGAAAGAAAAAAAAAGGAAAGCAATTGGTATGTGAATTGAATGACCATGAAAGATTGGGGAACAATCTTTAAAATCTAGAAGGATCCTGCATTTAAGATGCTTCCCAAGTACACTGGCATTCTTGCTGCTCTTTAAAGAAAATAAATGTGAAAATGATAAATCATTAATTATGGGTGCTGTTTATGAAAGGTAAACAAACAAAACAAAAATACCCAACACTCCATTCAGTAGACCTATACTAAAAGAAAAGATATTGGTAAACATCAAAAGATTGGCAGATGATTATGAGTTTCTATGTTTTAATTGAAACAAAATGTTTTAAGAGATATATGCAATATTTTTTGGTTTAATCAACTCTCTTTGATGAGCTGATTCACAATGAACCCTAAAGCTGCTGTTCACTTAAATCAACAGCACTGCAATTAAAGTTCCTTGCTCAGCAAGTGACTGGCACGTAGTAAGACCCCAAAACATCAGCAAGTATTATTATCATCTGCAGTTGATACAATTAGGACTAGTAACTGCTGGGACATGACTGTGACAAATAAGTGTTAAGTGATGATTATTAACCACTCCAAATTAATTCAAACCAGATGCAGATCTCAGATTCTTCCCAAAAGATAATGATGCTAATTGGGTCATTGGCTTTTCCCTCATTCAGTATTAAATTCTAGGGAAATTTTTATTGAACAGAAGAAGGGTTGTTTTTTTTCTTCCTTAAAGAACTCTCATAAAATCTAGTGTGGACTAGTTTATCAGACTGTGGCAGAGTTAATAGGGAAGGGAAAAAACTACTGAAATAAGTGACTTCTGTCAGAAGTTATAGCTCAGGCATGTTTTTTAACAATGCTGTCATAGGGACAATGTGTCTCATTACTGCCTCTCCCTACAGTTCATTTTTAATCATCGATATCCCTTGTTCCTTCCATTTTTGCCCAGACAAATATAAAATTTCAATATTAAAGATGCTAGAGAGGCAGTGACTGAAAAAAAGAATGATTTGAAGAAACAGATTAAGCTTGGTTACCCACAAGCTACAATTTATTCCCTCACTTTCTGTGGGGGCACAGATTCTAGAGACCTTATCATGTATGAACACTACCCAACTTCATTCAGCCCACCTCTAAGGGTTACCACATCAGAGCAGAGCACAAAAGGAAAGGTGTACATGAGTGGGTGTGTCCTTGGGTCACCCATCCCCATTCATTCCTCTCCCTTAATTCACACAACTGTTCTCTGTATATCCTCTCACAGGGCTGCAGCTAGAGTTTACTCTTCAATGTATGACAACATTATCAGTGTATTCTCTCCCTGGGGAGTATAATGGGATAGTCTAGCCTTTGGGTGTGAATCTGGCATTGAGGAAAATGGTAAGAATTTTGTATACATGTGAAATTGATGAACCCTTGAGACCCTGTGTTACTTTTTAAAGCAGAAAGCTATCCTAGCAGGTATTTACCAGAAGATTAGATCTCTAGATGAAACACTTAAATTTTGCAGACCTTCACATGCAAACTGCTAAATGGATAACATAGCAATACTATGGATGAGGCTCTGCTAGTAACCTTCCTGCCACATGTAGGCACATACATGTGTTAACTGATGGGCTCTCTGGTGGTACTCAGAGAACACAGAAAAGTGAATGAACCATCAAATGACCAGACCAGTTTCCTGGGCTCTGGACTTCTGATTGCTTTCTCCACTGAGCATGTACTATCTTATAGCCTAACATCTGACTCCACACCATACCCCAACTTTGAGTACATATGTTTGAGGGTCTCCTACCAAGTCAGGCTGTGAGTGTTTTGAAGGTAGGACAATGTTGTGCATTGGCTTATATTCTCCATTGCACAAAATTTTACAAGAGATTGATAGATGCTAAGAGGAGGACATATCAGATGAATAGAGAGGACTATCATACACTGAATCCAAACAACATCAAAGCTCTTTTTGGCTCAGGTTACCAGCTATGTCACCTTCCAGGATTTTGACTGGCTCATTGTAGAATTCTCTCTACTCCCCAGAAGTTGTCTGCATGTTTGTTACTTCAAATTACCATGACGGGAAGTAAAGGCAAGTCTATAAATTTCTACCACAGCCAGAGTAGGGCCAACACCTATACCCTTTTTCAAAATCCAATTCATTTGAGCAAGTTTTATTATCACCTAGGCCAGCTGCCTGTGGTACCAGCTGGAACCAACCCAGGACTGATGTGAAGAGTTAAATAGCTCAAATGTGCCCCACAGGCTTCTTTAACTGAAGGTCCATGAACTGGCGACAGTGAGAAAGCTGGCACTGGAGAGCTTAACAAAGTGTCTAGGGTCTCAAAAACTAAATGCCACATAATATACTAAATCTCATTGTAACCAGAATGAGAGGATTGATACTGCCTTTTAAGCTGCAGAAGCTCAAGCAAACCTCTTCAGCCTCCCCCTGATTCCTGAAAATTATAGCTGGTATTTATTGGACATTTCACTGTATGTGCTAGTGCTTGACATGCATATCTCATCAAAACTTTCTAAAGCTTATGTGCTAAGTACTATTTTTAGTCTCATTGCCAAAGAGGAAATAGATGTGAAGATCAATTAAGAACATACCCAGTGGCACAAAAACAGACACATAGACCAATGGAACAGAATAGAGAACTCAGAACTGGACCCACAAATGTATGGCCAACTAATCTTTGACAAAGCAGGAAAGAGTATCCAACGGAAAAAAGACAGTCTCTTTAACAGATGGTGTTGGGAGAACTGGACAGCAACATGCAGAAGAATGAAACTAGATCATTTTCTCACACCATACACAAAAATAAACTCAAAATGGATAAAGGACCTGAATGTGAGACAGGAAACCATCAAAACCCTAGAGGAGAAAGCAGGAAACAATCTCCCTGACCTCAACCACTGCAATTTCTTACTTGACACATACAAAGGCAAGGGAATCAAAAGCAAAAATGAACTATTGAGACCTCATTAAGATAAAAAGCTTCCGCAGGGCAAGGGAAACAATCCATAAAACTAATAGGCAACTGACAGAATGGGAAAAGATAGTTGCAAATGACGTATCAGATAAAGGGCTAGTATCCAGAATCTATAAAGAACTCACCAAGCTCCAAAAAACAAATAATCCAGTGAAGAAATGGGCAGAAGATATGAACAGACACTTCTCCAAAGAGGACATCCAGATGGCCAACAGACACATGAAACGATGCTCAGCATCACTCCTCATCAGGGAACTACAAATCAAAACCACACTGAGATACCACCTCACGCCAGTCAGAGTGGCTAAAATGAGCAAATCAGAGAACTCTAGATGCTGGCGAGGATGTGGAGAAACGGGCACCCTCCTACACTGTTGGTGGGAATGTAAACTGGTACAGCCCCTCTGGAAAACAGTGTGGAGGTTCCTCAAAAAATTAACAGTAGAACTCCGCTATGACCCAGCAATAGCACTGCTAGGAATTTACCCAAGGGATACAGAAATGCTGATGCATAGGAGCACATGTACCCCAATGTTCATAGCAGCACTCTCAACAATAGCCAAATCATTAAAAGAGCCTAAGTGTCCATCAATGGACGAATGGATCAAGAAGATGTGGTTTATCTATATGATGGAATACTACATGGCAATGAGAAAGAATGAAATCTGGCCATGTGAAGCAACATGGATGGACCTTAAGGGTGTTATGCTGAGCGAAGTAAGTCAGGCAGAGAAAGACAGATACCATATGCTTTCACTTATAGGAGGATTAGAAGATACTTAATGGAGGACCATGGGAGAGGAGAATGGAAAAATAGTTGGGGAGGGGGAGGGAGGCAAACCATGAGAGACTCTTGAATACTGAGAACAAACTGAGGGCTGATGGGGGTGGGGAAGAGGAGGAAGGGGAGTGATGGACATGGAGGAAGGCACTTGTTGGGATGAGCACTGGGTGTTATATGGAATCCAACTTGACAGTAAACTATGAAAGGAAAAAAAAGAACATACCCAGGATTGGGATGCCTAGGTGGTTCAGTCAGTTAGGCTTCTGACTACAGCTCAGGTCATGATCTCGCAGTCTGTGGGTTTGAATCCCATGTCGGGCTCTGTGCTGACAGCTCAGAGCCTGGAGCCTACTTCAAATTCTGTGTCTCCCTCTCTCTCTTTGCCCTTCTTCTTCCTCCTCCTCCTCCTCCTTCTTCTTCTTCTCTCTCTCTCTCTCTCTCTTAAAAATATATAAACATAGAAAAACATTTTAAATAATAATAAAAAAGAACATACCCCGGATCACCATGGTTGGTTAGTAATGGACCTTGGATTCAAACTCAGACAGTCTGAATCTATGGCCAGTTGTCCAGATAATTAGTTTTTTTTTGCTTCCTTGAGGGCAACCTCTAGTGAACATAAAGGACTCTCTCATTTTTCTCTCTCCTGTCACTCTCATTGTCAATATTCTCTGTAAGGGGCAATTTCAAATGGCTCTAGGCCTTCTACATTTAGCTGAATTTCTGAGCCTCTCAGAATTTCGTGCCGTATCCTAAGGGTGGGATGGGAGCTTTTCAAGGACCTTGGCCCATTTACAGGGCACTGTTCCTGTGCTTGGTTACTATCATTAAGGATATAAAGGGGCCTGTGACAATGGGCTTTTGCCTTCAAGTGATATACAGCCTTGCAAACACAGGTTTCTTTAAATAACTGGAGGACAGGACAATATATAATCACATGACATCATGATACTGTTGTCTAGGAGAATGGGACAGTGAATGCGATAGGGAAATACAAAAAGATTGCCAGGCAGTATTAAGAACCCATTCAAGGTTAGTGTTCATATATTCAAATGAGACTGTTGGCCTGGTGACATTTTTTAGTCTTGCTGAGCTATGTGAGTGCAGTTGTACCACAGGCAGAGAGTGCTAGCTCTGGTTTGGGGTTTTGCTAAGCTAGTATTGTAAGTACAGCTTAACATATTCAAGGGAATGATTATAGTGGTTGACTATGGAGGTCACTTGCACCAGGCAGAAAGGGAAGACATGTGGGATGTGGGACAGTGTAAAGGTGCCAATGAATTGTAGATTCCAGCCAGTATGAGGACCATCAGAATCAGGATATGAGAGGGGCTACATGAATACTGTGGAAAATCAGAAAAGGTATTATGCAGATGGGCCAGAATAGTTGGAGGAGGTTTCCTTGAAGGTGGTAGAACTTAGTCTGAGAAGAAAGAACAGATAAGAACTTAGGTTGATTAGTCAAAGGATAGAAAATAGAACATTGAGGAATCTATGAGCAAGGGTATGAAGCCTGCACTGAAGATCATGAATTTAGAAAATAGTAAGGAAACCAACCCTACTAGGATATAAAGATCAATTTGGGGAGTGGAAGGGCATCAAGTTTGACAGTAAGGCCCAGGTATAGGGAGTAGAAGGACTATTTCCATCTCCCAAATACTCCAAAACAAATTTCTATACTTCATATATTCCTTTGTTTGCCGGTGATTGTGAATAAGATCTCTGCAATTTAAATGGATAATATTGCTCCTGTCTTAATACCTCGTCACATTATAACTTTTACCTCTGTTTCCAACAGATTTTATTGACTGCATATGGTGGATTTATGTGTTTGCCTTACAGTGTTCTGTGTTGAATACATAATTTAGCACAGCTACAGTTGACTAAAACAGAGATTCAAGGTACATTTCAAAGCTTCTAAAACCTTAACTAAAAATGCCCAACTAAATAGATTTAAACAATGACCTAAAGCTGTATTTGCCATTCCTAGTTAAAAGCAACCAAACACAAAATATTAAACTTTATATAATCAAGCCAATTCTCCATGTTCCACATCATTTATTCTTTCAACATTTGAGCACCTCCAATAAGCCAAGAATCTGGTAGATAATGCGGATGCAGAAGGAAAATAAACAGCCTTTCCCAGGCCAGTGTGTAAGACAAACAAGTGGAAAGTTACTACTGAGAATATAAGTGCTACAATGGAAGTAAACACAGGAAGCAATAGGAAAGACTTCTCACCTGGAGGCAGATGAAAAGCCTGGGAAGATGTCGGAAAGTCACTGGCATTTCAACTAAGTTTTCAATTTCTAGCAGCAGTCATTTCACCAGTTACAACATGGCATAAGGGGTTTCTAGGGGAGCAAGAAAATGGAAAGGCTCAAATGAGAGGAAGGCTGTGTTCCTTCCTCTTCAGAGAAGGAAGACAGCTCCCAAGTAATTCAGTATCTTGGAGTAACAAGTGGTGGATAATGGGGGAGCTGAGGCAGGAGGAATAAACAATGCCAGACAGAAAGGACTGTATGTGTTCTACAATGGATGCAGTTTGGAGTCACCAGTAAAAGTTAAGCAAAGGAAGGACGGAGCAGAATACAGACTAGAAAGTTCATTCCAGACTGCAGCTAGGAAATCAGTTAAGAGATTTTGCAGTAATTCAGGAGAGAAATGACAGAGCCTTGAACAAATGGAGCTATGGACGAGGAAACCAACACCACAACCCTTTAGGAAGTGAACTCCATCAGGTGCGGTGACTGCTTATGTAGGAGCTAATGCATCAGAGGAACCAAGAGTTTTCCATCTTCCAAAGATCTCACTGGAGTGCAAAATCAATTTATTCCTTAGATCACTCTAGAAGTGTGAAAGTCCAGTAAAAAGTTGAGTCATGAAGTTTCTCTTTTATCCAGGGGAGGGTGAGTTTCCTTGGGTTCAGTCTGTGGATTTATAGTTTCTAGAAGAAAATTTGGACACACTGTCTTTAAGAAAAAAAAATATAAATTTACCTATTAGAGTTATTCTTTTTATGATAATTAATAATAAATTACTAGTGATCTAACATAGCCATATACTGAAGTTTTGTTCTCTCTTTGTCATATCTTTAATATACTATGTGGCTAGAACTTTTTCCACTTATATTCTCTCTCAGTTCTACCTTCCTTATCTGATTAGCATGAGTCAGAGTAGTAGCTCCACTAACTGAAAACTTCAGAAGGATGAGGAAATAAGAATAAGCAGAGCTCTCCAACATGTGTTTGATATGATGAGATTGCATTGTCCTCAAAACAAGAAATATTCTTTGCCATTTTAAGGGTTTGATTCTTTAAACTAAAAATTTACTCATATGTGCCCAGATTCTAAATGGCAAAAGCCATTCATTGTAACTACTTCAAGTAAGATAGAGTCATCGTTTGAAGAAAAGATTATAGGATTACAGCTGTTAAGTCTTCTCCATTGGGAACTGAATGGCAGTTGAGTAGTCACCATGTGGTTCAGCCCCAAGTCTGGGTCACACCACTACTACTACCACCACCACCACCACCACCACCACCACCACCTCAAGCCAGGGCGGGGCTGACACACAGGGTGGAGTAGGAGCAGAAATTGTAGGAGACAAAGGAAAAGAGAAATCTGTCATCTTAAAGAAAAAAAGGAAGAAAACTAAAATTTCTCCTTTTAGGCTTGAAGAAACAATGTGAGATGTACAGCTGTGTGAAAAGCTGCTTCAGGTCACATTTCTCTTGTCACAGTTGCCATTTGGGTCATGCTGACTCAGCTTCTCTTTGTCTCGCTTTTCTTTTGCTAACCCCAGGCAAGCTGCTGCAGTGCATAATGGGAAGAACGACCTCCGTTTCAATGCCAGATGCCAAACGGATGACTACATAAACAGAGAAAACCAAATCCTTGTCGTTGGATGCCAGCACCCATTTTTTTCATTTGTGGCTTCTAACTTCCTTTTGGAACTGCTTTCTTGAGATGCCCAGATGTGTCCTTCAAGGTCTCTTTGTCACAGGAGTTTGCTTTTTGAAAAGTTGTGTAAGCCATATGTACAAGAGTCTCACAACAGTATTTGTTACTGGCCTTGGCTAGAGGATGAATAGAAACATGGTAGAGGAGAAGATGAATAGCTCACCTAGCTGCATCTCTTGAGTAATTGAAGCTGCTTTAAAATGTATGCTCATAATTCTTTGCCTGATCTTTGGGCAGAGTGATTTGAAAGTTTCAGTATTGTCACCATTTTTCAGATGTGAAAAGAAAACAGTCTGATTAAGTATAAGGCTGGCATAAAATTTTAAAATATATTAGGGTCCACAGAGATTTTTTAAAAAAATCATTATTAACACTTTGATTTTCCCATGGAGTTTCCATATTTTCATTTTTGCCTCACCCCAGTATATTAGGCTAAGTATGGTATGTAAGCCTTCCTGAGCTGTTGGGAGAATATAAAAGCCATCTAAGGTCCAGCTGTATCCGTTAGAACTCTTTTATTTGCAAGTGACAGAAATCGATCTCAAATAGGCTTAAGCAGAAAGAGTTTATTGGCTCATATAACTGATAAGTCCAGCAGTATTCTAGCTTCCAGTATTGATGGATCAACATGTCTAACAATGACAAGTGGAATCCTTCTCTTTTTCTAAGTCATAGATCTGCTTTCCTTTATGCTCGCTATCTTTTTGTATGTGGTGGCAAGATGACTATCAGCAGTCTCTGGCTTGGCAATGCCAGTAGAAAGAGATTCTATTTCTATATAATCCTTTTAGCTCTCATTGGCCTGATTTATGTCATGTGCTCATCCTTGAACCAACCACAGTGGTCAAAGGCTCGCAATATGGTTAGCCTACTCTCACTGGAGCCTCACTCAGATAACAAAGACAATTGGAGAAGAATGCATAGTTTTCCAAAGAAAAAGCAGGTTACTAATATCAAAATGGGAATGGGTACCATAACAGGCTGTGTTGACAACCTGTCCAAAATCCACTTTGCCCTCCTTTCCTGCTAACTAAACCCTGATTACGTTTACCCCTCTACATGTGGCGGTAGACTCAGTTAAGGTGCAAAGGCTTGAGAAGGCTGGCCAGGCACACAGTGTCAGAGTCCAAGCAGGATGAGGAAGGCATCCGTTCATAGGACAACAATGACAGCATGTTACAGCCTAAGTGTAGTGAGGTGGGCATCCATGCAAGAGAGTGGTGATTGCTTATAGGAGATGGGTTACATAGGGGAATTGCTCAAAGGAGAAATACATTAAAAATAATTGTGGCTAGGTTCTCACTGTTGGAAAAGAGAGTTACAGATATAGAAAAGGAGAAAACTAGTGAACCTCATAGTGTTGGATTGGAATGGGAGGTATTGTCATGAATTTATGGATTTTAGATTATATACATATATACAGAAATAAATGTAAATGTAAATACAGGTGTGTGTGCATATATATATATGCATATACATGTATCACCTCTGTTCATGAAGAGGGCCAAGGAATAGAAATACTTCATGGCAATGAGCAAACCTAATGTCCTGATGTTGTCTTCTAAATACCATTCTTTGCTAAAAGGAACCCAGGTTCCTTATCAATGGCTGAGTCTAGATCTGGACAAGAAAACTATGTGATGAGCTTGCGGTATCTTGCAGTGGAAAAAGTAAGGAAGTGCTCAAAAAAAGGTGAATATATCTTGAAAGGATACAGAATCAGTGTTAAGGGGTTCCAAATGGCCAATCTGGGACAATTTGAGCAACAAAATACATAATCTTAGCAGTGGATTGTAACCCATTGAATAAAAATAGGAATTCACATTCATACTAATATAATTAAACAAATGAGGAAGAAGAGAAAGTCCCCCCTCATAGTAGAATTCCAACTAATAAATACGGAAGGAATGGTGAAAATAGGAAATTACCATTTGGCAAACATCACAGTAATAATTACTTCAGGCAAGAATCATCAATGGATGCTAAAATTAGAGTAAAAAAGTATTATCTACAGAATGATCTTCCTCGATGTGTGATAGGGTTACATCCCAATAAACCCATTGTAAGTTGAAAGTGTCATAATCTAAAAATGCACTTATACACTTAACGTACCACACATCATAGCTCAGTCTAACCTACCTTAAACGTTCTCAGGCACTTACATTAATTAGCCTACAGCTGGGCAAAATCATCTAACACAAAGCCTATTTCATAATAAGATGCTGAATATCTCATGTAATTTATTGAACACTGTACTGAAACTAAAAAACAAACAAACCAGAATGGTTGTTTGGGTGCAGAATGGTTATAAGACCATCAGTTGTTTACCCCCATGGCATATGGCTGACTGGTAGCTGTGGCTCACTGCCTCTGCCCAGCATCCAGAGAATATTGAACACAGACTATCCTAGGAAAAGATCAAAATTCAACCTTTGTAGTATAGTTTCTGCTGAATGCATATTGTTTTGGCACCTTGATAAAGTAAAAAAATTGTAAGTCAAACCATTGTTAAGTTGGGGACTATCTGTAGTCGCAAAGTATCTCCCTCGCAAGCTATTTAATAACTTTACAGTGGGAAAATCTGGTAGACACCACTGAATTAAGTGATTAAAGTCAATATTACCAAGGTTGGGGATGTGGAGAGTAGGTGAAAAGGGTGAAGATGGTTAAAAGATACAAGCTTCTAGTTGTAAGGTAAATAAGACCTGGAGATGTAATATAGTATGGTGACTAAGTTGATAATACCATATTATATATTGAACATTGCTAAGAAAGTAGATCTTAAAAGTTCTCATCCCAAGAAAAGTATTATAATTATGTGTGGATATAGATGTTAACTAGATTTATTGTGGTGATCATTTTACAATATATACCATTGTTGTATCATTATGCTATACTCCTGCAACTAATATAATGTTGTGTGTTGAGTGCATCTCAATTTTTTAAAAAGTGAAAATCACCAGTAATGAGGCAAATTGACATGTGTCTTTGATATGATGCATGAAGAAGGACATCTTGTCACTTCTATAGTACTTTGTCTCAAAATACATAACCTAAGTCTAATCAAGGGGAAATATCACACAAACCCAAATTAAGGGATATTTGTAAAATAACAGGGCAGGACTCTTCAGAAATGTCAAGATCAGAAAGATCAAAAAATATGGAACCATTCTGGATTCAAGGAGACTCCAGACTGGATCTTGGACCAGAAATGTTATCAGTGGTGGCATACTTAGTGAAATTTGCATAAGATCTACAGATTATTTTGGTTATATTAAGTAAAATATATTATTAAAATTAATTTCACTGGGGTGCCTGAATGGCTCAGTCTGTTAAACATCCAACTTTGGCTCAAGTCATAATCTCATCGTTCATGAGTTTGAGCTCCATGTCAGGCTCTGTGCTGACAGCTCAGCAGCCTGGAGGCTGCTTCAGATTCGTGTCTCCCTCTCTCTCTGCCCCTCCCTGACTCGCACTCTGTGTCTCAAAAATAAACATTTAATTCTTTTAAAATTAATTTTACTTCTTTCTTATTTTTTTTTAACATGATTACTAGAAAATCATGTATGTATGTGGCTCCCATTATATTTCTATTGACCAGCGCTGATCTAGGTCTTTAATATTTTCTTGGTACTCTGGATCACTCATTCTGAATAGCCTCCTACATAATCTACTAACTGCATTAGCCTCTAATCAGCACTTGGGAATACACTCAGGGGACTTCTACTTTGAGCTTGAAAGGTCAGTAGGGTTGAATGCCTCAGAGAAATGACTTTTATTTAGTGGCCTTGGAGCTATATATCCTCTTTGTTGTGGTTATTTATTTATTTATTTATTTATTTTGCACTCAGCCAGGAAAAAGATGACATATCAGTAGGACTTCTACTCCACAAATTAAGTCAGATAATCAGGACTCTAGCTCCTTTGACCTGTTTGTCTCACCCAGTACTATCATAGTGGAGCAAAGAGTCTTAGCCAACAATTAAAACATTGTTACATATGATTTTTATCTTTCATTTTGCTAATATGATGAAGCATGTTGATTGATTTGTGGATTTTGAACCATCCCTGCATCCCTGAAATAAATCCCACTTGACTGTGGTGTATGATCCTTTTAATGTATTGTTGGATTCAGTTTGTCAATATTTTGTTGAGGATTTTGGCATCTATATTCTTCAAAGATATTAACTGTAATTTCTTTTTTTGTGTGTGGTGTTCTTGTCTGGTTTTGGTGTCAGGGTAACACTGTCCTGGTAAAATGTGTTTAGGAAGCTTTCTTCCTCTTTGATTTTTCTGGAAAAGAGTTTGAGAAGGACAGCTATTAAATCTTTTTTGAATGTTTGGTGAAATTCACCAGTGAAACTGCCTACTCCTAAACTTTGGTTTGTTGGGAGGGTTCTTGTTTTGTTTTGGTTTGGTTTTTTTAAGATTCTATTTTTAAGTAATATCTACACTTAATTTGGGGCTTCAACTCACAACCTGAGATCAAAAGTCGCATGCTGCACCCACTAGCCAGCCAAGTGCCCATACTGGGAAGTTTTTGTTCCTTTTTCCATCTCCTTACTAGTCATCAGTCTATCCATATTTCCTATTTCATCATGATTCAGTCTTGGGAGATTATATGTATCTAGAAATTTATCCATTTCTCCTAGCTTGACCAGTTTGTTAGCATAGACTTTTTCATAGTAGTCTCATAGATCTTTTCTATTTCTGTGGTATCAATTGTAACTTTTTTTCTTACATATTTGAACTTATTTATTTGAGTCCTCTCTCTTTTTTTCTTGGTTAGTCTCGGTGATTTCGTTTATTTGTTCAAAGACACAGCTCTTAGTTTCATTGATCTTTTCTAGTGTCTTTTGGTCTCTATTTCACTTATTTCACCCTGATCTTTATTATTTCCTTTCTTCTACTAATTTTGGGATTGTTTGTTTTCTAGCTCCTTTAGGTACAAAGTTAGACAGTTTATTTGAGATTTTTCTTGTTTTTTGAGTTCTTGTATTGCTATGAACTTCTCTCTCAAAACTACTTGTGCTGTATCCCATAGATTATGCCATGTCACATTCCTTCTTTGATCTGTCTCCAGGTGTTTTTAAAATTTCTCCTTCTAGGGACCCTTGGGTGGCTAAGTCAGTTAAGTATCCAACTTGGCTCAGGTAATGATCTTCTGGTTCATGAGTTCGAGCCCCACATTGGGCTCTGTGCTGACAGCTCAAAGCCTGGAGACTGCTTAGGATTCTGTGTCTCCCTCTCTCTCTCTACTCCTCCCCTACTTGTGCCCTGTCTCTCTCAAAAATAAACATTAAAAAAATTAATTTCTCCTTTGATTTCTTCAATGACTCATTAGCTGTTCGGTAGCATGCTGCTTAATCTTTATGTTTTTGTGGTTTTTCTTGTTTCTTCTTGTAATTAATTTCTAGTTTCATACCATTGTGGTTGGAAAAGATACTTGATGATTTCAGTTTTTCTAAATTCATTGAGATTTGTTTCATGGCCCAATGTGTGATCTATTCTGGAGAATGTTTCATGTGTACTTGATAAGAATGTATATTCTGGTTTGGGATGAAATGTTCTGTATATTTCTATTAAGCCTATCTGCTCTAATGTGTTAAGGCTGATGTTTCCTTATTGATTTTTTTGTCTACAAGATCTACCCATTGATGAAAGTGGAGTATCAAAGTATCCTACCATCATTGTAACACTTTCAATTTTTCCCTTTAGATCTGTTTATATTTGCTTTATGTATCTTGATGCTTTATGTTGGGTGCATATACATTTATAAATTTATATTCTCTTGCTGGATTAATCCCTTTATCATCACAGAATGCCCTTCTTTGTGTTTTATTGCTGTCATTGTTTTAAAGTCTTTTTCATCTGATATGAGTATAACTACACCAGATTTATTTTCATTTCCTTTGCATGGGATATCTTTTTCCATGTCTTCATTTTTAGTCTGTGTGTGTCCTTACTTCTTTTTAAAAATATTTTTCAATGTTTATTTATCTTTGAGAGAGAGAGACAGAGTGCGAGCAGGGGAGGGACAGAGAGGGAGGGAGAGAGACACAGAATCTGAAGCAGGTTCCAGGCTCTGAGCTGTCATCACAGAGTCTGATGAGTGGCTTGAACTCATGAACCACTAGATGCTTAACCAACTGAGCCACCCAGATGTTCCTGTGTGTGTCCTTCTGAAGTGAGATTCTGTATGCAGACTATGGATGAATCTTATATTTTTATCCATTTGGCCATTCTATGTATTTTATTGGTGAATTTAGTCCATTTACATTTAAAGTAATTATTGATAAGTATATACTTATTGCCATTTTGTTTGTTGTCTCCCTGTTTTTGTAGTTCCTGTTCCTTTCTCTTTTCCTCTATTTGTGGTGGGATGGCTTTCTCTAGTTTTATGGTTAGATTATTTTTTCATTTTCTTTTGTGTATTTTTTTCCTTGAGGTTATGATGGAGGAGTCACATAAATACCCTATGAAAAAAGCAGTCTGTTTTAAGTTGATAGCAACTTAATTTAAAACATATTCCAGGGGCGCCTGGGTGGCTTAGTCGGTTAAGCGTCCGACTTTCGCTTAGGTCATGATCTCGCGGTTCATGGGTTCGAGCCCCGCGCCGGGCTTTGTGCTGACTGCCAGCTCAGAGCCTGGAGACTGTTTCCGAGTCTGTGTCTCCCTCTCTCTCTGACCCTCCCCTGCTCACACTGTCTCTCTCTCTCCTAGAAATAAATAAATAAAAATATTAAAAAAAAATAAAACATATTCCAAACATTTACCTTTTTATATTCTCCTTTATCCCTACATTTTATACATGAGTGGTGATGGATGGTAACTAGACTTGGGATGGTGATCACTTTGTAGTGTATACAGATGTGAATCATCAAGCCATCCACTTACAACTTATGTAATAATTTATTTTAAAAAGTTGTTACAGCAGGGCTTTAGGAGCATGAGTTCCACCACGATAGCAAGATCAAGGGAATGATTCATGCTGTTTTCCCAAAGAAGGGAATACCTGCTGGTATACCTCAAAAACTGTGCCAGCACTAATTGAGTTAACAGTCTTTTTTATGCAGTCTTTTTTCATAAATACACTCTCCATTATATGTCTGAGAGCAAAACTGTTTTGATCTTCAGAAAAAATTAAAGCTTCCTAGACTTTATCATTTTGACAGGTGAAGCACATCTGCTACAATCAACAATTTTTTAGTGTGTTCATCTTGCCACACAACTTTAGAAGCACGTCTTCCTTCTTTTTAAATTAATTTATTAAGATTCGAAAGTGAGTTTACTAACAAAGATTCTGGCAATGTCTGTAATATATGCTATAAATGATATACATGCTATAAAATTCTTACATGAAGTAGTAGTTTTGTAGGCAAAAAACACTGGTCTAGCTGCCAACACTTCCAGGAAATCCCTTTATGCTATATTGATGTAATTTTTGTGTCCAAAAACTAAAGGAGCAATTAAAATAATTATATTCCTTATGTTGTTAATTATGTTATACTTTACATACAAAGAGGTCAATTAATAGATATCTACTATAGGGGCACCTGAGTCACTTAGTTGGTTAAGCATCTGACTCTTGGTTTCAGCTCAGGGCAGATCTTTTTTTTTTTTTTTTACAAATAGTTTATTGTCAAATTAGTTTCCACATAACACCCAGTGCTCATCCCCACAAGTGCCCTCCTCCATGCCCACCCCTCCTCCCCCCACATCCACCAGTCCTCAGTTTTTGTCAGCATTCAAGAGTCTCTCATGGTTTGCCTCTCCCCTTTTCCCCCACCATTTCTGCCCTTCTTCTCCCCCTTGGTCCTCTGTTAAGCTCCTCCTAATCCTCCTATACGTGCACACATATGATATTTGTCTTTCTCTGTCAGGGTAGATCTTATAGTTTGTCAGACTGAACCCCGTTCAGGCTCTGCACTGACAGTGTGGAGCCTGCTTGGGATTGTCTCCCTCTCTCTCTGCCCCTCCCCTGCTCATGCTCTCTCTCTCGCTCTCTCTTTAACTCTCTCAAAATAAATAAACTTTAAAAAATAACTATCTACTAAAATTATTTTTGTAAGACACGTTACAAAGAAGAAAACATATTTCAGAAGAATCCTAAAGCTCTAACCTTCATCACAGATCTTAGTTTGCCTGAGCCTTTCTATGTTCCAGGCAACAGTAATTCCAGGGTATTAGGAGTTATAAACCAAGGAGCAACACTTTCTTGAGTTTCTCAATTGTTATGGGAAAGAGTGAATTTGCCTGGGGATGTTGCTGATTAATCCACCTAAGCATAAAAAATGACCAGACATATAAATTACAAAGGAAAATGAGAGTCAAGGTTTAGAAAAAAATTGACAATTCTTTTGATGTTTTTATCATTAGCCCTGGAGATTCTATTTTCATTATCAAAAAGTGTTCATGAATGTTCATTGATTTTATGGTCTTATTCAAATTTGCTTCAACACTTAATGGGCCTTTAAATCATATTTGTCTGTTGCAAGTGTTTCATGGGCTTGATTAAACACACACACACACACACACACACACACACACACACACACACACACACACCAGTCACAAACCAGAGAGTTCACGAAGATTGATCTGGCGTACATCTTAAAAGTGTTTTCTCTATACCTTAACATTATGGTTGAATTGAATGACCCTGTATTCAATTTTGATCAGGTCATTTGATGAAAGGCTTTGGAATGTATTTAAGTGTTGTGGTATAGCCTATGTATTATCCAACTTCTTATACCTAGATCTCTTCTAGATAAAGGGGAAAAATTGGTGGTTCTCATTCAGAAATTTTCAGAAATCAAATTATGCAGATTTTGAAGCTAATGATGACCAGCTAATAGCATAATGTTGAAATCCATGAGGTATTTACTTTTCTACTTCACCTTAGTCCATGCCATGCATTCCTGTTGGCCAAAAACCTGAACACAAATTCCACAGGGAGATATCTCCCATCTTTGTGCTCCAATGAAAACCTACCTATCTCATAATTTTACTGCTTCTATAAAAGGAAATTTGTGTGTGATATTTTTCCATTGCATCTGTCCAGAGCCTCTTTCTGTTTATTGAAATCTGGAGAGTCCTGCTCCTGTCTTTATTTCTTTAGCACCATGCGTACAGAACACACTAGAACCATGACTGCCAGACCTCCCTAGGATCCTGGAGCGAGTTGTTGGCTGGGTTTAGCAGTAATGGAAGCTTCAAGTAGACCAAAATCACAGGGCCAGGGCTCCACAGGTCAAGTTCATAGTTCATAAAGCCACTGTCTAAACACAATATCATTTTGGCCCAGAGGCTATGCGATAGATTGGTTCCTTTTTTGTATGTTTCTTTAAAACTAGGGTCTATATAATCTGATAAAATCCAGAGAAAAAAATTTTGCCTATTGGGATTTCTTTTAAATTGTGTTTGCCGGGAGGTGTGCCAGACTGAAGTCCTTTCTTCCACAGTGGATTCAGTGCAGGCAGCAGCAAGCTGAACTTTCCCACCCTTTCCATTCATACAGTTCTAAGGAGAGGACCCACTTTTGTTCCTGGTGCTCATTCAGCCCTCAGCCTCTCTGCTGAGCCTACCAATTAGTGTTAATAATTGTGGCTGGAGTTTAAGGTCTGGACCTGGGAACACAACTGAGAGGGTAGATTCATTTCAGGAGCTAGACTACTAAGCAGGCATCTGATAGAACATGAAGGAGGCAATTGCACAAGGCTAAATCATAGCCCAGGAGAGTTAGAGCTTCAGGTTGGAAAACTTTCTCTGTCAAAGGCTATTCATGTTACATCAATCAAATCATTCAATTTGCCTCAAATTTTATTTGCTGCAATTGAAATAGCCTAACAAGACCAGACATTTCTTTATGAAATTTCAACAACTGAATAGTTTTCCTGAAAATACTGAGGGTGCCTGGGTGGTACAGTGAGTTAAACATCTGACTCTGGATCTTGACTCAGGTCATGATCTCACAGTTTGTGAGTTTGAGCCCTACATGGGGCTCTATGCTATTTGTGCAGATTGAGATTTCTGTCTCTCCTTCTCTATCCCTCCCCTGCTTGTGCTCTCTCTCTCTCTCTCTCTCAAAATAAATAAACTTTTGAAAATACTAAAAAATACAGACGTTTAAAATTCTATCCTGAATTCAAGTAAAAGTTCTGAGAAGCTCATAATCCGTTTATTCTCACCCTATCACTAAGATGTGTTTAGCAAAGAATAGCAATAGCTCAATAATCTTTTAAAGGTGATGAGTTAAGGGCCCGGTAAGATGAAGTCATTTGCTTTAGGTCAGGTGAGCAGTAGGACCACTAAGAATAGAGCACCCAGGTGTGAGGGAGCAAGGTGTACGGGCTTGGCTTTAGCCCCAGCCTTGTCCGGGTTCAAGGTTCAGCTGGCTGACTTTTGGCCACCTACTTAACTTCTCTATGCCTCAATTTCCCGCTCCAAAAAAGAGCTAATAGGAGTTTCTCACTTAGCTATGAGGACTAGATGTTCTGATAGCTGCCAAAGCATGTAAGAGTTTATTAAACATAAAATGCAGTGGGATGGTAAAGACCTTCTACTTTGCTCCTTATCTACTTACATGATCTTAAAAAAATGTTTCTTTGAAACTAATTTGCACAACATTCCTGGGATGTTGGATAACTACTAGAGACCCAGGGTAGGGTCTGGCTGCTTGTCAGATGCGCTGTGGTGGAGTTGTGACTTGTAAAGCCCATCGCGTAGTTCCCTATATCCACCACCAGAAGTTATTGCTCATCGTAATTACAGCAGAATTTTCTCATTTTTTTATTGTTTTATTATTATTTTTTTTATTTGAGAGAGAGAGAGCAAGCGGTGAAGAGGGGCCAAGAGAGAAAGAGAGAGAATCTTAAGCAGGCTCCATACGCTCAGCATGGAGCCTGATATAGGGCTCAATCCCATGACCAGGGATCAAGATGTATGTCAAAATCAAGAGCTGGAAGCTCAACTGACTAAACCACCCAGGTGCCCCTCATTTTGTTTTTTGATCAGTGTTTTTGCTTCTAAAGATGGATTTATACTTTAGAGCTTTTAATTCAAAAGGAAAATAAGCTCTTTATCTATGCAGTACACATATTATATAGATGTGACAATTATAGAGCTATAAAGAAGCATACATAAAAAAAGCTATAAAGAAACATGAGATTATTAGCAATCTCTCTGGCCACAGATCTAACTATGCATACATGTTTAATGCACAAATTACATGTGAGAGGTAATTCACAGGGGTCCAAACCTCTAGTTTCAAAACTCTTAACAGAAACCCATGAAATATTTATGTTAGGAAGGCACAGACATCACATTTATATATGCTTATTCTACTATGAACAGGCAATTTACACATGCATTCCCACACATATATTCATATATTTCTATATAAAACATGACATTCCTGCTTCATTTGTACTAAACAATAACAAACAGTCTTCAGAGGAAACATCACAGGAAAAAATTGTGGAATTACTAGGTCATACTTGAGTATAATCAGGTTTGCATCATAAATCTAAATTCCAAGTTGTTTTTATCCTTATCTTTCTACCTCATTTACATAGATGTGGTTTTGTTGGGTAATTACAACGGTATTTTTGAAACAATATAAAAAGGTTCAGAGTTGGATGGGGATACTTACGTATGTATCTATTTCAGGAATTCGCACATGCCACTACAGGCCATCAACAGCCCTCCTTGCAATGACAGGTATGAATGTTGGGAATTTCAGAGTGCTCTTTCCTCTTCCTTAATACCCCAGAGGAGAGAGAGAATGCACAATAAGGAAAAACACATATTTCCTAGTACACAATAAGGAAAAACATATTCCCTTGTTCTCATGTTTCCCATGAAGAGATGAGTAGAAGAGGAATATTTCAGCCTCTCCCCACTTCCTCATTAACTTATGACAGAAATGATTGTTCTCATTGGTGAGCTTTGAAGAAGGACATGTTGGCTGGGCTGGCCCCTTCTGGGTTTTCCTTGAGGAGCCAGCCTGGCCATGTGACTCCTGCATTCCGGTCTATTCTTCATGATATGATAACCCTAGTAGGCAGAATTGGTTTTTTTGGTTTTGGTTTTGGTTTTACTTTTGGTTTTGGCTTTCCCAGGGGGAAATTCAACCTTTGGGGAAGATGGGGCATAAGATTGTTAGCAATCTCTTTGAACATAGATCAAAAGTGAGAGCGGCAAATCAGTAATAAAGCTGACATTTTAATCTTCATCTGTTTATCTCTATGCTTTCAGACTTACACAGTTTGAACTTAGCAATTTTAGTTTGGACTCTTCAAATGCCCAACATTGCAGAATGATGAGCTATGATCATGAAAGTTGCACATTTTCTGCCTTCTCCCCTAATAATTCTGTCACATAGCATGTCTGATCAAAGGTTTCTTGGGTTAAGCAGTGAAGGGAATAGAGTACAAATATTGGAATACCAGGAAACAGAAGACTACTGATTCATGGCAAGGAATAGACAGATAGCTTGGGGTATGTCTCTGATTGATGCCCTTAGCCTGGAGGAGCTCGACCAAAATACAGCGATGGAAAAATCTGTAAGTGTTTGAGGGAAATAAATTACCCTTTGGGGAGCCCAATAAGAAAATCTATAACACTGATGTCCCTGAAAAGACTCTTCCAAGTATATCTAGAGGCCTATCATACCTTAAGGAGAAGCAGCAAGGTTCACATCACTCCAATAGTGAGTTCAAAGCTCAACAATAATGACAAGGTCGTACTCTAAGGTAAAGACAGCAGAAGCAGTTGCTAATTAAAGTAACCAGATGGCAGAAAGCAGCATTACTAGTTGAAGGAGGAAAATTTGAACATCTTCCAGGAACAAACCAAAGGATGGCAGAGAATTTGGAAGCTACTTCAATTAGCATTAGAACTCTTAGCCATATCCTTGTTTGTCTTTTTCCTTCAATGGGGGTAGCCTGAAGGAAAGATGGTCTCCCAATGAACCATACCTCCCAATACTCATGCCTGTGTGTACCCCCTGTCTTGACTTCTATTGGTGATCGAAGAATCAATAGAGTGCCGTGGGATTGATGCTGCAAGGTTTTGGAGGAGGCTAGGTCAGAAGAAGCCTGCAGCCTCTACCTTGATCCCTTGGAATGCTCTTGCTAGAGAAAGACAGCTACCACACGAAACCTTTGACTACCCTGAGACTGTAATGAAGCCCAAGCTAGCCACATGGAGGCACCATGTAGAGACATATGCCTAGCCACTACCCAGCTATTCAAGCTACCTTAGTCCAGGCACCAGACATGAAAAAAATAAGGCTCTTGGACATCCAGTTGAGTTATCAGGTAACTCTAGCCCCAGCCAACATCTAACTTCAACTGCATGAGAGACCACAAATCAGAATCACCCTGCTGAGCCCAATAAATATACAGAATTAAGAGAGATAAGAATAAAGTATGTTAAAATCATTGATTGTTGGGTAATTATCTACAGCAGCAGATAATTGAAACAGTCTTCACAAAATGGCATATGAAATTGTTTGTAGTTATATCTCTGAACGGCTACAGTCAGGGAAGATTCCAGATGAGATTGCAATAAAGTTGGCATCTGTATTTTACCCAAAGGGGGTATCCACTTTCAGTCTGGATTCCAACCATGACGTTGCTCTTCCCTTGAAAAGGAGCAAAAACAAACAAACCAAAAAAACAACATTCCTGTCTGTTGGTCAGAAAACAAAGGGTCCTCATTATTGACTGGCAAACAGAGTAATTCCTGGGAAAGTATGTGACCTGTGGAAGGTATATACAGGGAATCTTCAAGAATTTAAACACTTAAAAAAAAAATACAAATGTTTAAATCCAATTCATAAAATGAATTTGGCACAATTGCTGATTGAAACTGATTTTTAAAAGTCCCTGCAAAGTGTAGTAAGGCTCTCACATTAAGAGTACCCTAGCACAGACCACACTGGGATAGAAAGCAAACAAAATAAAG
The DNA here is from genome assembly GCA_017311185.1 of Proteles cristata cristata. Taxonomy (NCBI): domain Eukaryota; kingdom Metazoa; phylum Chordata; class Mammalia; order Carnivora; family Hyaenidae; genus Proteles; species Proteles cristata. The sequence goes on along the minus strand of JAESUZ010000523.1, from coordinate 676,951 downwards.
ACAAAAGGCATAACATTATGTGCAAGGGCTTAAGGTTTGGAACCACAGATCTGGGTTTGAATCTTGTCACTGCCACTTACCAGTAGTGTCATCTTGGTCTAGTAACTTAACCTCCCTGAGTTCCTAATGGGTAATCTTAGTACCTAATATAAAACCATAAATGAGTATTAAATGAGATGATGAATAAAAAAGGCTTATAACCATATAGGCCCTTAATATAAAGTAGCAATTGTATTATTCTCAAATAATTTGAGTCATTTTTTTATATTTTTGCTTGAATAGCATAAGAGCCTATTCATCTCATTAAGGGTTTTTTTTTTTTTTTTTTTTTTACCAATTTCTTATTGAGGGAAAAAAATAGAAGTTTATATCTCACTGTATAATATTTGTAGACTAATATATGAACTTATTAGTAGCTAATACTACTGAAATAGAAAACCCCTGAGGTTTCCATGACTTAACGTAATAGTTTATTTCTTGCTCATCTAGTATCCAAAATGAACACTCTTGTCCCATTTCTTCTTCTTGGTGGGACTTTTCTTCAAGTGGCAAGTTGGGGACCAAGGTTTGTTCTACTTTGTTATTTTGCCATCTTCAACATGTGACTTTAACATGCACCATATCCACTTAGATTGAACCAGGTAGGGAAAGGCTATAGAATATTATTCCATATGGAAGTCTTCTAGAAACCAGGATTGGATGTGGCCTATGTCACTTCTGTGCTCATTTTATTGATGAGGAATTAGACATATGGCCAAACCTAATTGTGAGGGAGTTAGTAGTCTAGCTAAGAGCTCAGAAAATTTGGTAATCAGAAAGCAATGTCTCCCACATAAAGCATAGAAACAAAATGACAAGCAAATGATATAAACCCAAAAAAAGTATAACATATTCTATGGCAAAATGTATATACTTTTTTCCCCTGGTGGTTGTTCAGCCACTTTCTTCTAATCCTAATCATTTTATTTAAAGAATCTTGCAGATAAAGATGTAGATTTGTAGTCCTTAGCTGACTATCATTATCAAGATTCTGTTGTCCAAAGCCAAAAAAAAAAGTGACACTTTAAACAGATTGTTGCTTTAATGTGCTTTATTTCTGTTCAGGTATCTTATATATTGTACCAATAGCCAAGTTAATGGGTCACCTAAATTTTCATGGAAAATAGCCAAACTATATTTTTCTACGCATTTTATCCATTAGAATGTTTCCTCAGCTACTAATTTGGTTGAAATTTAGATTCCATTCATTCATCCATTACTTCCATACATCCAGAGATATAGAAGATGTAAGATGGAGAATAGAGGACACATTAATCTTAAACTGGTCAGAGAGCTGGAAGTTAGACAGCCTAGAGTATTTGGAGAACAATTTTAGGAAAATATAAGGTAGAATAGTCTGGCGTAAACATGATAACCATATTTTCTAGGCCAAAATATCAGAACATGTGGAATGACAATTTCTTTTTATTGATTTATGAATTTGCTCCAATGAAACTTCACAAAATTGTACTAAATTTAATATTTTCACTGACCACATCACACAATGACTTCCAGCTTAAAACTTGGGACCTTTTGTCTAAAAACACTCAGGCAAACTTGAGATTCTTGTAATCCGTTTCTATCTCCTTAAGGATGGTCTGAAATGTCTCAAGATACATGTAGCTAAGTAAATAAATAAAACCTCAAGATACATATCACATAGATCATCTCCTGGCATGGGGGGATGGTGTGCTGGTCTTTGTGGGCCTCTCTTGAATTGTTCATTTCACTTTTCTATTCATTGTCCTCAGTGACCGAAGGGTTCCAGTGGTCTTTTTCTCTTTGCTTCTGGGTCCAACAAGGTCACTGTGCATTTTCCATCCAACACTGAGTCTCCTCTCCAAGTCAGCTGGTTCAGGCCCCCAGGCCCATCCACTTAGATAGTGACTTTGCCACTCAGGCAGCACAGGGGACTTCGCAAATGCCCAGGCTATATCCTAGGAAGACGTGTAATGAATGGTTCTTCTGCTCTGAGATTCAACTATCGCCCAATTTATTTGGAGTTTCTCTCTCTCACCCAACCACCCAACTCTATACTTTGGTACTTGGCCTAAGACACTGGGCTCTTTCTCAAAGACAACCCATGGCAACCTTAGTCATAGTCATTCAACAATTTTCCCACCACCAGCAGGAAAAAAAAATATGTACTTCCTATTCTATTTGTGAAGAGATTATATTTACCATTATGGTGCCTTCTTTGCCACTTGGTTTTTTATGTAAGCTGTTCTCTGTCTCAAATTTGGCTCTTGACATTAAAAATAAAGGTTTTAGAATTAAAGACAATTTACAAAAAAAAACCCTCTTCTGTTTCTCTGACTCTATTTCACTCCGCTTTAAAGTCCTTTTATTCTCAGATTATTGCCTCTGTTATGTATTTTTAAAGTCTTTTTAAAAGTTTAAAGCCAAGAATATCACTAATTGCTCTCTGTGTCACTTCAATCTGGAGAAGAGTACATAAAGAGTGTTCTTGGTGCTACTGAATGATGCAGAAAGGGCAGCGGCAAATGACTTTTTTTTTCAAATACATGATTTAATTGCAAAATATTTTTGTATTTCAGAATTATAAAATATTAATTCATTTTTATAGGCTACTTTTATTGAAAAGAATAAAATAACATCAAATTGGAACTGTCTTGGAAAATCCCAATTGCGTGGCTGTCATAAACTGCATTGCTCGTATGGAAATACTGAGGGTATTCACTGTTTGGGAAAGACTACTGAGGGTCAGAGAAAACTATGTGGTTAACCACCCGGTTACTGGCAGCATGTAGCAGTGCCAATGGACAGATGGGCTTTTGTGCTCTCTTTGAATTCCATAAAGCAGTGTGTTTGCATGTGTTAAGTATCAGCCCACTGATAATGAATCAATGGCTCTCAAATCTCATGCTCAAAAGAATCATCCAGAGAGCTTGTTTAAAAGCACATTTTGTTAAAATAGTGCAGACTCCTGAACTCTCTCTAGAGATTGATTAAGCCAGAGGTTGGATCCACTGAGCAGTTTTAACAAATACCCAAATAATACCAATTCAGGGGGTCCTCAGACCACATCTTGGGAAACATCGTCTCAGCTCAGAGGAGTGAAATGCCCTTCCTTGTTGCATACTCAGTAATCCCCTAATTCAGCATCATCAATCAACACCCACACACATGGATGGCACTGATTCTATGGCTTGCCAGGTTTCACTTAGAGAGCCTACCTGCTGGGGCAGGTGGGTGCCACCCACAACCTCCCATGCAGAATCAGCATATCAACACCACCTGTGATTCAAACAGTTGCTGGGCATGTTGGCCATCTGGACACAAACATACACAGCAGGTATTGACAGGATTGCCAACTAAACTGCTTATATAGCAGCAAGCTTTTGTTCAGCAATTGGCTGGCTTCTGTGTTTTGAGAGTGAGTTATCATTTTTAGAGATCTGATTTTTTTTCTCTATAGGAAGATATTCTCTCTTTAAAAATTAACTGTTATGTGTGAAATATTCTTGTTGCTATCAAGAAACCCTGAAAATTATGCTGGATTTATCTGAATAGAAAGTATGAAAGGAAGATTATATTTGCCTTCATGACAAAAGCAAAACAATGAGACAATGGGTAATTTATTATTGTTAATAATTGTTACTATTATCGTTGCTGTATTGCTGCTAGCACTTCTTAAAGGGTCAAAATTCACTAGAACCATCTCATTTCTGAATATGTATCAAAACATGAAATACATATTTTTCTTCCTGTTTGCAATATCAATAATTCCCAAGATATTCAGAGGAATTTTTTTACTCCATTCTAAAGGTGCTGCATTTACAAAAACATCTAGAGTGGACAGATAGTGAGTGCTCAAGTGTATTTGCTGACACAAATTGGTTGTAATAATTGGAACTAGGAGAGCTTGTGGGTAAAATATTGGACTGGAACACAAAAGATAATCTTACAGAGCTTTGTGAAAATAAATAGTGCTTATTTTGAAGTGCCATACTGTGAGGGAAATTATTTACTATCATGAATTACAAGTTGTGAGATAAAACAAAATGGGAAAATTCAGGGAGTCTATCTGATTTCGTAGCAGTGAGACTTATTTAATACTAAGGTATGTTCTGCACAGAAAAAAAAAAATCCATACCAATGAAGCATTGCAAACCAGCCTGGACAATATGCTAGAAATGTACGGTGAAATTTTTCCCAAAGGAGAAATGAATGCTTAATACACCTTCAGGACTCCCATCACATTCACCCCATTCCAGCATTCTAGGACCTAATGTTCCAAGATAAATCATTCTTTCTCATACATATGTCAGCACAGGAAACTATTAAATCCAAAAACCTGCAGAAATTAATTATAAAGTTGCTATCATGCGTAGAGAAGGTGACAGAAAACATCCAAGTAGTTTAGGCTCAGTAGGGAGCCCACAGTGAATCACTGGTCTTTGCTACTGTTGGACTCCACCTCACTTCCCTCTGCCTTCTTTCTCCAGCTTCCCATAGCTTGGTATGTAACTTCTTTCAGCCTTGTCTCAGTCCTTAGGCTAATTCAAATACCCTGCTGTCTCACTCCTTCTCTCACTCCCAATCTGATGGGACTTAATATTTAGTCCATCATTAGGCTAGGGCTGTAGAGACTCAGTGACTACAGGTACCCATGGGTTCCTTGTCCAGAATCCTGGGTCCCTACCCACTGTTTTTGCTGTAAGTAAACAATCATGATCATGCAGACCTTATGGCCAAGTTCAAAATAATGACAACTACTTTGCTGACACTTCCTGTCATCACTCATGGCCCCGGGGCCTGTACTTATGGGCTAAGGTGCTAAGCCCCTCCTCTAGGGTTTCCCAAGGCCCTTCTTAAAAGATGTGCTGTGGGGCATCTGGATGGCTTAGTTGATTAAGCGTCCGACTTTTAACTTCAGCTCAGGTCAGGATCTCATGATTGGTGAGATCAAGTCCCAGCTCTGGCTCTATACTATCAGCTTGGAAATTCTCTCTCTCTCCCTCTCTCTCTGCACCCCTGCCCCACTCACACATGCTCTCTCTCTTAATAAATAAATAAACATTTAAAAAGATGATATGCTGTTTCTTTGCAAGAACACAACCCTACTACAAGTCTGAGAGTCTATTTGGGGACATTTACAAACATCTAGGTTCAAGTTTGTTCAAATGAGTAAGATTTTAGTGATCCTTGGTTTCATATATATTAGTCTTTCAATCCAAGCCTCTTTAGATTTAGGCCCTCTTTTGTTTTACTATCCAACAAATCTGTCTCTTCTTCCTAGTTTCATTTTGTGAGTAAATACTGAAGAAACAGTAGCTCTATTAAGTTCTTGAGGACTCATCAAGAACTTGCCCAAGGCCTTTTACACCATCAGATCCTTCCTTATCTCTAACCTTTCACAAGACTCTTCTTTGTTCTAATTCTTTCTCATCCCTTTCTGGTATTCTCCTCTTAATCAATTCTCCTCCCTGTTATCTCTTCATATGGAGGCCCAGAACCCACCTATCTTTCACTGACACCCAATCTCTCTTTACTATATACAGTTTGGCTGCCAAAATAGCATATAGAAGCATAGAAATTTCTAAACGTGGAATATGAGATGTATACTGTGTCACATGGAAAGTGGGGAGTTAGATGGGAAGAAGCCATTCCCATAATTTAAAAAATTAATTTTGGCCTTAAAAGTCTACTATGGACACGAGCCGACTATAATTGGATTTGTCTCAAATGTAGGTGCTCATGAAGAAAAAATGCAAGTGGCCATTTACTATAGTGGTAAAATTAAACAAAATGCTAGCATGCAATACTGTTGGAGATGAGGGAAAATTAATGCTTTCATTTATGATTAATGGAAATGGAAAGCAGTATGCATTTTGAGGAAAGTAATTTGGCAATACCTATTGAAATCTAAAAGGCACATACCTTTTCTTTTTTTTACAAATAGTTTATTGTCAAATTGGTTTCCATATAACACCCAATGCTCATCCCCACAAGTGCCCTCCTCCATGCCCATCCCCCTAACCCCCACATCCATTAGTCCTCAGTTTTTGTCAGCATTCAAGAGTCTCTCATGATTTGCCTCTCTCCCTTTCCCCCACCATTTCCCCCCTTCTTCTTCCCCATGGTCCTCAGTTAGTTTCCTCCTAATCCTCCTATACGAAAAGGCACATACCTTTAACCCAGCAGTCTCACTTTAACAAATATTATTGAGGGCCTCATCTATGTTATAAACTAAGAAAATAATATTGAACAAAACAGACAGCTCCTGACCTTCATGGAATGAGTATTTATGAACCAGACATGAAAATTAATCAAATCACCAAGATTAACATTACTAAACTACACTGATGTATGTTATGAAGGAAAAGTGCATTATACATATATATGGGAAAACTGATCATGTCTGCATGGTCAGCAAAGACCTCCTTAAGGAAGTGAGATCAAAGAATGAGTAGGACTAAGTTGGGAAAAAGAAGGGACTATAGAAGTTAATGAGTTAAAAGGATGGGAAATATTCCAGATAGCGAGAACAACACATACAAGCATGTCTTCGATCTGTTCATTTCTCACCACATCCACCCCCCACCACCTTAGTCCAACAGCTAAGCTCATTCCCATATTAGGGTTTTGCATTCTCTGTTCCCTTTACCCGAAATGTTCTTCCTTATGATCTCTGCACGTTGGCTACTTTTCATTCAAATCCCAACTGTAAGAGAGGCTTCTTCAGGGGGTCTTCCCTGCTTACCCAAAAAGGAGGAGCCAGTTAGCCATTCTCTCTGATAGCCTGAGAGCATAAAATAACAATGAACAATGATCACTGGTCTAATGTTGGTCTTGTTTATTTTTGCATTTGACTTTTTGTATATCTTTCATTGTTCTACCCCTCTAGAATATAAACTTGATTAGAATAAGAAAGCCTTCTTGTCTTTTTCACTGATGAAACCCCAGTGTCTTGAAGTAAACAAATAAAGATGTTCTGCAGATGGAGGGAGCATGAGAGAACATTGGAGGAATTGCAAGAAGGCTGGTGTGGCCGAAAGGCAAAAGTGAGGAAGGAAGATCAATCTGATGGGAAACTTGATTAGAGCAGGGCAAGAATAGGCAGCTGAACTCAATTAGGAAGATTTTACAATGGTAAGTGATGGTAGTAGCATGAATTAGTTGGGTAGCAGTAGAGATAGGGAGAAGTGGATGCATTGAAGAAATATTTAGGACATAAAATCATGCTTGGTGGCAAATTGTATAAGGGTAATTATTTCTACTGTGCAACCATTTGGATGGCAGTACCTTTCACTCAGAAGATGAGATGGGACGCCTGGATGGCTTAGTCAGTTAGGTGTCCGACTTCAGCTCAGGTCATGATCTTGTGGTTCGTGGGTTTGAGCCCTGCATTGGGCTCTGTGCTGACAGGTCAGAGCCTGGAGCCTGCTTCAGATTCTGTGTCTCTCTCAAAAAATGAATAAACATTAGAAAAAATGCTGGGGTAGACTGGGTTTGATAGAATTATGAGTTTAGTTTTAGATAAAATGAATTTGTGGCAGAATTTATACATCTTGGGTCATGAGGAAAGGAACAGAGTAGAGAAGTAAATCAAAAGTAATATAGAAAGTAACAAATGTATTGCAATCTGCATGTTTCTGGAATAAAGAGAGGTCTAATAGGGAGCTATAAATGTAGAAGCCATTCTTGCATACATGGTGAGTGAAGCCTTGGTCATTGATGAGGTTGTCTAAGGATGGGATATAATATGCAAAGAGAAGAGTATCTAGGTTGAACTTGAGGTGGTTGCATTGAGGAAAATGTAGCAGCAAACTACATTGAGAAGGAGCTACAAAAAAGGTCAAAGGAAAAGCAGAGAACCTTCCAAGGAACAGAGAAAATGGTCAAGAACATGAAGGAAGGAAGGAAGGAAGGAAGGAAGGAAGGAAGGAAGGAAGGAGAAAGAAAGAAGAAAGAGAAGGAAGAGGAAGAAGAAAGAAAGAAAGAAAGAAAGAAAGAAAGAAAGAAAGAAAGAAAGAAAGAAAGAAAGAAACGTCCCATGACAGCAGCATGCCAGTTGAGGTGAACTTCCTTAGCAAGAGCTGGTCTATAGAGGAATCTGTCTTAAATAAATGCTGCACAAGTATGTAAGCTACATGACGTTCCCTTAAAATGGTGATTTTAGTAGCGTGAAAGGAAAACATCTACATGAAAATAATTTAATTATCAGTGGGGAATACCTATGTAGATTATGATATACACTGGTATACAATCCAGTCATTGAAAGTGAAACAAAGTCTATGTACGATGATATGGAAAGATGCCCAGATATACAAATATGGGGAAAAAGCACATTATAGATCAGTATGGCTAGCCTGATCCTTTTTTGTAAAACGTGTAGAGAAATCGATATAGGTGTATAAAAGAGGAAGATCAAAAAGAGTTTGTAGCACCACATTGTTAATGGGGGGCTCTCTGGGCATGTTGCTGAATGGTGGGAGCAAGAGGGCGGGGATGGGGTGAAACAAATATTGGGGTTACAGGGACTTTCACTTTCTGTGTATCTCAAGGTTTTTGTTTTTTCTTTTTAAAGCACTGGTCAAGTGTTAAACTTTCATTTTGCGTAAAAACGTATTTTATAAAACCTAACCCAATATAAAAGCTAAGTCTATAAATCTATGAAGCTTTCAGAAGTATGTCAGGCAAATGTATAATATCACAACAGGCCAAGAAGGGCTAATGGGCACATTCACTAGCTGGATCCTTTCTTGAAGCGCAAAACAATTATGCTATGATTTTCAGTCAAATTCTAGACATACTCAACATGGTAGCCTTCCTTAATGAATACTTCATCTAAGTTGAGCTCCCGTATTTAGTGTAGACCTATCAAAGATCTATGCTCAGTGAGCACTTTCTTAGATTATTAGTTTTATTTACTTCTTAAATTAATGCATAGATTCTATTTTAAAGCAGGAAATGATGAAAAATAGGTCAGGATTCATTATGGACTCATTTTCCATTACTTTGGCAGATGTATAGCAGTATGTGTGTGTGTTTAGGGGATGGGTACACACACCAAATGTACATTACAAATGTATTTACATTGCATATTTATAAAACTAATGTTTACTTTTCCCTTTGGGGGACTTCATTGTACAAATATTATAAGCAAACAGCCTGTTATTTTAAAATCTTTGTATCTATATCTACAAGTTTTATGTGGAACTATAAATTGATTAGTTTATACATTATTCCCCCCAAAATAATTCTCAATATTCAGTCACATAAAAATGGGACCATCTCATCCATTTTAATATTTTTAGTCACTTAAATTCACACCATTTTCCAAATATGTTATCAGATACAAATTACAAAGTTTCAGAAGGTATGATATGTAAGATATTTTAAGACACTCCTTTTCATAGCTAAGTACCTTAAGTTTAATTTTAATAAAAAGGAATAAGTCCACAATATCTTACTGTCTTTTGTTGTTTCAATTAATATAATTAAAAACTCAGAATGAATATATTACAAAACTTTCTAAAAATTCTAGAAAGGGATTTTAAATATATTTATAAAATCTTTTCCATAAGAGGTTGCATTTAGCTTTATAAATGAATCAAGTTGATAGAATGTATAAATCAGCCTTGATCAAATCTCCTAAATTTGCATACTTTGTAATTTAAGAGTAACTTATTAACTTGAGTCACTCACCACAGTTAAATTAAAACATCTAAGACCTGAAAGAACAGGAATCAAGAAAGGACTTTCAGGACTGAGTTTAAAAATACTTTTTAGTGTATAAATAATTTAGTGAATTTACAATTTTAGTGAATTAGTGTATAATTCACTAAGATTCCATCTTTTTTTATCATATGATATTTACACTTTGGGAATAAATATAAGTTGTAATTATAATTTTTGAAGTACCATAGAAGCACATATAAAAAGTAACTGGACTTTTTTATAAAGATGCAAAAACAAGTATTGATTTCTGATAATACACAACACCTAAGAATCATCTTGAATATATAAACTATTTTGTTAGATGTCTTTACACTGTAGCTCTTGCAAACCAAACTGTAATTTCAAGCACAAAATCTCAAACATATGCTTCTGTGAAATTTTAAAATGTTTAAGGACTCAACACTAAACCCTATTTTCTTCCTCCCTCCCTTCCTCCCTCCCTCCCTCCCTCTCTCTCTCCCTTCTTTCTTTCTTTCTTTCTTTCTTTCTTTCTTTCTTTCTTTCTTTCTTTCTTTCTTTCTTTCAGAGAGAGTGCGAGCAGACGAGGGGGCAGAAGGAGAGAGACTCTTAAGCAGGCTTCACATCCAGCATAGAGCCTGACAGTCCTCTATCAAGAGTCAGATGCTCCACCCAGGTGCTCCACTAAAGCCTAATTTTATTTTTTTTAATGTTTGTTTAGTTTTTGAGAGGGAGAGAGAGAGAGAGAGAGGAGAGCCCTCATGTTCAAGCAGGGGAGAGGGGGAGAGGGAGAGAGAGAACCCCACACTCAGCATGGAGCCTGGATCACAACTGTGAGATCTTGACCTGAGCCAAAATTTCGAGTTGGATGCTTAAAGGATTTAGCCACTCAGGCACCCCAAGCCTAATTTGAAACATAGACATTGCATTTTTCTGTGAGTTGCTGAACTGAAGTACTAAAAAAACTTCTGGTCCATTGTCCTGCCTTTAGACAATGTCTATCTAATCATCCCAACGGCCTTAGATGCTATTCTTTTTTCAAATATCTGTTTATGATGATTTTACAACCGCCTTTGTAAACTATTCCAGTATTTAAATGTTCTTTTTCTCAGGATTCCCTTCTCTAGGGTTAACTAGGAGGAAACAATAAAAGAAAACTAGAAGGACTTTAAAATATTCAGTTCTCTTTTTTTTTTAAACGGATAGTGTTTTAGGGAATTTTACTGTTCTCAGTCAACGGCGAGAGAGTCGACTTGAGTAGGAAGATCATGGAGGACGGCACCTGAGGAACAATGCTTCCTCTGTGAATGCAAATGGGGTCTCTGTTGCTCAGGAGCCAGGCATCCGTCCCAAAGTGTTCTACTGGACAGAATCCCAGGGACAAGTGGCCCCAGGTGTGCAGCACGTCTGCTCTAGGTAGGCTCAAGCATCTGTCTCCCCAGAGGCTTTCCCGGCATTTGGTCTCCCCTTTCTTCACTGTGACCCCAGAGATCTCCTTACCACCCAAAGCAAATGAGGGGAAACACAGTGAAAGTGTAAAGTCATATAGAATTTTAATGGCTTTCTTGTTTGTTACTACCTCCAGACCTCACCCTCACCCTCCATCTTTCTCCTCTGTGCACCTCCTCCACTACCACCTGATGTACTTTTTTAAAAAAATTAAGTTTATTTATTTTTGAGAGAGAAAGAGAGAGAGAGAGAGAGTGAGAGATGGTGAAAGCATGAGCAGGGGAGGGGCAGAGGGAAAGGCAGAATGTGCAGCAGGCTCCAGGCTCTGAGCTGTCAGCACAGAGCCTGACTTAGGGCTCAAACTCATGAACTGTGAGATCATGACCTGAGGTAAAGTCAGCTGCTTGACCAACTGAGCCACCCAGTCACCTCCACCTGCTGTACATTTATAAACCCTAGGAATTGGGAATAAGTTCTAGAGGGTCCGGTTTTATACCAATCCGATAAACTCCCAGAAATGCAATTATTATTCATTATCATATTAATATATCACAACTCTTATATTTGCATTTTAAAAAGAAGTTTCTTGAGATAAAATCTTATCATAAAAAAGCACCTTGGCAAGCTAGAGGGGAAGATAACTTTTTGTTCAGAAAGGTGGGTCTCATTAATATTTTACTTATTATACTTATTATACTTGAGTTTCCTTAGAAACTAAGGAAAGAAAGCATTATCTTTGTAAGAAGCATTAACCGATCTATGGAAAATGCTAATATGTTGGTTTGTGCTCAGAGCTGGTTGGTAAACTTAATGTGCACTTTCTTTTTAACTTCTGGTTTAGGATTTAGTTCCTATTACCTTTATTTTTATGTTAAAGAAAGCAAAGCAGTTATATTGTTCTCAGTGCTAATAAAATTGTTGCTGCGTATCTGATGAAGAAAACAGATCATCCTGTAAGGACCATCGGATGGCTCTTTCTGCAGCCAGGCCTTGTTTCCAGGATCCTACAAGTTGCATTGTTTGATGTAATCAATGACATCCATCATGGACATAGTAGAAATACCAGACTGATTCTCTACATTCATGTCATTGACACTCAGGAGAGTCAGATGACAGGTTTCTGAGCTGCAGATTAATAGAATAGATAAGTTCTAGCCCTAGATTTACCATAAAAAAACTCAGGGCAAACCACTTGATATTTCTTAATGCAGATTCTCATTCAGTTGAGTCCACGGTGGGGCCTGGGATTCTGCATTTCTAACAAACTCATTTGGTGACAGAGCTGGTTCTCAGACCACACTGAGAGCAGCAAGGCCTTATGGCGTTTCACTTGTGTGTAGTTAACAGCAGTTGTACTCACGTGTGGAGATAATAGCACTGCAACTGTGTGAGTAAAATAACAGGTAAGAAAATGTAAGAGAAAAAATAAAGAACTGTGTAAATGGAAGTTTTACTACTTAAGATATTAGCACCTTGCTTTTGAGACAAACCCAATAGGAAAATCTAATGTTGCAAAAATAATTTAATAATTAAGAAGTAATTTACTTTTCTTGATGATCCTTTGCTTTATAAGAGATATTAGGGTCTCCCTCTCTCTCTGACCCTCCCCTGCTCACGCTGTCTCTCTCTCTCTCCTAGAAATAAATAAAAATATTTAAAAAAAAGAGATATTAGGATATTTCTTCAATTATTGAGGTCCTCTAGTGTGTTTAAGATGATTCGACATGAAAAAGTTACATTTAAAGCATGGCTTCCCATAAGCACAAATATTGCATAAAACTGCATGCTACTAATTTACTGTAAACCTGAATGGTTGGATGACAGCAGTTGCACTTTTGTATATAAGACAGCACACACTTGTTATTGGATTGAAAGAATTAACACTGGGCAGATCGGTGAATGTACCACACTAGAAAGAATGAAGTCTATTATTTTAGAAAAACGGAAAGATTTCGATGACTCACAAAGGCAATATCTCTTTGTCAGTTTGCAAAATTTCTTTATATCATTTTTAAGTATCTACCTAATCCAAGCCAGAACTTATTGGGAAATATTTAAGATAAATGGTTCTAAATTGGCGAATCATGTGAAACCTAAATCTTTAAGTTGATGGAGGGAATGAAAGAGCACTGAATGTGTGTCTATGCATGTGTGCATGTGCTTGTGTGAGTGTGTGTGTGTGTGTGTATGTGAATGTGAGGATTGGTTTTTGCCATCACTAGTTTTTACAAATTTACATTGAGCCAAGGAATCTAAAAATGGAAACAGTACACGGATCATTAAGACTGGTAAGCAGAGAAACTGGGAGAAAACCACAGATGTCTTAGATATTGAGGACCAGGAGCTGGCACCAAGTATTTATTAAGCTGTATCTAAAAATTATAACATCGGTTCAAGTGACTTTGCAACTTGGCCTATGAACAGAAAAGCACAAATTAAAGTTAAAATATCAATTCTTATTCAATTATTATATAATGAAGAAAAGAAATGGTTTCCACAAGTTGTAATTTAAAGAAGAAAAATAACACGGACATCTTTGCTGTCCTAATTGCACTGACTAGCAAATAGCCTGGCACTTTTGCCTCGCTCCCCTTCCTGGTAAGTAATTGATCAGTTGGAAACATTTTAAAGTAAAACATGGTCTTTTCTTTTTCTGATGTTAATGGCTCCTTTTTTTTAAAAATTGTTTTTAATGTTTTTTAGTTATTTCTAGGAGAGAGAGAGAGAGAGACAGTGTGATCAGGGGAGGGTCAGAGAGAGAGGGAGTCACAGACTCTGAAAGAGGCTCCAGGCTCTGAGCTGGCAGTCAGCCAGAGCCCGATGCGGGGCTCGAACCCACGAACTGTGAGATCATGACCTGAGTGAAAGTCGGACGCTTAACCGACTAAGCCACCCGGGCGCCCCAAATGGCTCCTTCTTTATATGATTGTATGTGGCATTGATTATAAAGACATTTGTTGGATTCTAGTTTTATACTTATACATTTATAGGAACACAGCAAGGATTAGGAGATACTTTATATATTTTTTCAATTTATCGAGTAATAAAACTAGGAACAAAGAAATGAAAAAAGGCAGAGATTAGATGACAATGGTGCAGCTTTGATTGAATCCAGCTCAGGAAGGCAGTTAACTGCTTCCAAAAGTATTTGTAAGAGTCCTGGCCATAAACTGGGTATTTGAGCCATAACTGTTGATCTTAAAATTTGTTTGAGGTACACACATCTTCAAAACAGCACTATTCGTAATAGCCAAAAGGTGGCAACAACCCAAATGTCTGTCCGTAAATGAATGGATAAATAAATTGTGGGATAAACTTACACTAAAACACTATTCAGCCAGAAAAAGGAGTGAAATAATTACACATACTGCAATGTGGTTAGTCTCAAAGCACTATACTAAGTGAAAGAAGGCAGACAGAAAAGGTCGCATACTCTATGATTCCATTTGTATTAAATATCCAGAATAAATAAATCCATAGACACGGGAAGCAGATTGGTGGTTACCAGGGAGAGGCAGAGGGAACCATGGGGACTGACAGCTTAGCAGGTGTGAGGTATCCATCCTTCCAAATGTTTTGGACTTAGGATAGGGGTGGTTGTTGCACAACATTGTGAATATACTAAACTATGTGCTTTATTTCTTTTAAATATTTATTTACTTTGAAGAGAGAGACAGAGCATGAGCAGGGGAGGGGCAGAGGGAGAGGGAGACACAGAATCTGAAGCAGGCTCCAGGCTCTGAGCTGTCAGCACAGAGCCCGACTCGCGCTCGAACTCACAAACTGTGAGATCATGACCTGAGCTGAAGTCGGAAGCTTAACTGACTGAGCCACCCAGGCGCCCCTAAACTATGTGCTTTAAAATGGTTAATTTTATGTTATATACAATTCACTTCAATAAAATCGTTTGGGAATGAACAAAGAAAAACATAATTAATTGACATTCAATGCCTAGTTAGCATAGTGCCTGGGCGATAGTAGATGTTCAACAAACACTTGTTGAGCAGCAAATGAATAAGAAGATTAGAGTTCTCTTGCTATATGGTCTCTTTTCAGAAAGACGTCTTTCAGACTTTTAATTTTTCCCCCTTCTAGAAACAGTGGAACCAAGAAGCAGTGTTCAAATCATAGAATTTAGAAGGAAAAGAAACATTAGATGACGAACAGTCTAATGTCATTATTTTACAAGCCCTACAAAAGTGACTGACCTTCGTAGATGAGGCAGGCAGTTAGTCTCATTAGCTGACTGGAATTTGAGGTCCAGATTTCCAAATCTCTTTGCCACCCCTCACTGTATCAGCCATGACCCTTGATCCCTGAGAAGGGTGGAACATGGTGGAGAAGGAAAAGAGTTGGTCAGACAACAGCTGTAATGAAACTAGTATACCCTTGTGTATCAGGACTCAGGCCATATTTGGGTGTGGAGGGAACACAGCTGTACTAAGAAGAAGAAAAACAAAGTGGGTGGTAAATAAATTATCAAAAAGCATAAAATGCAAATATCCAATGGTGGATGCAATTCTATTCCCGGGAAGCAGATCTCTAGAATTGTAACTCTTTTTCATAAGGGAGGTAAATTTTTCTTGAAACGAGAGGATGAAGGTAGGTCCCATTTAAGGCCAAAGAAAATAAAGGCATGTACACTTCATATAATTTTACTAAAATATTTGAGATTTCATAGAATTTTGGGATAAAGTTCTATTTCAGGGGAAACATGGCTATCAGTAGCGCTTATTTTGTAGTATTAGTTCATATTTTGTAGTAACACAATCTGCTCAAAGGTGGGTTCTTTTTTTATTCCTTATCTTTAAAGATAGTTCTTTAGAATTTCCATTTTAAAAAATCCATCATAAGGAGATTTTTCCTATAAGATAGTTCAGTGGCAAGAGATCAAAGTTATTGTTAAGAGAAATACTAGAAAGTTCTTTTTTTTAATACTAATGTTTAAAGAAAGTAAACCAGGCTTCTTTTAAATTGTCTATGTTAAAACGTGTGCCTGTGTGTGTGTGTGTGTGTGTGTGTGTGTGTGTGTGTGTGTTAAAATTCAGTGCTGATGGAAATGTGCCAAGGACTGTAATACTAAGATCTGGCCTACAGCCAAGTGCCTTTGGTTTTCGAGAAGCCAAGCACGAGCCAGAGAATGTTCTCAGTACTGGTGGGAGGTTATTTGAAGTTGAGGGGGTTAGCCTATTTGATGCCCAAGAGTGGAAAGAAACAATGGTTCTCTGATAATTAGGATAGTAATCCCAGCAGGGGAGCCCATCATCTTTGTTTCTCTGAGACAGAAGTGTCTCTGGGCTATGGCTTAATTTTACAAGGCTCTAACTTTGAGGAATCATGATATCTTTGTTAGTATGCCACAAGCTCACCCTGCAATGCTTACATAGCAAACTTCTTCTTCCATAAACAGACATAAAAGAAGGTGAAATTCTATGACTTGACTCTTGTTCAAGGCGTCTTGTAAACCATAGCAGCAATAAGGCTGCAAAGTCACTAAGATGAACGTACATTTCTTGTCAGTATTCTTAATGTATGTTTAATTCTCTTTTCTGTCCTTCGATTCCTTTCCCTTTTGATATTTTTCTTTTTATATAATGTCAGTTGATTCTGTTTTCTATTTCCCCAGTCCTTCCTTTCCTCTCTATTCTCATTATGAAAATACTTTTTAAGGCCTGTTCCTTTAATGGTACATAAACTATTTCTTATCCTGGCACTTTCTAACCTTAAACTCAAGTCTCATTTTGAGGATACTTTTTATGCCATAAACACTCATAGGGCACAAAGCTGGCTTTTTCCTAGGCCTAACATACCTATTTTTTCTTATATCATTTATAGTCCTGTTTGTGACTTTATTGAAATCTCTCTCCAATATCCTCTCTTCACTGAGAAAAAAATCACTTTTTACTATTAAAGACTCTTTTGACAATGACTTTGAAGCTCACATTTTAGTGATTTACATATACTCCTAATTTAATGGTGTCACTTGATCTATTTTTAACATTTAGCTCATCTCCAATTTCTGCAAGTTCAGCTCTTACACAGAGCCAGGCCCCTTCACAGCTCAGGCAGCAGTAACCTAGGGACTCCGGCATTGCAGAACGAACACAGGGATGTCGGTTAGCAGCTGCTCACATCTAAACTTTGCTCCTTCCAAAGATTCTTTGGTACTTCAGTTGGGCCTACCATCTCTGGTGGGACAAGCTAAGTTTTCTATTGCAGATGCTTTTCTGACTCACAATAAACCACAAAGTGTTGGGTGGAAAGATGCCATGACAGCAGAAATGAACATTAGTGAGGAATACTGGAAAAACAGCCTCTTACCGTCAGTCAACAAGAACAGTAAACAATTAACATCAAAATGGCAAACACCAGAGATTCACTGATTTAGAGAGGTTACTGGGTTCTGCACATGCTTTGTATTTAGGTCTAGCTTTCTGCTGAGGTTCTTTTTTTTTTTTTTTTAATGTTTTATTTATTTCTAGGAGAGAGAGAGAGAGAGAGACAGCGTGAGCAGGGGACGGTCAGAGAGAGAGAGGGAGTCACAGACTGAAACAGGCTCCAGGCTCTGAGCTGGCAGTCAGCACAGAGCCCGACGCAGGGCTTGAACCCATGAACAGCGAGATCATGACCTAAGCAAAAGCCGGACACTTAACCGACTAAGCCACCCAGGCGCCCCTCTGCTGAGGTTCTTAATATGCCCAGGGAATCACTTGTTTTGTTTTGTTTCATTTTTGGCTGAAAACTTTCGATATCAGTATTCCAATGAAGAATAACAAAAATACTTTGAATTTGCAGAACCTCTTTTCTACTAAGATCAAATTGCTCTAATAGACAAAAACTCAGTAGGCAAGGATAAGTTACTAATAGGAAAATTGAAAAGCCCAAAGAAGTGAGTTGACAAAACAAGTCAGTAGCCAAGATGGAACTGAAATTTTGCTCCTCACGTATTTCAGAAAGATGACAATTATTTGATGAATGTAGGAACTGTAGACAACAGGTAAAATGTCCTCCCCACTTCCCTCTCCCCAGATCATCCTGACCAGTCACTGGGGGCTTAAACTATGAACATAAAATTAATTAGCTAGACAGAGATTCAGAATAGATACATACAATCAAACCATAGCTTATCTCTGCAACATATTTCATAAATATTTTACTATTAAGATTTTTATCAAATAGATTTTATGAAAGCATAATTACAGTAAGAGATATAAAGCTTATAAAGCATAAGAGCCTACTTATATTTTTTTAAATGAATACATCATAGCGGTTACATTATCATGCTATGCAGAGTATCACACAGCTTGTTGAAACCAAGAAAATGTTTTGTGTTTTCAATACTTCTTTAGCTTTTAAGTTGAATAGTCTCCCAATTACGATGCCAACTCAAGTATAATGAAAATAGCTTATATGGAATTATCTAAGACATTAATAGTGAAAAAGAACTGAAACTTAAGATAATATTAACATTTACAGAGAAGGAGACGTTAATGTCATTATGTAAATGTATAACATAAGATAATCTTTCCTTAATTAACATAAATTGCAGACTGAGCAAATTACTAATTCAGTGTAAATGAGATGGCTGCATAACTGATTACTTGACATTCAGTTATTTTGCACATGTTTAATTCCATTTTATTTTTGGTTAAGAACAAAATGCATGAAATTTTAAAATTTTAAACAAACCCTTTGGGAAACAATTGTCTTCTTAGAAATTATAAGGAAAAGGTAAAATAGCCATAAATGAAAGACAGAACCTTACAGAAGTGACAGTTATTCACATTTTGATTACCTAAAATGAGGTCATGCCTTCTTAAGTACATATTTCATTAATTTCTCTTGTTTAGTCAAATTATTAAAGGAACTCAAGCTCAATATACAACCTTGACCCATATTTAGCTAGAAAAGTATTTACTGTTTTATCAGACTTTTGGTGGCTACTATAATTATTAAAACATGCATTTCTGATTTATCAAAATCTGACATTCATTGGTACCTTTACCCTCTTTCCCCAAAATGCTTAAACCTTAGAACACCAACAATATTTTCTCTTCTAACAATTATGCAATTGTTATGTATTTTCTCCATATCTTAAAGACCAAAAGTTATTATTACTACTTACATTGTAAATACACATTTTGATTTATCCAAATGTTTACACCTCATTGTTTTTGTTCCTATCTATATTTCCAATTGGGATCATTTTATTTTCTACCTAAAAAAATACACTGTAGTATTCCTGTTAGTGCAGATATGCACATGACTAATCCTCAGGGTTTTTTTTTGTTTTTTGTTTTGTCTTAAAATGTCTTTATATCCCCTTTATTATTGAAGACTACTTTCATTATTACCTATTGATTCTAGTTTGGTACTTATTTTTAGTGCCTTACAGTTATCATTGTCTTCTGGCTTCCAAATCTTTTATATTCTATATCTTTAAAAACTCTCAATCTTGTCTTTTGCCTGCTTGAAGATAATAAACATTTATTTCAAAGTCTATTTCTGATAATGCTAATGGACTCTGAGTACCTATTTCTATTGCTTATTGTTTCTACTGGTTCTCCAGAGATGTTATCATGTCTTTTTGGGTACCTGGTTACTTTTGATTGTGTGCTAGACATTGTATTGGAAAAATACTTATAGAAATAACTTGATGCTTAGGATAATACTGCACAGTGATTTTATTTTCCTTCTGCCAAGCTCTGAGAAACTATCAATCTGGAATAAACTTTTGTAAAAAAAAAACAAAAAACAAAAAACTTTATTTATTTTGAGGGAATGCATGGGAGGAGCAGGGGGAGAGAGAGAGAGAGAGAGAGAGAGAGAGAGAGAGAGAGAGAGAGAGAATCCCAAGCAGGCTCCACTCTGTCACCACAGAGCCCAACACGAGGCTTGATCTCACGAACCATGAGATCATGACCTGAGCCAAAATCAAGAGTCAGATGCCAAACCAATTGAGTCACCCAGGGACCCCCTAATCTGAGATAAACTGAATCAAATTCTGGAGATTAACATGATATAAAACCTAGTCCCAGTGATGACTAGTTTCCCCAAAGTCCAGTCCTTTGAGATTCCATCCAGAACAAAGGGAAAGGTTTACCATGGCCACTCTTTCCTTTCAAATCTTGGACTCCAACTTTTATCATGCCAGCTCCATTAGGCTATTAAATGAACCAATCAGAATCCTGGTTTCTCTTCTCTAATTGGCAAATGTCTCCAGAAGAAAAGTCACTATAAATGATAAGTACACATTTTTGTATTTTCAGTTTCTCTCAAATATTGCTATGAAAGTCCATTTTATTCTCTATATCTTTAAGCAAAAAGGTATTTTTAAGATTCTACTTTTCTTTATTTTTGTTTGATATGGTTTTGGCATTTTCCCAGTAGTTAGAGTTGTCCTCAGCAGGAGAATTAGTTCAAATTACATAGTTTCAGGGTGCCTGGGTGGCTCAGTCAGATAAACCTAGGTCGCTAAGTGTTTGACTTAGCCTCAGGTCATGATCTCACAGTTCATGAGTTCAAGCTCTGTATCCAGCTCTGTGCTGACAGCTCAGAGTCTGGAGCCTGCTTCAGATTCTGTGTCTCCCTCTCTCTCTGCCCCTTCCCTATCCACTTTCTTTCTCTCAAAAATAAACATTAAAATTTTTTTAATTAAAAAAATTAAAAAGTTACTTAGTTTCTGATTACTTGAGGCAGAAGTTTATCTGGTAGTTGGCTACTTTAGACACAGTTAGCTAAAGATAAATACATAAGTTTTAGAGATTGCCAACCATCACCTCATGCTCAATCTAACATATTTTCCCGGAGATTGCCAATTATTTAGGAAGAGAAGTTGATTTAGGATTGTAAGACTATTGTCCTGCTTTAGAATGGACATATTGGAAGTAGAATGTCTATCCTCATGAGACTGTGAAATTGGGTATTCTGCAGTAACTGTATGTTTGACTGACATTCTTTAGATTACAATTCACTGCTAGATATGAATAGGCTTTGCCTACATGTTTGCCTCATAAAATTAAAGCCTAATTAGATTGTTGATTTGCACGGCGGTTTCTCTGAAACCAGTGGTTCACTATATGTCGTGAAGAGAAAACTAAAAAAGAAAACTATGGAGGCCACAAATAAATAAAATCTGAAATGAACGAGGAGAAATAACCAGTACCACAGAAATACAAAAAGTTCTAAGAGAATGCTAAAAAAATTATATGCCAACAAATCCTAAAAGAAATGGGCACATTTCTAGAATCAGAACAATCTTCCAAAACTGAATCAGGAAGAAATAGAAAATCTGAATAGACTCATTACTAGTAACAAAACTGAATTATAATTTAGAAACTGTAATCAAATTGTAATTTTTAAATATTTATTCATTTTTGAGAGAGAACATGAATGAAGGAGGGGCAGGGAAAGAAAGGGATTCGAAGCGGGCTCTGCGCTGACAGCAGAGATTCTGATGCAGGGCTGGAACCCATGCACTGTGAGATCATGACCTGAGTCAAAGTTGGATACTCAACTGACTGAGCCACCCAGGCACCCCAAAGTGTAATTAAAAAAAACTCCAAACAAACAAAAGTCCAGGACCGAATGGATTCACAAGTAAATTCTATCAAACATTTAAAGGGGAGTCAATATCTATTTTCAAACTATTCCAAAAAATAGAAAACCAAGGAACACATCTAAATTCATTCTACAAGGCTGGCATTACCTTGATACCAAAACCAGACAAAGACACTACAAAAAAAGAAAACTTCAGGTAAATATTCCATATGGCATAGTATGAGCTATGCATATTAAATATTAGCAAACCACATTCAACAATACATTAAAAGAATCATTCACCATGATCAAGTGAGATTTATTACAATAATGCAAAGATGTTTCAATATTCACTAGTTAGTCAATCTGATAAACCAAATTAACAAAATGAAGGGTTAGGGTACCTGGATGTCTCAGTCGGTTGAGTGTCTGACTCTTGATTTTGGTTCAGATCATTATTTCAAGGTCATGGAATCAAGCCCCACATGGGGCTCCATGCTCAGCATGGAAATTCTCTCTCTAGTTCTACCTCTGCTCTTCTCCCCTGCTTGTGTGCTCTCTCTAAAATAAATTAAAAAAAAAAACGAAGGATAAAAATAATAACATTATCTCAATAGATGCAGAAAAAGCATTTGACAAAATTCAACATCTATTCTTGATAAAAACTCCCCACAAAATTGGTTAGAAGAAACATACTTCAACCTAATAAAGCTAACATGCATGGTGAAAAACTAAGAGCTTTTCTTCTAAGGTTAGGAACAAAACAAGGATGTCCACTCTCACCATTTTTATTTAACATAGTACTGGAATTTCTAGCCATAGCAGTCAGACAAGAAAAAAATAATAGGCATCCAAATTAGGAAGGAAGAAGTAATACTCTCACTATTTGCAGATGACATAGTATTACACATAGAAAACCACTAGGGGCACCTGGGTAGATCAATCAGTTAAGCATCTGACTTCAGGTCAGGTCATGATCTTGTGGTTTATGCGTTCAACTCCCATGTTGGGTTCTGTACTGACAGCTCAGAGCCTGGAGCCTGTTTCAGATTCTGTGTCTTCCTCTCTCTCTCTCTCTGCCCCTCCTCAACTTGTGGTCTCTTTCTCTCTCTTTCTTAAAAATAAATAAAACATTTTTTCAAGAAAACCCTAAAGACTCCACCAAAAACTATTAGAATGAATGAAATCAGTAAAGTTGTAGGATACAAAATTAATACACAGAAATCTGTTGCATTTCCACATATGAATAATGAAGTAACAGAAGATTTAAAAAATCCATTTATAATTGCACCAAATAAAGAATAAAGTCCCTAGGAATAAACTTGACCAAGGAGATGAAAGGCCCATACACTAAAGATGAAAAGAATTGGAGAAGGAAACTGAAGATGACACAAATGGAAAGATGTTCCATGTGCATGGGTGGAAAGAATTATTGTTAAAACATCCATAGTACTCAAAGCAACCTACAGATTCAGTGCAATCCCTTTTAAAATACCAACATCATTTTTCATAGAACTAGAACAAACAATGCTAAAATTTGTATGGAACCACAAAAGACCCCAAACAGCCAGAGCAATCTCGAAAATGAAGAACAAAGCTGCAGGTATTACAATCTCAGGTTTTGTATCTACTACAAAGCTGCAGTAATCAAAGCAGTATGGTACTGACACAAAAAACAGACACATATTTCAATAGAACAGAATAGAGAGTCCAGAAATAAACTTATATGGTCAACTAATGTATGACAAAGGAGGCAAGAACATACACTGGGGAAAAGACAGTGTCTTCAACAAATGGTGTTAGAAAAACTGGACAGCTAGATACAAAATAATGAAACCAGACCACTTTCTTGTACCATACACAAAAAATAAACCCAAAATGGATTAAAGACCTAAATGTGAGACCTGAAGCCGTAAAACTGGTAGAAGGAAACAAGAAGTAATTTCTTTGACATCAGCTTTAGCAACATTTTTCTAGATGGTCTCCTCAGGCAAAGGAAACAAATGCAAAAATAAACTATTGGGGCTACATCAAAATTAAAATACTTTGCACAGTGAAGGAAGCCATCAATGAAATGAAAAGGCAACCTATTGAATTGGAGAAGATATTTGCAAACAATATACAATAAGTAGTTAATATTCAAAATTTATATCCTGGTGGCTCAGTTGGTTGAGCTTCCAACTCTTGATTTCAGCTCAGGTTATGGTCTTAGGGTCATGGGATTGAGCCACTCACCAGGCTCCATACTGACCATTGAGCTTGCTTGAGATTCTCTCTCTCCCTCCTCTCCTCTCTCCCTCTCTCTCTCTAAAAGAAATATAATTTTAAAAATTTAACAATAAAAGAACAAAATAAATAAACAAGCAAACAAACAAAAAGACTAAATAGATCTATAAATACAGGAAACACACTAGTGGTTGTGTTTGAAATAAGGGTGGATGGTTGAGTAAAATTGGTGAAGGGGAATGGGAAACATGGGATTCCAGTTTTGGAAAGAATAAATCATGAAGATAAAAGATACAGCATAGGGAATATAGTCAATGATATTGTAATGTGTACTTATGGTGAACATAGATAACATGTAGACTTGTCCAATCAATATCTTGTACACCTGAAACTAATGTAACATTATACATCAACTATGCTTGAATTTAAAAAGCCACAAAATATTTTTTTCAAAGTTGTCAAGCTAATACATGAGAAAGGAATGATAGAAGTGATACATCACCATTTTACATCCCTCATGAGCTAACAAATCTAAGCACCGAACATAAATTATTGATTGTAGCCCAAAAAGATAATCAACCAGACATTGAACGTCTTCTGGTTGAAGTATACAATGCCATCCATGAAGTAGCCTTGCAAAATAGAATCAACCTGAATCTGATCAAGGCTCCAAATCAAACTACTAGATTAAAAGAAATATCAATGAAACTGTCCAAGTTACCAATCTCAGAGAAAATTTCTTTCTCTGAAAAAGTTATATTTAATCCAAGGAAGAGATTGGGCACCTGCTTGGGTTCTATCCCTATTACTTGGACCAATTTCTTGAAACAAGGGATTGGAGTATTATAATTGGTGATTGACCATCATATGTGCATTCTAGAGCCAGTGATAGTGGTGTTAACATGTTTGGCAGCTATGCCAGAACTTGGTAGAAAGTGGAGGGGCAGAAACAAGGAAGAACTACCACAAGCAATATGGTAGAGAAGCAAATATTTGTATGTGTACTACCTTATTATATGATGAAAGTAGATAAAGGGAGAATCATTCACTGATTTATCTGGCATAGTTGCTTAGCAGTTTGAAAAACACTCATTATCTCTGGCCAAACACCAAAATGAATTGTTGGGATTGGAATTAATGGTGGAAATAATCAAACTGTAATAATCTGAAAGGAAATATTTTGGAATATTTTTCTCAACTCACAATAGAAAATTCAAAGAATATGACACAAAACATTACAGATGTTTTCTTTATCTTTCTCCTCTTAAGTGATTTAAAAATAATATTGTGTGTATATATACATACACAGTTGCTTTTAAATATATATATGCCTATAAAGTATAGAAATGTTATATATTTGCCAATATCCCTTACAGAGAGAATTTTCTTCTTAATAAAATACCAAAAACCTTAATTCAGCACTACATAAAAAAGATAGTGTGTGTGTGTGTGTGTGTGTGTGTGTGTGTGTATACACCATGATCAAATGGAATCCTGGGAATGCAAAGTTGGTTCAACATTTGAAAATTAATGTAATATACTATATACTCCAATGTTTTTAGCAGCACTTTCAACAATAGCCAAATTATGGAAAGAGCCCAAATGTCCATCAACTGATGAAGGGATAAAGAAGATGTGGGATAATGGGATACTACTTGGCAATGAGAAAGAATGAAATCTTGTCATCTGCAACAATGTAGATTGAAGTGGAGGGTAGTATGCTAAGTGAAATTAGTCAGTCAGAGAAAGACAGATATCATATGTTTTCACTCATATGTGGAACTTGAGAAACTTAACAGAAGACCATGGGGGAAGGGAAGAGGAAAAAATAGTTTCAAACAGAGAGGGAAATAAACCATAAGAGAGTCTTAAATACAGAGAACAAATTGAGGTTTGATGGGGGGGCATTGGAAGGGGGAAATGGGTGATGGCATTGAGGAGGGCAGTTGTTGGGATGAGCACTGTGTGTTATATATAAGTGATGAATCATGAGAGTCTACCCCCAAAACTAAGAGCACACTGTATGCACTGCATGTTAGCTAAGTTGACAATAAATTGTGTGTGTGTGTGTGTGTGTATATTTACATATATAATATAAATAAGTATGTATAAATATAAATATAAATGTATATATAATACAAATAAATAAATATATAAATATAATAAAATAAACCCCTGCTCTTAGCTTAAAATTTAATAAAAAGAAAATGTAATATATGAACGTGATTATCTTGACAAACACAGAGAAAAACATTTGACAAAATCCAACACTGTTTTATGATAAGGGATATATGTTGGAATACTTTTCTGAACTCACAATATTCCCAAAAATCTAGGAATAGAAGAAAACTTTCTTAACCTTAAAAAGGGCATCTGTAAAAAACGTGCAGCTAATATATTTTTAATGGTGAAAGACTACATTCTTTCCCCATATGATGAAGAACCAGGCAAGGATCTTCACTCTTCTTGCCACTTTTATTCTACACCGTAATAGATATTCTAATCAGGGAATATCAGAAAAGACGTAAAACCAACTCTATTCACAGATGACAAGATATTGTACATAGAAACTCCTAAAGAATCCACTAAAAAACAGATCTGCTAAATGAGTTCAGCAAGTTTGTGGATACAAGATCAGCTTTGTATTTCTAGGCATCTGCAATAAACAAGTGAAATCAAGTTCAGACTTTAAAAATGAAATCAAGAAAACAGTTCAATTTACAATAGCATCAACAAAATAAAATTCTTAGGAATGAATTTAACAAAAGAAATGAAAAAGATATTTTGAAAACTACAAAACCTCTTTGAAAGAAATTAAAGATTTAAATAATGGAAAGACAACTCATGATCACAGATCAGGAGACTTAATATTATTAAAATGGCAATTATCTCCAAATTGAGTTACAGAGTTGATGCAGTTACTGTTGGAATCCAAGATAACTTATTCATAGAAATTGTTAAGTTGATCCCAAAATTCATGTGCAAGGGGAGCCTGGGTGGCTCAATTGGTTAAGTGTCCAACTTTGGCCCAGGTCATGATTTCACTGTTTGTGGGTTTGAACCCCATGTAGGCTCCGTGCTGACAGCTCAGAGCCTTGACCCTGTGTCAGAATCTGTCTCCCTTATCTTTTGCCCCTCCCTTGCTAATGCTCTGTCTCTCTTTCAAAAATAAATAAACATGAAAAAATTTTATATAAAAAAATTCATCTAGAAACATAAGGGACCCAAAATAGCTAAAACAATTTTTAAAAATAATAGCTATGTCCATCGATGAATAAAGAAGATGTGTATATATACACAGTGGAATATTACTCAGCAATCAAAAAGAATGAAATCTTGCCATTTGCAACAACATTGATGGAACTAGAATGTATTATTCTAAGCAAAATTAGTCAGAGAAAGACAATGACTTCACTCATACGTGGATGAACATAACATATGAAAACAGATGAACATAAGGGAAGGGAAGCAAAAATAATATAAAAACAGGGGGGTGGGTAAAACATAAGAGACTCTTAAATATAGAGAATCAACTGAGGGTCACTGGAGGGGTTGCGGGTGGGAGGATGGCCTAAAGGGCAAGGGACATTAAGGAGGACACTGACTGGGATGAGCACTAGATATTGTATATAGAGGATGAATCACTGGATTCTACTGAAATCATTATTGCATTATATGCTAACTAACTTGGATGTAAACTTAAAATTAATTAATTAATTAAAAAATAATAATAACCAAGTTGGAGGAATCACTTCCCAATTTGAAAATTTATTACAAAAACAGTGTGGTGCTGGCATAGGGACATATATAAAGATCAATGGAACAGAACTGAAAATCCAGAAATAAACTCACATTCACAGTTAATTCATTTCCTGCAAAGATGCCAAAACAATTCAACAGGGAAAGAATAGTCTTTCAGCAAATGATGCTAGGAAAACTGGATAGCCACATGCAAAAGAATGATTTTGGACCCCTACCTCACACCATATAAATAAGTAAAGTCAAATGGATCAAAGACCTAAGAGATAAAATAATATTAGAAGAAGATATAGGAGTAAATCTTCATAATGTTGGATTCAGCAATGTTGTCTTAGATATGACACCAAAGGCATGAGCAACAACAGGAAAATAAATTGAATTTCATCAATATTAAAAACACTTGTGTGTCAAACAACACTATCAAGAAAATGAATAAACAACTCACAAAATGGGCAAAAAATGCTAGCAATTCAAATATTGAACAAGGACTGGTATCTAGCATATGTAGAGTACTCCTACCACTCAGTAACAAACAGATAAATAACCCAACTAAAAAATAGGCAAAGGGGCACCTGGGTGGCTCAGTTGGTTAAGCAACCAACTCTTTCTTTTTAAGGTTCTGTTTACATTTTTTAATTATTTATTTATTTTTTAATATTTTTATTTATTTCTAGGAGAGAGAGAGAGACAGCGTGAGCAGGGGAGGGTCAGAGAGAGAGGGAGACACAGACTCTGAAACAGGCTCCAGGCTCTGAGCTGGCAGTCAGCACAGAGCCCGACGCAGGGCTTGAACCCACGAACCGCGAGATCGTGACCCAAGAGAAAGTCAGACGCTTAACCGACTAAGCCACCCAGGTGCCCCAACATTTTTTTAAATGTTTATCTTTAAAGGAGAGAGAGACAAAGTGTGAGCAGAGCGGGAGGCAGACACAGAATCTGAAGTGGGCTCCAGGCTCTGAGCTGTCAGCACAGAGCCTGACATGGGGCTTGAACCCATGAACCACAAGATCATGACCTGATCTGAAGTTGGACACTCAACCAACTGAGCCACCCAGGCATCCCAGCCTACAACTCTCAATTTCAGCCAGGTCATGATATCATAGTTAATGAAATTGAGCCCTACATTGGGCTTTGCACTGAGGGCGTGGGGCCTGTTTGGGATCTTTCTTTCTCTCTCTCTTTCTGAGCCTCCCCTGCCTGTACTCTCTCTCTCTCTCAAAATAAATAAACATTTTTGAAAAATGGGCAAAGAATCTGAAAAGACATGGTTTCAAAAAAGACATATAAATGGCCGATAAGCTCATGAAAAGATGCTCAACATTATTAGTCATCAAGGAAATGCAAATCAGAAACATAATAAGATACCACTTTGAACCCACTGAGAATCAGTGGGTATCAAAAAGAAATCATGATGGGTATGGAGAAATTATAACACTTGTATACTGCTGGTGAGAATGTAAAGTGGTGCAGTTCCTTGGGAAGCAGTTTGGCATTTCCTGAAAAGTTAAGCACCCAGCAATTCCACTTCTACATATATACCCAAGAGAGATTAAAACATATGTTTCCATTAAGCTCCTCCTAATCCTCCTATACGTGCACACATATGATATTTGTCTTTCTCTGCCTGACTTATTTCGCTCAGCATAACACCCTCAAGGTCCATCCATGTTGCTACACATGGCCAGATTTCATTGTTTCTCATTGCCATGTAGTATTCCATGGTATAGATAAACCACATCTTCTTGATCCATTCATCTGTTGATGGACACTTAGGCTCTTTCCAGGTTTTAGCTATTGTGGAGAGTGCTGCTATGAACATTGGGGTACATGTGCTCCTATGCATCAACATTTCTGTATCCCTTGGGTAAATTCCTAGCAGTGCTATTGCTGGGTCATAGGGGAGAGGACCAAGGGGGAGAAGAAGGGCAGAAATGGTGGGGGAAAGGGGGAGAGGCAAACCATGAGAGACTCTTGAATGCTGACAAAAACTGAGGACTGATGGATGTGGGGGGGAGGAGGGATGGGCATGGAGGAGGACACTTGTGGGGATGAGCACTGGGTGTTATGTGGAAACTAATTTGGCAATAAACTATTTGTAAAAAATAAAAAAATAAAAATAAAAATAAAAAAATATAAAAAAAAAAATAAAACCTGTGTCTTGGCTTCCAAAAAAAAAAAAAAACATATGTTTCCACAAAAACTTGTGCATGAATCTTCATAGCATTATTCATAATGGCGAAGAGGTAAAAACAACCCAAAGGTTCACCATCTAATGAATGGACAAACAAAATGTGGTATATTTATACAATGAAATGCAATGAAATATTATTTGGCCATAAAGAGGAATATTGATACACATTATAGATGAGCCTAGAAAACATTATGCTAAGTCAAAGAAACCAGTCACAAAAGACCAAATACTTT
Source organism: Proteles cristata cristata (assembly GCA_017311185.1). Taxonomy (NCBI): domain Eukaryota; kingdom Metazoa; phylum Chordata; class Mammalia; order Carnivora; family Hyaenidae; genus Proteles; species Proteles cristata. The sequence continues at coordinate 646,849 of JAESUZ010000523.1, read as the reverse complement.
ATGATTTCATTTATATGAAATCTCCAGGATAGTCAAATCTACAGGGACGGAAGGTAGATGAACAGTTGCTTAGGGTAGGAAGTGGAGGTGTTTCTCTCTAGGGCTATGAAGATGTTCTAAAATTGATTGTGATAATGGTTGCCTATATAAGTGACATACTCAAAACAACCAAATTATACATTTTATTCTTTTAAGTTTATTTTTTCAGTGAGAGAAAGTGCACCTGTGTGTGTGCACAAGTCGGGGAGGAGCAGAGAGAGAGAGAGACAGGATCCCAAGCAGGCTCTGCACAGTTAGGAGCCTGATACAGGAATTCATACCCATGAACCTCAAGATCCATGACCTGAGCTAAAGCTGGATGCTTAACCCACTGGGCCACCAAAGAGCCCCTTCAATTGTTCATTTTAATTAGGTACATTATATATGAGTATATATTTATAAAACTGTTATCAAAAAAATAGATATTAAAAGATGGGACTTTTGAGGGGTGCCTGGGTAGCTCAGTCAGTTGAGCAACTGACTCTTTGATTTCAGCTCAGGTCATGATTTCATGGTTCACGGGATTGAGCACTCATCTGGCTCTGTGCTGACAGTGTGGAGCCTGCTTGGGATTCTCTCTCTCTCCCTCCCTCTCTCTCTGCCCCTCATCCCACACACTCTCTCTCTTTCTCTCGAATAAAATAAAACTTAAAAAAAATTGGCCTTTTCATACTGACATACCATGGTCAGATCAATAACTTGCGTGCAGAAAGTGATAATGGTAAAGACCATACATCTTAAAAGTTGATCTAAATAACACAAAACCTGGAAAAAAATAAGGTTAGGAGAATCTATACTTACTGGAGATTACAGGTAAGGAAAAAATACATATAATTTCAGTAAAAAAGAGCTTTAACTTTTATATTGCCTATATACTTAGCAATAGAAAATGTGCTGGTGGTGTTTGCTACTTATTTACAGTTGGTTTAGCTAGCTGACTGTATCATAAAAATCTTTAACCCAGAAAAAAATATTCCCAGAAGTTTAGAAACATATGATGTCCCTCAAATAACGAGGGAGAGAACCAGCTTCCCATAAGTAGGAACACTGAGACATCGTTCTGATAATGCATTCAACTTTGTCCAACATAGCTTTAAGGGTGGCATCAAATACTGAAACTTACATTTACAGTATTATGACTTTCTATACATAGGTCAAATCATAAGCCTTGTATTGTTTTGAATGCAATACTTGAATGCTTTTTTGAAAATGACAGATAGCTTAACTTTAATTCACTGGTGTATATAATGAAATAAAAATCGAGCTCCAGGAGAACTTTTTATAAGATTCTGGTCTGATTTTCACATTTAGCTTTTTGGTATAGGCGTGCTACTTTAAAATAATACTACAAAATGAAAATCAATTCACCCATCATTTGGGGAATATAAGTATATATGAAGAAAGTAACTTGTTTTAGGAGCCGAATAGAAGACCAGGGACTTGGAGTCCATAATCAAAATTCCTTGATCTGTGAGGAAGAATCTCTGTGGAGGGACCTGAACTAGGAAGGCTCTTTTCACAGGCTTAGTGCATCATCATGTGCCCATGTTACTTACTTCAGTCATTATCTAGTGTCCAGAGTTGTTTATCCCTTCCTACTGAGGGGTTTAGATCAGGAAGAAGTTTCTTCATAGAAGAGAATTCAGATAATCTTGGGCTAATGAAGACTGGAAATTGTTTTCATGGAGAACACTGATGTGCCGCATGCTCACAAAATATTATTAAAAATGTTGTAAAACAGCAGTGTCAGGACATGCTTATATCTTGGCAACCCACCTCCATCTCCTCAGATAAAGTTACCACTTAAATGTCTTTTAACTTATTTCATCTACAATATTTTTATGGTGATTATTAGCAGACACAAGGCAGCCGCTGAAAGTAGGCTTTAGGAGGAGGGCTAAGCACATCATGAGGTTTGTGCTCTTAGCAGTTCCCACTAGCTTCCTGATTCCCTTTCCTTCCTTTTACTGTATATGACTCCTTTACCTTGCATCCATTTCAGGCTTTATGCTCTCCGTTTTGAAGGAGAAACTCTTATAAATGAATTCATATTAAGATCTCAGTGACCTGAAGCTGTCTTTCCAGAAATCTTTTTTAAAAAAGCAGTCTCCTCCCAAGGTAAAAAAAAAAAAAATACTACTCCAGACTTATGTGGGGAACATATTTCAGGTAAAATCTTGGCACATAAATTGTGCTCAGTCAATTTCTTTGTCACTCAGCATGATAAAAGAATCACAATTAAACAATAAACCTAACTGTGTAATGTTTATTTTGAAATAGGTGTTAAGGAGTTAAATAAGAAAATACCACCAGCCTAGAAATAGAACACAGAGATATGGTTAAAAGTAGAAAGAGGGGCACCTGAGTGGCTTGGTCAGTTAGGTGTCGGACTCTTGATTTCGTTTCATAGTCATGAGATCGAGCCCTGAATCAGGCTCCACACTAGGTGTAGAGCCTGCTTAAGATTCTCTCTCCCCCTCTCTCTGCCCTTCCACCATACCTCAAAAAAAAAACACAAAAAACCAAAAAACAGCTAACAGTGGGGGAGTAGAAAACTGTCATCAAAGTGCATTGGCAACACTTTTTCCACTTAGCAATCAAGACAAGGGTTAAAACAGGGAAAGTAGCATTATCAATACCTGAAGTGAGTTTCTTCATGGGAAATGAACACACTGTTTAATTTCACATGAAAATTAAAGCAGTCAAATCACAAGGAAAATAAGGTAGAGGCACTTGGCTGGGTCAGTTGGTTAAGCATCCGACTTCAGCTCAGGTCATGATGTCACTGCTCATGGGTTTGTGCCCCATAGCATGTCAGCTGTGCTGACAGCTCAGACCCTGGAGCCTGCTTCTGTGTCTCCCTCTCTCTCTGTCCCTCCCCAACTCACACTGTCTCTCTCAAAAGTCAATAAATGAAACATTAATTAATTAAATACGTGATCTGTGTTTTCCAACCTGATGTGTGACATAGTTTCATACTCTGGCTTTATTTTGAATGTCCACAATTACCAAAAGATTTTGAACATCTGTTCACATACTTATGAGCCATGCCTGTTTTATCTTAGCAAAATTTCAGGTATTTCTGTTGATATCTTTCTACTGGAGCATTTGTATTTTTCTTATGGAGTCACAGGAATTATTTAGACATTTTGGATGAATCCTTTATTGGCTACATGTGTTGCAATTATCTTCTGTCAGCTTATGGTATGTCTTTTCACTCTCTTAATGTTATCTTTTGATACACTGAAGTTCTAAACTTGAATGTAGTTGGTTCATTACTTTTTATATTTTTTTGATTTAAGAAATCTTTCCCTACCATAATTCAATAAAGATGTTATCCAATATTGTCTTCTAAAGTCTGACTGTATTGCATTTCTATTAGGTCTGTAATCCATCTTATTTTGTATGTATGGTGTGGGGTAGGGGGTGCAATTTCATAACTCCTTCCCATGGTTTATAGAAATGCATTTATCAATATATCAATATTGATGTATTTAGCTAGCAACTTGCTAAGTTTCTGAAATTAATCCTAATGATTAATCCATAGATTGCATTAGGTTTTTATGTGGACAATCATCTTATTACCTGCAAAAAAATGGACTTTTTGTTTCTTCCTTTTCATCTCTATTCTTTTTCTGTTTGCCTAGAATATTCAGTACACTATTGAATATAAATAGTTACTGTGGCTATCCCTGCCATTTTCCCAATGCCAGAGTAAACTTCCATTTTTTCATGAATAAAACTTGATATATGATTATATATATACCTTTTGTCAAATTTAGAAAGTTCTCTTATTCCTAGTTTTCTAAGCGTTTTATCATGAAGATAATGATGTTTTATAAAATGCATTCTCTCTCTGACCCTCCTCTGCTCACGCTGTATCTCTCTCTCAGAAATAAAAACATTTAAAAAATGCATTCTCTGCATTTATAAAGATAATCATATGACCTTTCTCCAATCAATTGCTAAAGTGGTAGTTTAAACCTTGTATTTCTGGAGTTAAACCCAATTTTTTGAGAACACATCACTTTTAGCTGAATTTGATTTGCTGATACTTTGTTTAGGGGTTTTGCACTTCACTTCATGAATGATACCAACTTGTAAATTTTCTTTCTCACAGTGTCCTTTTAAGTTTTTCTTTTCTTCTACTTAAGTTGCTCTTTTTCTAGTTTCTTAGATGAAAACTTAAGTCATTGATTACACAGTTCTTTTCAAATATAAATATTCAGGGGCTCCTGGGTGGATCAGTTGGTTAAGCAGCCAACTATTGATTTTGGCTCGATTCCTGATCTTTCAGTTCATGAGTATGAGCCCCAAATAGGGCTCCATACTGACAGAGCGGAGCCTACTTGGAATTCTGTCTCTCTGCCGATCTCTCTGCTCCTCCCCCATACTCTCTTTTGCTCTCTCTCTCAAAATAAATACACTTAAAAAACACACAAATATAAACATTCAACACTGTCAACTTGGTCACGATAGTCAGCAGCGTTGTTCATAATCAGTATGTCTTTACTAATTTTTTTCTAGTACTTTCATCAATTTCTGAGTGAAATCCCTAACCATAATTGTGTTAAATTCTACTTGTGGAATTGTTAATGTTGTCAACTTTTATTTATGAATTATACATTATGCTAGACTGCTTGATATATCTTCAGGTCCCTGTGGTGCTATTCTTTTTATTTTTTACCCTTCCCCTCTCTTCAGACTGAATAATTTCCATTGATCTGTCTTCAAGTTCTCTCTCTCCTCTGTCATCTCCATTCTGGTGTCCACCCAGTGACATTTTTATTTCACATGTTGAATTCTTTATGCTAGAATTTCCATCTTATTTGTGTTTATATCTTCTACTTCTCTACAGTGACCTCCTACCCTTTCAGTCCAGTCATATTGTGCTTTACCTGACTGAGTATAGTTATAACTGCTGCTTCAAGGTCTTTGGCATTTCCGACATCTAGGTGATCTGGGATTTGCTGTTGTTGATTACTTTTTTTCTCTTACTGGCCCTTAATTCCTTGAATGTCAAGAGGATTTGAGTGGTATCTTAGATATTGTAAATGCTATGCTGTGGATTCTAGGCTCTGGCTTCTTTCACATTTCTCCAAAGAGTACTGAGGTTCTGTTTTAGCAGGATACTAATAGGTTAGACTTATACCACAAGCTCTTTTTTGTCTGTAGCCAGTGGAAGCTCAAATTCCAGTTCAGATATTTTATTTTAGGGGAACTGCAATAGTCTGCCCTACATATGTGTTGTTCAGAGGTCAGTCTCAGGCAGAGTTTACACACAGGAATTTGGAGTTCTGCTTCCTAGGCTCTCTCTCTTCTGGAGTTTCGATCTTAGTCTCTGGAAGCCCTTGTTATGTCAGATTCTGTCCCTTGGCTGCTCAGGACAGAGGGTGACTGATTTTCTTATCAGAGTTTTAGCTGCTTACATCTTGTTTCATCTACACAGTCTACCCCTGGAGTCAAGCTATAAAACAAAACATGAAATTCGCCTCATGCTGGTCATGTCTTTCAAATTTTAATTTCTCCCCAAATTTGCTGCCTTTTGTTCACTTTACAGAGCTCTCTAGTAGTTTTTCTCTTTTGTTATCTGGTTGGAGTTTCAGTCTGTTAGGAGATTACTCCTCTGTGCTGGGAGAGAAACCTTTCCATAACTTAAGTTATAAAGTCATGTTTAAAGACAAGATGTTAGCTAAATAGACACTTAAAATTTGGAGACAGCTGGCAGAAGTAAAATCTGCCTCCTGGGGTGCCTGGCTGGCTCAGTCAGTAGAGCAAGTAATGCTTAATTTCTGGGTTGTGAGTTTGAGCCCCATGTTGGGCATGGAGCCTACTTAAAGAAAAAAAAAAAAAGCCCTAGAATGTTACTACATATTCATTGATAAGAGGGTAAAAGTGCTTTTTCCCACTGTTGTGGCAATGCCATCGCTGGCCAACCTACCCATAGTCTTTTAAGGGTTGTTCCTAAAGGCCAGAAAGATCGAATAAGCTGGGAATGATTCTATCGTAAGCTTTTCAGATGTCCCTCACAGCATGGTTTATCATAAATCGCTGACTTTCAGTATGGAGAACCAGTCCCTCTGAGACAGTGCAAAACTTCTGGTTTTTTCATGGTCATCATGGTCACCGACAGCTTTATAATGTTGCAGCACCAATTTCCCAGGGCAGACATCACTTTAGCAGTGTTTTCTAGATGGCAGAGGTCATTTACCTCAGAGATGCTTCAAAAGCATTCATTGCTGTATTTTTGTTTTGAAAGATGGAAGAGCGAATTGCCTGAAGGCTGTACAAATTACTGTGGTTAATGTGTGGTGGGATAGCCAAGGCTCCTAGGAACACTAATAGCATGTTAGAAGGCATCTAATGATAGACTATATAGGATGTTGGACATATATTTAAATACCAAACTTGTCAGAAGCACTTTTTTTCCTTGTTCCTATGTTCAACAAGTAATCTCAATAAAACTTGGCAAGTCTAAAAATGTTCTAAGATCCTTAAATTGTCCTGTACTTCTTATAATGAGAGTTATGAGTAAGAGATAATGTTCATGGCTGTGAGAGAAGGTTGTGCCCTTAGATCCCAAATCCTGTGTGTGTATGTGTGTGTGTTTAAATAAGTAGCTTCAGATTATATTTAACTATTTTTAAGCAGTGTTTTTCAAAGTGTGGCCCAAAGCCATCCTGCATTAAAATCTCCGATGGTTTTGCCAAAAAATGTAAATTTTTTAAAAAAATATTTTTATTTATTTCTAGGAGAGAGAGAGAGAGAGAGAGAGAGAGAGAGAGACAGCATGAGCAGGGGAGAGTCAGAGAGAGAAGGAATCACAGACTCTGAAAGAGGCTCCAGGCTCTGAGCTGGCAGTCAGCACAGAGCCCGACACGGGGCTCAAACCCATGAACCGTGAGATCATGACCTAAGCAAAAGTCAGACGCTTAACCGACTAAGCCACCTACGCGCCCCTAAAGATGTAAATTTCTAACCTTACCTTAGCCCTAGACAATCAAAATCATAAGAAGGGAAGGTGGAAGAGATGAGACCCTACAATGTGCATTTTTGTCATGCTCCCCCAGGAGAGTTTCGTGCGGATGCAAGAGAAGAACTATAGTAGATTCTCAGAAGGATATTCCTCAGCATAAAGATGACAATAAAATGATTTAATAAATTCTAAGATTTTTTCTTTTTATTTGATACATTTACTATATATCTCCTAAATACAACACACCATGCTAAGTGCTGCTGGGATATAAAGATGAATAGAGCATGAAAGTTCTTCAAGGTGATTCTGTTCTAATAAAGACTGGAGCACCCAGAATAGTTTGATTAGGAAAAAAAAAAAAAAGCAACGAAGGTTCTAATTGGAGTTATGATTTGGATTGAATGTGTCTCAGATTTTAATTTTAATACATTTTTCAATGTATCTGAATGTTTAAAAAAAAAAGTCACTCCATCACAGAGACAGCTATAATGTTTGAGACCCACAAAAAGAGTTCCAAAAGGAATCATTAAATGAATTTCCTCAGTGTCAGTCAGGTCCCTAGAAGCAGATCCTGAGACAGTGGTTCATGTGCAATTGCTTTATTGAGAGAGCATTTTCCCCAGAGACTGTAAGAGAGTGAGGGTAGCAAGAGAGGACAGGGGAAGGAGCCACGCAAGGGTGTAGTTTCAGGAAAGGTGTAGCGCTCCCCTTGCGGGACCCTTCCGGGAGCACTTGCGCATGACGAGTCAAGGACTTGCCCCAGGGGCTTTCCTGCACCCCCGTACAGTGACTGATTGGCCAGGAGCCAGCAGCGGCAGCCTCCCAGCTCTCCTAACGACCTCCTGCCTGCCAAGGCCCATTCTCCTTCAAGGGGTGCAGCCGTGATCCAGTGGCACCCAACATTCGCAGTGGCTGGGATGGGTACACTACCAGGTAAGGGGATCAGAGAGGACACGGAAGGCATCTGCCACTCTCAATGCTCGAGGTGATTCTTCCTTTATACTGCACTGACTTTACTATTGAGACCCTGCAGTTAGACTGTTTGGATGCAGACCTCAGCTTCATCCTTTATTTGCTGCCTTACATTAGGCTCTTTGTGCCTCAGGATTCTCATCTTTAAAATAGTATTTATAGGGGCTCCTGGGTGGCTTAGTCAGTTAAGCGTCCAACTTGCGCTCAGGTCATGATCTCACAGTGTGCGGGTTTGGACCCCGCATCAGACTCTATGCTGACAGCTCAGAGCCTGGAGCCTGCTTTGGATTCTGTGTCTCCCTCCCTCTCTCTCTCTCTCTCTGCCCCTCCCTCCCTCAAAAATAAATAAGTAAACCTTTAAAAAATAGAATTTATAAATCTAACTACTAGAATATTGAGAAGATAATAAGATAATCCACACCAAGTGTTTTGCACAGTGCCTGACATATATGAGGAAGCACTCAATAAATTTTAGCAAATACTAGCTCTTATTTTCATTTCTATATTATAGTCCTCATTAAGACATTTTTAAAAATTATATTATTAATGTTTATGTTTCTTTTATGTTGGAGAGAGAGAGAGAGAGAGAGAATGTGCAAGCAGGGGTGGAACAGAGAAAGATGGAGACAGAATCTGAAGCAAGCTCCAGGCTCTGAGCTACCAGAATAGAGCCCAACACAGGGCTCGAACTCGCGAGCTGTGAGATCATGATCTTAGTCATGAGCTGAGCCAAGGTCGGATGCTTAATTGACCGAGCCAACCAGGCACCCCTGGTCCTCATTATATCTTGATTTTCCATCAGCTTCCTGACTTGTTTCTCTGACTCAGACACCACCTCCCCCTCCACCAAAACACACCAAACAGACAAATATGCCTTTTCCAAACTGCCCTACATACATAAGCACAGAAATGGGAGTTTTCCCCCTAAAGAGTTCCTTTCATCATATTCTCTATTTGAAACTCCCATATCTCCACACATGCACAAAAATCCTGATTTTACCCTACAGTTCAGATTGTTTCATAGCTTGGCTATTCACTGTCTTTCCGGTTTTGTTGCTATTTGTTTACACAAGTGGTTCTCAAAATTTTGGTCTCATGATCTCTTTACATTCTTAAAAGTAGCTGATATCTATTGAAAGTTACCATATTTGAAGTTAAAATTCTTCAACTGAGAAAAGTTGAAAAGATTCATTGACTTGCTTAAAAATAATAGTAAGCGGGAACACCTGGGTAGCTCATTCAGTTAAGTATCTGACTTATGATTTCCGCACAGGTCACGATCTTACAGTTCACAGAGTTCAAGCCCCACATCCAGCTCTGTGCTAATAGAGCCTGCTTCGGATTCTCCCTCTCCCTCTTTCTCTGTCCCTCCCCAATAGCTATCTGTATTAAAATAAATGAATAAACTGAAAAATAATTTAAAAAAACAAACACACATTACATGCTATTATAAATCTTTTTATCAAAACTAAATGTATTTTCTAAATTAAGTAAATTTAATGAGAATATCACTTTCATTTTTGTAAGTTTCTTTAACAGCTGTCTTCTATTGAGATAGAATATATTCTGATATATTCTGCATTCAATATGTTGTTTTAGTTCAAGTATATGAAGAAAATATGGCTTTATGTAGATATGCAGTTAGAAAGGGAAAAAGTATTTTAAAATCTTTACAGATAACCATAGATATTCTTTTCTGATACCAGTATTCAACAAGTGGTAAGCTTTCTCAAAGATGAGCACAATGAGTAATCTGAAACCAAATCAATGGTCTTTATACTCTGTTGCGTTACAATCCATTGTACTCTGAAAGGATCTTGTACTAGATGCATGCTTTCAATCTCTCAGACTCCCTGAAGGGTCTCAGACACCCCGGGGTTCCTTAGACTGCACTCTGAGAACCAACTTCTATATAAACCCTCTGCATTCTGCACCTCTTGTTTTTAAAATGTACCCGGTCATGTTTTCATGGCTGTGTCTCACCTAGACAGGCAGAGGCTGGCTTGTCCACTAACCCCCAATGTGGTTCATCTCAGACTGGTTACTAAGGGTCAGTGTTCTACTCTGGCTCCTTTAAAAAGCAGTATTGAAAAGAGCAATAGGGAGAGTCACTTTGCAGCCAAGGCACAGTCACCCTGATGAACTACAGGATTGGGTGAGAGGTCGTCAGAAATCCTTAAGTCTATTCCTGTTAAACTGGTCACTCTTTGTGTCAGAAAACCCTATCTGGAATTGCAGAACGTTGTGTTAATTCTGCTGTTTGCTGTAGTTGAATAAAAATAAAAACATCAGGTGGGTGGGAAAAATCATAATAAAATAAAATGGGGGCACTGGGGTGGCTCAGTCAGTTAAGCGTCTGACTCTTGGTTTCAGCTCAGGTCATGGTCTCACAGTTCATGAATTTGAGCCGGACATTGGGCTTTGTGCTGACAGTGCAGAGCCTGCTTGGGATTCTCTCTCTTCTTCTCTCTGTCCCTCTATCTCTCTCCCCCTCTAAATAAAATAACTTTTAAAATAAAATAAAATGAAATGTTCCCAGGATTTTGTTTTCATTCAGCAAGACCAACTGATCAGAAGATGATTGCCATTGAAAAGACGGTCAGTTACTTACAGTTCCCAGGGAGAGGAGCCACGACATGCTACACAGGGCGACGGGAAGCACTGTGGTCAGTCAGGAGGCACAACAAGCCAGAGGAAAACATGGGCGAAATGCTTGTGGTTTTCATGGGATGGAATGGATGAGGCAGGGTGAGCAGCTGAACTGGTTTAGGATCAGATAGTTTGAATAATTTCTGTGGGCTCTGGGCTACAGGTGTGGTCTCTTGTTATCTGCTACCTGGCGCTTGGGTGATTTAGTGCAGGAAAACTGTGTCCTGAACTGCAGGAGCCTGACAAAGGAGGCAGATGGTGGGTGTGGGCATGGGATTGGTTGGTTTGTATACCCGAAGGGTGGAAAGCAAGTGGTTTGCTATCTTTAGGAATTAGCTACCCCTTAGAGGGGAAATCGTCCTCAGGACAAGGCCCCACGATGTCAAGCCATCAAGAAACAAAAAATATGTATACCCGGAACTAACATAACATTGCGCATCAACTATACTTCAATTAAAAATTAAAATTAAAAACATGATTAATATGCCTTTAAGGTTGGTTTACTCACTTTCTCGTAGTATACCAGATATATTCTGACCCTATCCCTTTTCTTAATTCTCTTAACCCCTATATTTGTTGTACCCATTTATAGTCTTCTCATCCATCGAGACTGAGCTCCTCTCTACTTTGAAGTTTTCCCTGACAAATAACTTGGTATTTCATCAATCATACATTCCTCTGCAACATCACTTGAATTATTGTCCTATGTTGTTATTTAACTTTCCTTGGGTATAAGCTAAATTTCATCACCTAGATTGTTAATTTCTTGAGATCAGCAACCTCATTTTATCCTGTTCAGATCTTCCAGACTGTCTACCTTTACTCTGTGTGTAAACCTGCAGCCATTACCCAGGAATGAGCCTCTAGCATCTTCACACTGTCTTGTCTCATGCTGGTTGTCACTACCTCCTCATCTCCTCTGCTCCTGACCTCTTGTTGGATCTCGTCTCCATGGTCCTTCCCTTTGAACTGGATGGATGCCTCATACAGATCCTTTGACTTTACTTCTTGGAGAGTCTAAACTTGTTTCTCAGGGCACATTTGCTTCTGGTTGTTCTAGCCCTTGAACTTCTCCATGAGTTGTAGGAAGAGTGAAACAGACATAAGAATGAAATAGACTTTACACAGATGTGTGTGGAACCATAACTTTACAGCCTTTTAAGTCACACTGTTTTCAGTAATTTGAGATTTTACATATGACTTGTGTCATCAAAAAACAATCAACACTTGAATCAGCCTCTTCTGTGTTCCCCTCTCCTGTGTTTTAAGAATTTTAAGATAATTCTTGAAAAATATGTAAAAACTTTGTTTTCACTGTCTTGTTTGACATATACATCTTTGCCTAAAGGAGTTGGAAAGCCATCTCAATCTTCCTTGATTTGGTTAAATGAGTCCTATTTGAAAGATTTTTCTGAAACAAAACCTCATTAATGTCATCTAACTAGAAACGACATTATGGTGGGGTATTTAGAACTATATTTTCCTTTCTTAGCTTTAATTCAATATCACAGCCTGATTTGTACTACAGTTAGATTAGATGAACTCAATTAACAACAACAAATTATTTTTTCTTGAAGGGCGGAAATGGTGGGGGAAAGGGAGAGAGGCAAACCATGAGAGACTCTTGAATGCTGACAAAAACTGAGGACTGATGGATGTGGGGGGGAGGGGGGATGGGCATGGAGGAGGACACTTGTGGGAATGAGCACTGAGTGTTATGTGGAAACTAATTTGACAATAAACTATTTGTAAAATAAAAAAACCATTGAATAGTAAACTTAAAAAAAAATTATTTTTTCTTTATTTTTTTCTTAACGTGAACTCTTCACCCACCATGGGGCTTGAACTCATGACCCTGAAATCAATAGTTACATGCTCTGCCAATTGAGCCAGGCAGGTGTCCCGAAACAAAACAAAACAAAACAAAACAAAACAAAACATGTTTTAAAGGTATTTGGGGACTAGCTAAAGAAAAAAATGTACTTTTCATTTGTCTTTGTTTAAACCTCCAGATCCCTTTATGAAGACAAGATCATGAACATTTTATTTTCTTTTTTAAAGTAAGCTTCACACACAGCATGGACCTTGAACTCAACCTGGAGATTAAGACCTGAGCTGAGATCAAGAGTTGGACTCTCTTAACTGAGCCACCCAGGTGCCCCAAACATTTCCTTCCTTCCTTCCTTCCTTCCTTCCTTCCTTCCTTCCTTCCTTCCTTCCTTCCTTCCCTTTTTCTTTCCTTCTTTCTTTCTTTCTTTCTTTCTTTCTTTCTTTCTTTCTTTCTTTCTTTCTTTCTTGTTTATTTTTGAGAGAGAGAGACAGAATGCAAGTTGGGGAGTGGCAGAGAAGAGAGGGAGACCCAGAATCTGAAGCAGACTCCAGGCTCTGAGCTGTCAGCACAGAGCCTGATGCGGGACTTGAACCCACAAACTAGGAGGTCATGACCTGAGCCAAAGGTGGAGGCTTAACCGACTGAACCACCCAAGTCCCTCACATTTTATTTTCCAATGAGGGCAAGAAACATATGTTGGGTGTTCAAGTGGTAAAGTCATTCATTTGTTACACTCAGGGTTTCATTTTGCCATTTCTCTGATAACTGATTTGCATGGATTCTGCTAGTATGGGAATTAATTTGGGACACAAAGGTGATATCATTTTAAGTGGAATGTGGAAGATGTTAATCTTAATGGCTAAAGGTTAAATAGTAATTTGGTAGTAGATTAAGACTCCCATACAGGGTATTTAGAGGAACATGGCAATTATTTGATTTCATATGATCTTTGTGTTAGCATCTAAGATTCGATTCTTAGACACAGAGATGTTTTGTGGAAGAATATTGTGCTCTATATTCTCATTATGGATGATCTCATGATGGGTTATGCAACTCATTATGGATATATCGTCTACAAATTGGTCTTTGTTTTAAGTTAATTTATTTATTTTGAGAGAGAGACAAAGACAGAGAGACAGAGCACACAAGTGGAGGAGGGGCAGAGAGAGAGAGGAAAGAGAGAGAATCCTAAGTGGGCTCTGCACTGTCAGCATGGAGCCTGACATGGAGCTTGAACTCACAAACTGTGAGATCATGACTTGAGCAGAAACCACGAGTCGGATGCTTAACCGACTGAGCACCCAGTTGCCCCTACAAATTGATCTTAATTTTCTTTGGAACCACTTGACTTTGAGGACCTTCACAGCCTGAATTTTAAAATATGCCTTAAATTTATTGTCCATTGTATAACTTTAATTTTAATTAAGCTATGCTCATTGTCTTAAACGTACCTCTTACAAACTACAAAGAAATCTTCCCTACTTCTAATATACTAATATTTAGTTATGAGATATATTATCAATTTACCAATTCCTGTCATAGCTTTATATGCTGTTCTTTTTAATGACTTAGTACTTACTGTTCACTAAACTTTTATAATCAGATGAAATAATGCATGACTGTTTTGAAAAATAGTGCTCCAGTTTTTAAACTTAGATTATATTCCTTCTTAACATCTCTTTCTTACGTTACAGCTTTAATCATTGGGCTGGTTTTCAGATAATAGAACTCAAAATAGTTTACTACTCTGATGATGTCTTTCTGGGTTTTTTGAGAGTACAATATTTTTTTGCTATACAATATGCTGCAACCATAAAACTATTCCTACAGTTTTTAGAGAATGGTTTTATAGGAAAGTAAGTGACTGCTTTCTGCATTATTTCTAAAAGTATTTTCTATTTAAAAAATATTAAATATTTTAAAAATCTTAAATACTTTAAAGTGTGGAGGGTGATCTACCACTACATATGCTTGTCATGGAGTTCAACAATGTCACTTAATATTACAGCACTTCCATCTTGGTTTCCTACATGTCTAAAGTTATTTATTATTAAACTTACTAAATAAAGGAATTTAACATAGTATAATGATAAATAGAGATGGTAAAAGGTTTCCCCACAAGAAAACCTTTCCGTTCTTGCCCCTGATCTTTTCTTACAGTGATTGTACTGATATCTCTGGGAAGGAGACCCACAGTAAGCTTGTCTGTGCCCTCCTTTATTATATTGACACTAGGATTCTTGTAACTTCTTCCCTTACACTTTTTTTTAAAAAATTGGGCCCATAATCTATATGGATTTTTCTATTTCTAGTCTATTTCAACTCCTAAAGTCGTGAATATTCCCCATTTGTTAAAATTTGCTAGTTCAGGGCTCCTGGCTGGCTCAGTCAGTTGTGTTTGATTCTTGACTTTGGCTCAGGTCATGATCACACAGTGCATGAGATCAAGCAAGGAGACTGGTGGGATTCTCTCTCTCTCTCTCTCTCTCTCTCTCTGCCCCTCCTGCTGTGTGCTCTCTCTCTTAAAATAAATAAACTAAAAACATTTTTGCAAGTTCATTCTTACCTTCACACAGTTGCCCTGCATTTCCCTCTCAGATGGAGGGGTGCTTGGTGACCCAAGGCTGGGTTAATGTGTGACGGTCACAGAATTTGATGTCTAGGAAGATCTGAAACACAGACCTGACAGCAAATCTGGGACAAGCCTGGCGGAGAGCTGAATTGGTATGAATGTTGAGTATGTTTGCCAAAATGGTAATTAGAAAGGGGTACAGTAGAGTAGAGGGTACTGGGAATGTGACACATGCTGGGAATCAGATGTACTGAGTGGAACAAGCCAGTTCGTAAGAGAAAGCAGCAGGGAGATGCCTGGCAAGACATTTTTTTTTTTTTCCTAGCAAGACTTTGTGTAAGGCTTGAAGATAGCCATGGGAGCTTCTATTAGGGTATTTGAGGTGCTGCCAATGGATGGAGCAATTCGGGACATGGAGACTGCTCAGGTGCATTTGTTCAATGAACAGCTGTTTACATATCCACTCAGACAGGTGTAAGTGATCCAAAAACTGTAAGTCATGTTTTTGGTACATTAGCTATTATTTAATATTATATATGCCTTTTTTGGTGCAAACAAAACTTAAAGCTTTATTTATTTATTATTTTTTGTTAGGACATCCTGTCCCTACGCTTAACTTGAGACCCATAAAATGTCTTATTAAAAATGTGAATATACTGGGGCGCCTGGGTGGCTTAGTCGGTTAAGCGTCCGACTTTCACTTGGTCATGATCTCGCGGTTCGTGGATTTGGGCCCTGCGTCGGGCTCTGTGCTGACTGCCAGCTCAGAGCCTGGAGCCTGTTTCAGTCTGTGACTCCCTCTCTCTCTGACCCTCCCCTGCTCACGCTGTCTCTCTCTCTCTCTCTCTCCTAGAAATAAATTTAAAAAATATATATGTTAAAAAAAAAGGGGGCGCCTGGGTGGCTTAGTCGGTTAAGCGTCCGACTTTCGCTTAGGTCATGACCTCGCGGTTCGTGGGTTCGAGCCCCGCGTCGGGCTCTGTGCTGACTGCCAGCTCAGAGCCTGGAGCCTGTTTCAGTCTGTGACTCCCTCTCTCTCTGACCCTCCCCTGCTCACGCTGTCTCTCTCTCTCTCCTAGAAATAAATAAAACATTTTTTAAAAATGTGAATATACTTGTAGAAAATATGGTGAATTCCTGCAACATAAACACTTTCTCATTCCTTATGTAAATCTTTGGAATGTTTCTTCAACTGACAATTGCTCTTGATGAGAAAAAATAGATAAACTTCAATTAAAGTGAGAACATGAGAAGATATTGGGGAGAAAGCCACTTAAGATGAGTGTATGCTGGGTTAGAAGCCTTATACTAAATATGCCCCAAAAAGAGGTCTTAAAAGTTTGAAGTTGGTTTCCTAAAGCTATTAGTTTACATTTAGTATTTTGGAAATTACTGGAAGCAAAAATAGAAATAGAATTCTACCTGTTATAAAACCATGTTATATCTCTACTTAGAATGTTGCACTTCAAATAAGGCTACAGTGATCATGAAAAGGATTAAAAAAAAAGAAAAAAGGAACCCAAACTAGACAGGAAATAAAGACAGATTTAAAAATAATAATTCTTACTTATTCTAGAGAAAGTCTTTAAAAATAGGCTTTTAGGAAGATATAGTTGAGTACAAATATTGAATAAATTCTGAATACTAACATTAGGCTGCATCTTTTAAAGTAAAAAGAGGTGAATTTTTAGGATAATTGACTACTCCATAGAATTTGTAAATGTGGCTATCTATTGCCTTAAAGTGATGTTTTAAATCTCAACTGTGTGTTATTTTACGTGTCTTTAGTGCCCTGCCCAGGTGTCTGTTCTTCTGACTGCACCTCTACAGAGATGCAGTTTGATCATCATAGGCCTAATAAACATCGTGAATGACCAATACAAAATGAAATCAAATATAATTTCTTTATGTTAAAACAACAAAAAAGATGATTACATTCTCATGATAAAGATTAAGTGAATATTATTTTTAAAAATAACAAATTCATTTATTGACATACATTGGCAAAATGAATAAGTCAACAAATAGTTATTAAACTATGTAAAATGTATAAAAATGTGGTGTGTTATAATAAAGTACTATTCATATGACTTAAAGGTAAATAGAAAGGGCCATGTATGTATGTGTTTATTTATTATCGCTATTTTATTTTTTTTACAAATAGTTTATTGTCAAATTAGTTTCCACATAACACTCAATGCTCATCCCCACAAGTGTCCTCCTCCATGCCCATCCCCCCCACATCCATCAGTCCTCAGTTTTTGTCAGCATTCAAGAGTCTCTCATGGTTTGTCTCTCTCCCTTTCCCCCACCATTTTCCCCCTTCTTCTCCACCTTGTTCCTCCGTCAAGTTCCTCCTAATCCTCCTATACGTGCAAACATATGATATTTGTCCTTCTCTGCCTGACTTATTTCACTCTATCGCTATTTTTAAAGCAATCTCTACACCCATGGGGCTCAAACTTACGACCCCAAGATCAAGAGTCTCGTGCTCCACTGACTGAGCTAACCAGGCTCACTGAAAGGGCAATGTTTTTTTTTTTTTAATTTTTTTTTTTCAATGTTTTTATTTTATTTCCAGGAGAGAGAGAGAGAGACAGCGTGAGCAGGGGAGGGTCAGAGAGAGAGGGAATCACAGACTGAAAAAGGCTCCAGGCTCTGAGCTGGCAGTCAGCACAGAGCCCGACGCGGGGCTTGAACCCACGAACCGTGAGATCATGACCTAAGTGAAAGTCGGACGCCTAACCGACTAAGCCACCCAGGCGCCCCAAAAGGGCAATGTTTTTAATTTTGGCCAATTTAGGCCCCTGAAACTTGTTTCAAAGTTTGCTTCTATGTTTTATAGCTAAGGCCAGCCCAGTTGATTCCAGGAGTGAGGCAATGTCGCCACCTACTGTGGAGAGCCTGGTCATGCTAATGATAAAGGGAAAATGAATGATTTTCCAGTTTCTAATAAATTATGAGGTAAATATTAAGCTAATTTTGGGTGTGATTACATTACATCACTTTTCAATTATATTGTCAGTAAACTGGATTACTTAAAATCAAAAATGTATTCTAGTTTTGTCAAGCTAGGCCTTTGTAGCTGTGTGCTTTTAAGGTAAACCTCCTCTCAGTGTTTTGTTTTTGTTTTCTGACATACAATGTTACATTAGTTTCAGGTATTCAACTTCCTGATTTGACAGGTTTATACATTATGCTATGTTCATCACAAGTGTAGCTACCAACTGGCCTGTTACATCACCATTATATCATTGACTCTATCCCTTTTATTTTCATAACTTCCACTATTATTTTATTACTATCAATTTCTCTCTTTACGTCTGATAATATTTGCTTTATGTATTCAGGCGTTCCAGTGTTGGGCGCGTAGATACTTACAATTGTTATATTCTCTCACTGGATCAATTCCCTTATCTTTATGTAATGACTTTGTCTCTTGTTAGTTTCTGTTTTAAAGTCTGTTTTGCCTGGTACACGTATTGCTATCCCAGGCTTCTTTTTTTCCTTCCATGTGCCTGGTGAGTATTTTTCTACCCTTTTACTTTGAGTCTGTCTGTACCCTTAGGTCTGAGGTGAGTCTCTGTAGGCAGCATATAGATAGGTCTTGCTTTTTTATACAGACATAGAGCATTTAGGCATTCAGTAATTACTTATAGGTATGTACTTATTGCCATTTTAAATTTATTTTCTAGTTACTTGTGTAGTTCTTTGTTCCATTCTTCTTGCTCTCTTTGTAATTAATGAGTTTCTATAGTGTTACGTTTGGCTTTCTTTCTCTTTATTTTTTGTATATCTATCAAAGGTTTCGGGTTTGTGATTACTGTGAAGTTGATATATAACATCTAAAGTAAATACCAGTATATATTGATTTGATGGTCATTTAAGTGCAAAAATGTGCCAAAAACAAACACATAGAAAAAGAGGGAAAAAACCCTTTCTTTTTCTTTACCCTCTTCCCTTCCCTTTTAACTCCCTTCTCTACATTTTACGTATATGTTGTCATATTTTACATCTTTTTATTAATAACTTCCTTATGTTTAGTTATGACTATTTCTTTTCCATTTAAAGAAGTCCCTTTAACATTTCTTGGAAAGCTGGTTTAATGGTGATGAACTCCTTTAACTTTTGTTTGTCTGGGAACCTCTTTACCTCACTTTCCAAACTGAATAAGCTTGCCTGGTTGAGTTTTCTTGGTCGTAGGTTGTTTTTCCTTTCAGCACTTTGAATATACCATGCCATGTCATTCTGGCTTGCCAAGTTTCTGCTGAAAAATCTGCTGACAGCCTTTTAAGCTTTTCCTTGTAGGTAACTTTTCCTTTCTCTCTTGCTGTCTTTAAGATTTTTTTCTTAATTTTTAATCTTTGACAGTTTAATTATTATATGCTGTGGTGTGGAAATCCTTGGGTTCATCTTATTCTCTGTGCTTCTTGGACTTGGGTATCAATTTCCTTCCCTAGGTTAGGGAAGTTTTCAGTTATTATTTCTTCAAACATGTTTTCTACACCTTTCTCTCTTCTTCTGTAACCTCTATAGTGTTCATTTTTCTGATGTTGTTTAAGAGATCTCTTAATCTATCCTTATTTTTTTAAGTTATTTATATATTTATTTTGAGAGAGAGAGAGAGAGAGAATCCCAAGCGTGTTTCCTGCTGTCAGCATGGAGCCTGATGCAGGGCTCGAACCCACAAACCATAAGATCATGACCTGAGCCTAGACGAAGAGTCAAAGGCTTAACCAACTGACACACCCAGATGACCCAATCTATCCTTTTTTAAAAAAAAAATTTTAAATTATCTTAAATTTAAAATTATTTTAATTATTTAACACTATTCAGCTTGTGTGCTTTCCATTGCCCTATCTTCCAGATTGTTGATGTGTTCTGCATCCTGTAATCTACTTTTGATTTCCTCTAGTGTGTTTCTTATTTCAGTTATTGTATTAATCCAACTCTGATTTTTTTTTTTTAATATCTTCTCTTTATTGAAGATCTTACTGAGCTCTTTTACTCTTTGCTCTAGCCTGGTGAGTAGCTTTATGATTATTACTTTAAACTGTTTATCAGGCATATTGTTTATCTCTGTTCCATTTAATTCTCTTACCAGGTTTTCTCTTTTTTTTCTAAAATTTTTAATGTTTATTTTTGAGAGGGAGAGAGAGAGAGAAAGTGTGAGTTGGGGAGGGGCAGAGAGAGGGAGACACAGAATCTGAAGTAGGCTCCAGGCTTCAAGCTGTCAGTACAGAGCCCAACCCACTCAAACTCACCAACCCAGATCTTGACTGAGCTGAAGTCAGACGCTCAAGCAACTGAGCCACCCTGGCACCGAGCTGAGGCTTTTTCTTGTTCTTTCTTTTGTACATTTTCTTCACTCTCCCCATTTTGTTGACTTTCTCTGCTTATTTCTATCATCAAAATACCAATAGCATTTTTCACAGAACTAGATCAAGCTAGAATGTATTATGCTAAGCAAAATAAGTAAATTAGAGAAAGACAAATACCATATGATTTCACTCATATGTGGAATTTAAGAAACAAAACAGATGAACATATGGGAAGGAGGGGAAAAAGAGAAGAAAGGGAAACAAAACACAATCTTTATCTTAATAATAAAAAACAAACTATGGGTTAATGGAGGGATGTGGGTGGGACATGGGCTAGATGGGTGATAGGTACTAAGTAGGGCACTTGTGATGAGCACTGAGTGGTGTATGTAAGTGATGAATCACTGAATTCTATTCCCAAAATCAATATTGCACTGTATGTTAACTAACTAAAATTTAAACTTGAATGCTGGGAACAAAATCAGGTGGGGAAAAGGGAAGGGGGGGTCATGGGCATGGAGGAGGGCACTTGTTGGGATGAGCACTGGGTGTTATATGGAAACCAACTTGACAATAAACTATTTAAGAAAAAACTAAATTTTAAAAGAAGGGGAAAAAAGAAAAATAAATAAATAAAAATTAAAATAAAAGATTACTCTAAAAAGAGGAAAAGGGATAGATAGTTGTAGGGGGCAGGCAAAATAGGTGAAAGGAATTAAGAGGTATAAATCAAGTTACAAAATAGGTATGTCATAGGGATATAATATACAGCATGATGACTATAATCAGTAATACTGTACTGTAAATTTGAAAATTGCAAAAGCAGTTTTTTCATCACAAGAAAAAATATGTAACTTTGTATGCTGATAGATGTTAACTAGATTTATTGTGGTGATTATTTTGTAATCATTATGGAATCATTATGTTGTATACCTAAAACCAATATAAGGTATGTCAGTTATACTTAAATAAATAAACAAATAAATAAATGCTTTATAAAAGTCTCTCAGGAACCCAAAGACAACAGGGGAAACAAAAACAAGGACATCAGAAGAAATTTAGTCTCTCACACCTACAGTTACAGCAAACACAGTAAACACAGCTTAACCCCTAACCAGATACACAGGCATCAGAACTAAACTCAGGGGTGCCTTTGTGGCCCAGTCGGTTAAGTGTCCAATTCTTGATTTAGGCTCAGGTCACCATCTCACAGTTTATGAGACTGAGCCCTGCATCAGGCTCCGTATAACAGTGTGGAGACTGGGATTCTCTCTCTCCTCTCTCTGCCTCTCCCTACCTCAAGATAAATAAATATTTTTTTAAAAAAAGAACTAAACTCAGATATAGCAGGGATATTAGAATTATCATACCAGGATTTAAATTAACTATAGTAATATGCTAAAGGTGCTAATGGAGCAGGTACCAGGTTCTGAGGTGTCATGCAAGAACAAATGGGTAAATCAGATGGTAACTACACTTACCGTGGTGAGCATCTTGTAATGGAAATATAGTTGACCCTTGAACAACATGGGTTGAACTGCATGGGTCCACTTAGATGCAGATTTTTTTACAGTACAGAAGTGTAAAGATATTTTCTTTTCCTTATGATTTTGTTAATAGCATTTTCTTTTCTCTAATTTTACTGTAAGACTACAATACATAATATATATAAAATACCAAATATGTGTTATCAACTATTCATGTTATTGGTAAGGCTTTAGTCGACAGAAGGCTATTAGTTAGGTTTTTAGGGAGTCAAATGTTATATGTGGATTTTTTACTCTGCAAGGGGCCAGTACCCCTAAGCCCCATATTATTCAAAAGTCAACTGTAACTGTCAAATCACTGTGTTGTACACCTAAAACTAATATATTATATGTCAACTATAATTAAAAAAAACAGAACAGATGAGTAATGTAGCAAAGAAACAGTAACCCTAAAAAAGAACCAAAAGCAAATACTAATATCGAAAATACTGTAAAGAAAATAAAGAACTTTTTTCATGGGCTCATCAATCACCTGGACATGGCCGAAGACTGTGAGTTTAAGAAATGTCTAACATCGCTGCCATATCTGAGTCTGGTTCTGATGCTTGCTCTCTCTACTTTTTGTGTTGGTTTTGTCTTTTAGTATACCTTGTAATTATTGGCTAAAAGCCAGCATGATATGCTAAAGTAAAAGAAACTGAAGAAAATAGGTCCGTAGAGGGAGGGTTTTATATTTGTCTGCTTAGGTGTTAGGTTGTGCTCCACAAAAGACTTACTAAATCAGAAACCATGATGTAGGATCCAGTAATTTGTGTTTTTAACAACCCCTCCCACTGGTTCTGATGGATGCCAAATTTGAGAACTATCTCTGTACCATCACAACTACTAAGACAATGGTAAATTGGAGTTAAGTATAGGTGGAAGGGTATGCACTGTCTTTTACAATAGTTCTACCTAGCATTTGAGAAAGGTGAAGACAATTATAAGTACTGTAGAGTTGGTTGGCTATTATTAATTGCTATTAATGTGCTGCAGGAAATGACAAGCTCAAGTTAGCCAGCTATCTACTCAAGGCATATTATAAAAGCTAGAAATAATCTGTGGCAGCCTTTAAAGAGACTTTCAGAACCTATGTTCCTTTGAGAAATGGTTGAATCTAAAACTGAGACAGAGAAAATACAAGATGGGCCTGAAGCACTGTAGTACCAGAAAGTAAAAAAATGCTAACAAAAAAAAAAAAAAAAAAAGAATAGGGACATATCAAAGGGACTTAAGAGTCAATTAGAAGAGCCCCTAGTGACCAAGCTGGAACAATTTGAGCAAAAACAAACAAGACAACAACAATAATAACAAAACATATTATTATATTACAACCCAAAGAATAAAATACATGAATTCATACTGGACATAATTAAACAATTTAATAAATACGTACAAAGGAGAAAAGAGACAAATTTTCCTTACAGGAGAATTCTAATAATATATTTAAAAAAATTTTTTAAATGTTTTATTTATTTCTAGGAGAGAGATAGAGACAGCGTGAGCAGGGGAGGGTCAGAGAGAGAGAGGGAGTCACAGACTGAAACAGGCTCCAGGCTCTGAGCTGGCAGTCAGCACAGAGCCCGATGCGGGGCTCGAACCCATGAACCGCGAGATCATGACCTAAGCGCGGACGCTTAACCGACTAAGCCACCCAGGCGCCCCCTAATAATATATTTAGATACTAACCTTTACAGAGTAAAGCTTAATTCCCTCTCTTGTCTTTAAGGATGGGCTAGACTCAGTAACCTGCTTCCTTTAAGTTTAAAAGTATTTTTAATAATTATTTATTTTGAGAGAGACAGAGCATGAGTGGGGAAGGGGCAGAAAGAGAGGGAGACACAGAATCTAAGCAGGCTCCAGGCTCTGAGCTATCAGCACAGAGCCCTACGTAGGGCTTGGATGTGGGGTTTGAACTCATGAACTGCATGATCATGACATGAGCCGAAGTCAAATGCTTAACCGACTGAGCCATCCAGCACCCCATCAGTAACCTGCTTCCTAAAAATAGAGTACGGAAAGGGAAAAATATTAACTGTAAAGTGGAAGAACTTGGCAACTGGTGCATTTACCAAGTGCTGAACAGTTACCATCCCCAGAAATTATGTGGATCTCAGGTACCCCTTACAGTAATGTGATGAGGACACCTCATCTCAGAGGTATTCTTTTGAAAACCCTGTAACACTCATGTAAGCATTAAAAAGATATGAGACAGACTTCAATTTGGGGTTACTCCACAGGATATCTGATCAGCACTCCTCAAGGCTATCAAGATCATGAAAAACAAGACTAATTAATAAATTTCCACAAACCAGAGGAGCTTAGGGAGGCATGGCCACTAAATGAAATGTGGTACCCTGGTATGCAGAAAAGAGGTAACATTGCAGTCTTGAGATTGCTATCTTTAGAAAGTCCTGCTTGCAAGGTTGGCCCTTGACTAGTGTCTGGGAACTTGGATTTTTGGGAGAACTGCCACAATTCCCTTATAAGAATGGCTCATGGTGCCTAAACTGTTTGTACAAACAATATAGTTTATACAGAACACCTGCTTTCCTTCTGAGAGTCTAGAAATTTGGGTGCATGTTAGCTAGAGGGTGCCAGTGTGACTAACCCTTAATAAAAATCCTAGGGATTGAGTCTGCAATGAGCTTCACCCTGTGTACCATTTCTCTTTGCTAATTTTGTTTTATATATTTTCACTGTAATAAATCATAGTCATGAGGATGACTATATGTTGTCTTGAGTCCTGGCAAGTCATTGAAATTGGGGTTGTCTTGGGGAACACTGACACATCTGGATTGCCTCCTGGGGGAAAAATAGGACATTAATGTAAACATTGGTAAAGTCCAAATAAAGTTTGGAGTTTGGTTAATGGTAAGGAGTCAATGTTGGTTTCTTAGTTTTGACAAACGTTATCACGGAACTGTAAGATCTTAACAATGGGAGAAACAGAGTGAGGAGTAAATGAGAACTGTCTATACTGTCTTTGTAACTTTTTTATAAAATTAATTTAAAATTATTCCAAAATTTAAAAAATTGTTAAAAAAACACAAAATGCTTTGGAAATTCATGAAAAAGAATATGCCATTCATCAGAGAGAGAGGGAGAGAGAGATTATTCAAACTGAAACACAGAAAAAAATGAGGAGTAGAGATGAGAGTGCTTTATTTACTGTAGCCAGAGGGACAGATGATAGTTAAAAAAAAAAATCAAATTCAAGACCTGTGAGAGCAGCAGAATTTAGAAGAAGGTTGAATTCAGAACCTACTGCATATCTCCTAAATTAAAGCCAGGGCTCTGAAGGGCCCTGACATCCTAAGACCTAGGATGGAGATACCTGGGTGGATACTCTTGGGAATTTTTACCTGATAGATTTACCTCAATCCTCCCGACTAGGGACACTTGCCCTTGCTACAGAATAGTGACTTCCTTCTGAAGACCATGCAGAAGTCTCACCTTATGAAGATGCCTTCCAAGATGCTAGATTCCCTTTTCAAGATTTGCCACAACCGTCTCCAGTGTTTCTAGATCAATAACGAGGGTCAATTCTCATTATGGTCTTATTGAGGAAGCACTGTCCCTGTTTTGAAATGAAAAGGATTCTTCACCAAACATTTACTGGCAGAACTGGAAGAACACAAGTAGCTGGTGATGGATCTTGGCATATGTTCAGAGAAAGCAGTCTGTGGTCAGAATATCATGGAATGGTTGAATGTAAACCCCAAATAACCAAGAAAACCCTAAAGAACTGAACTGAACTGAAATTGATAAGATTATTTTCTGTTATCAGGGAACCCCTGTTAGGGGGCTCACAAGATATTACATTATAGAAAAATGAGAAAGTTGCATTTCTTTCCACACCAGAATTTGTGAGCAGCCACTAGTATCTTTTAATTGTTCAATAACTTCATTAGGTAAAGTAGTAATGAAAGATCTTTGTATCCTCTTCTTTCTAAGAGTCTGGCTCTTAGAGACCATTAGGAAATTTGTTAATTAGAGGAACTCATGAAAAGGCTGAGTACACCCAGAGAAAGATAAATACCTATAGATTCTTGGGTATGCTTCCCATTAAAGATGAGGAGGACCATCTTTAAAATATTAATGCTCTCCATGGCTAATCCTCAGCCCCTTGCTTTTATCTCAATACGAGCTCCTCTACAGTGCCACTTCTAGCACTGCCATAGCCTCAACTGTTCTGCCAGGACCTGCTTCTTCAAACACATCATACACACTCATGTCAGATCCAGGAACTCTTTTTATGTGTTACTCTGCTGCTCAAAATCTTTAAATGAGTATTTTGTGTCTTAAATGCTAAAATTAAAATATCTTAGCTTATTTAAGGCTCTTCTGAATCTATTTAGTTTTCCGTTCCAACACTAAGTCTTAGTCCTAGACAAATCCATCTAGAGAGCCTCCAAACATATCTTTATCATCCTAAGTTCAGTTTTTGAAAACCAGCTCCCTTCACTTGCAAATGTTTGTTTGTGCACCTATCTTTATAGTTGCATATAAATATATATATATATATAGCACCTATATATGCAACCACTTAAGTATTCCATGTGTAAGGGTTCTCTTTTCTATACATCCCCTTTATACTAAAGGTTGTAAAAATGGTTTTGACTCATTGTTAAAATGTGGAAGTAATTCTAAACGTCTTAAAATCATTTAAGTTCTAGTGGGGCCCACACTTAAACAAATGGCTGAAGTTTACTAGCAGCTGCCATCTTTAGATCTGAGCTGTTCAGTTGGATAGTCACAACTACGTTCGGAAAGTAATGATTGACCACCCATTACTTGCCAGACACTGTTTTGGACGCTGGGAATAAAGCAGTGAACCAAACTGGTCATAGAGTTTATGGTCTAAAGAGGAGAGACGGTAAACACAATCATTAAGTAAATTGTTAGGAAGTGATAAATGCTACAGAAAGAAAGAAGGGGTACGAGGGATAGGAGTGTGTGGTTGGGAGGCATGCTTGCACTTCTACATTCAAGTATCTCGCTGCCTCCTAAGGAAATTTGAGTTAGTGACCCCTTTATTAGAACCGTAACATACAGTCTTGTATAAGCTATATACACTGGCCCTATAAAACTGTCTGCAACTTGAAAACAGGGAGTGTGTGCCTCATTCGTCTTGGGATTCCCAGCGTCGAACAGCGTTTTCATGTGCTCAGAGAATACGATGGAAAGCGAAAAGTTAGGGAGTTCCGACAGAGGTCTAGTTCGACCAACGCTTTCCAGGAGTGCAGTTCCCACAGGGGTGGGGCTCGGAGGCTCCATCCGTTTCCATGGCAACGGGACTGTGATGTGAACGGAGCCACGGGCTCGCCCTCGAGGGACTAGGCTGCAGTTTAGGAACCAATTAAATAAACGAGGACTAGAGCCTCTAAACGCAGAAAATCCTCTAAACACGGAAAATACGGCACCACGGCGACTCCGGGGGCGCAGCGGCTTCCGGGCCTCCAGGGTTACCCAGTTCTAGGCGCGACAACTTCCGGCCTCGAAGGTCCCCTGCTCCGTGGCCTGCCGGGGTCCTAGCGATGGAAAGGTGGCCGCGGCGGCCGCCTGACCCCATACGAAAAACTGGGACAAGGGCTGTTGACTCTTTCTGGGAGGCAGAGGCGACAGGTGCGCCGAAAGAACCCCCGTCTCGGCGGGACCTCGTTCCGGGAGGAGAGTTAGGCCGGAGCGCGGGGGTGGAGTGCGAACCGGGAGCTAGCCTGTCAGGCGGGAGCCGGGCAGATGAGGTGGCGGAAGTGCGAGGACGCGATCGGAGCGGAGCCGTCTAGGAAGCGGCAGCCGCGGGTCACCCAGGTTGCGAGCAGCTGCCGAGCCTCGGCCAGACCACAGCGTTTAGGCCTCGGGCGCCGGCAAGATGTCTCTGTTCAGTGCAAACCCCTTCGCGCAAGACGTGGGTAAGTGCTGGTTCGGCGCCCAGGCCACTGTTGTGCTTGAAAGTGGGCGGCGGCGACTCCGGGGACGGGAAAGCCAAGCAAAGGGAGAGAAGGGGGCGGCGCCGCTGGCTAGCCGCGGTTATTTTTCAGGGTGGGCTACTGTGGCGCGTAGCAGCCTTGGGGGGTGCCCCTTACCTACCTGAGGTTGGAGACCCTGAAAGAAGGTCATTTTTCTCGCTAGTGTCAAGAATAGGGAAGAGCCTGTGGCTCGCAGGGGACTGGGCTAACAAATGATACAAACTTCCTGCTTCCTCTGTAGTTGGTTCATCACCGTTCTCCACCACTCTACCTTTGGATTGGAGATGATATAGCGGTGGAAAGAGCCTGCTGTCTGAGGCATCACAACACTAGAGACCTCGACTTGCCTTCATTCGATAGGAGAAACCCATTTCACGTCACTCACACAAGCGCATCCAAGCTCTGATAGCACAGCTTCAGGATTTATTTACAATGCTGGGAAGTGTTACTCTGTCCATGGATGGCGCGAGTGCTACGAGATGTTCTGTCTTAGGGTATGAAAAGGAAAACCCTAGGATGTCGAAATAGATCAGAACAACTGCTGTGAGTTGTAAGAGTGCTGCTGCTGCCTTTAGTGATTGCGGAATGAGAAAAAAGATGGATAGGATTGGGCATTAGAAGAACAGTAAAATAAACTGGTTACGTGCACATTTCTGTAGGAGAACCCTAGGTAGAGTTTTCAGATTTAGTGGAATGGAAAAACCCATGGCTGAAAATTGCCAGCCACAGAGGATACTGCACATCATAGCAGTGAGCCCACCTTTTCAGTTATAATTTTCTAAGGACGAGGAGACTTAATAGGAAATGCCCTATTTTGGTGTATTAGGTGATCCCAAAAGCATGTTCAGAAGTCAAATAGGAAATATGTTAGAACCTCCTTCTGTTTCTAGAGACCTAAAATATTTATAATAATCTTTTGACCCTTATATAGTCTTCAAATATTCATTTCCATAATTTCTTTCACCTTTTTCTTGGTGGAGTAATGCCGGTGACTGGCATAAATCTAGGAAGCTTCAGGTCGAGAAGCGTCAGGTCTGTTTTTAGGAACACCTAGAGACATCTTCTGTTCTTCCAGGGAGACCTCTACTTTTTATTGTTGATGTGAAGACTTTTCATTTGTCATAGTGAAATAAAGCAGGTCACTATAGAGTAAGACAGATTATTTTCTGACTTAAAAACTGTGAAACTCTTTCATCCAGGGAAATCTTTCCCGGAAGCCTCTTGTTTTCTGTTTGAATACTCGGGTGGAAGTGGGTGGAGCTGCTCTGCCTGTTTTGCTTTTCTAACCCTTCTCCTCAGTGACTCTTGATGTGCCTGTTGGCTTAGTGGATCACAGTTTAATGCCACGGTAGTAAAAGAGGCACTGCTGTTCAAACAGAAAACACTGCTGTGTATATATAGATCATTTCACGGGCAGTGCCACCAGCCAAAGCTTCAAGTACTTGTTAGTTTAAGTATGATTGAAGTCACTGCCTGAAAGTCAGGTTAAGAGTAAAAGCAAGTTTTGGGGCGCCCGGGTGGCTTAGTCGGTTAAGCGTCCGACTTTCGTTCAGGTCATGATCTCGCGATTCGAGGATTCGAGCCCCGCGTCGGGCTCTGTGCTGACTGCCAGCTCAGAGCCTGGAGCCTGTTTCAGTCTGTGACTCCCTCTCTCTCTGACCCTCCCCTGCTCACGCTGTCTCTCTCTCTCTCTCTAGAAATAAATAAAAACATTAAAAAAAAAAAAAGAGTAAAAGCAAGTTTGATCAAGGCCCACCAGTAACTTCTGTTAGACAAGTAAATGAAATTAGTAGAAAAAGTGGAATGAAATACAAAGGAGTTTAAATTGCCCTTAAATCCATATCACAGAAGAAAAGTTACATGTCACATTTTTCAGAAGTTACATCTCTTTTAAATTGGAAATAAGTAATAGAAGAAAGTTATTTAATTTAGAATGTCTACAGGAATATGGTCCTTTGCCTTTTCACGTACCCTTTTTGGTTCAATCAGATTTTTTTTTTTTTTGGTTATTGTATTTATTTTCTTGGTCATTCTTATGTTCACTTTTCATTCAGCACACATGCATGGAATGATTGCTGTGTGTCAGATATGTGTTAAGTTCTGGGGACACAGAAATTCCTGCCCTCAAGGAACCCTCAGTCTAACAGAGGATACATACACATATAAAAAGATAATTATTATATAGTGTGAGAAATACAGTACAGAAGATGCTTTGCGTTCTTTTTTTCTTTAAAAGTCATCTTCCCTAAAGAGACACATGCTTTCTCTGTAAAGGTGTTGACATTGTTCTCTCTCTCCCCCATTCCTTTCCTGACAGCAATTCTGCCTGCAGAATTTTATATGGTCATTTTATAATTAAGGGCTTTTAAAGATGAAACTGCATTCCTTTTGTAGGTGCAGTTTCACTGGAGGTTGAGAATTCTTTCTGACGTTATTCATGTGGGGAAGAAATTCCTTCTTCAGACTTTGAGAAAAAGCTGTAGTTGGTCACAATGTCTACGAAGATATTCATAAGTTGATGATGATATATGGCTTGTCAGGTGGAAGCAGGCCAAAGGCTAGGAAGTAAGGATCTCTGGCCAGTTCTATTTTTTCGTGGAGTCAGGTCCTACAAACCCTGAAGGGTATGTTAGCTGTCGTAGCATTCTAGCTCATTAAATGTTTTATTGGATTTTTTCAATTCTGCGTTTAATTTTTGTTCTGTGAAATTTTCTTTGAAGACGGGCTGAAGAAAAAAAAACCCACCATCGCTGGTCACCCCTGAGGAGTGTCAGGGTTCTTGAGGTGGAACCTGGTTGAGGTAGCCATTGTGAAGGAATTCCAAAGGGAGAGTGAAGCATGGGGGAACAGAGCCACAGCAGGAGGGTTGAGTGGTTAGTGTTAAAACGGAAGATGTCATTTCCTTGTATTTTGTACCAGTTTTCTCAGTTTCCCTACATTGCTTCCCAAGTCATGACATCTGTTCTACCCCTACCTCTGGTTTTTACTTGGACATCCTTTTTCTTGATACTCAAGCCAGGCAACTTTTTTATTTTATTTTATTTTATTTTGTTTTACTTTTGCCATTTTCAGCCTTTGTGTCATTTACTATTCACTGATAGCCTTTTTCTTTTTTCAATAACCTTGGTATTGCCTTCCTTACAGATATAGTAACTTGTGTCCCACAAAGCTGAGCTCAAATTCTACCTCTAGGAAACTCTTCTGACACAGTGCATTAAGTGTGAACTTTGGTTTTAAAAGTAGACTTTTTAAAGTGAAATTTGAATGTATATATTGCTGTGTCTTTGGTTTGTGTTAGAAGAGCTTGACCATGAGGGAACTTGGATTTTTAGTCATGGAATCTTTTTCTCCAGTGAAGTTTCATGAGAAATGCTTTAGTTGGGGAGAGGGAGCAAGGCAAACCATGAGAGACTCTTGAATACTGAGAACAAACTGAGGGCTGAGGGGGTGGGGAAGAGGGGAAGGGGGGTGATGGGCATGGAGGAGAGCACTTGTGGGGATGAGCACTGGGTGTTATATGGAAACCAGCTTGACAGTAAACCATGAAAGAAAAATAAATAAAAAGGACATTTCTAAAAAAAATGCTTATAGAGGCACCTGGCTAGCTCCGTGGTTGGAGCATCTGACTCTTCATCTGGGGGGTCCTGAGTTCAAGCCCTAGGTTGGGTGTAGCACTTACTTAAAAAAAAAAAGAGGGAGAGAGACACACACCTGGTTGGTTCAGTCTGTTAAGAGTCTGACTTCTGCTCAGGTCATGATCTTACCCTCTGTGAGTTTGAGCCCCGCGTTGAACTCTGTGCCAACAGCTTAGAGCCTACAGTCTGCTTCAGATTCTGTGTCTTTCTCTCTCCTCTGCTCACGCTCTGTCTCTCTCTCAAAAATAAATAAACATTAAAAAATTAAAAAGAAATGTTTACATAAAAAATGGATAGTATTCCTGTAATACAGTTTACTTAATGTGTTCAAATTTATAACATTTACATACTTATTAAGGCAATTCTTGAACACAGTGAGGTTGCTGTAACCTTTGTAAAAAACTACAATTAAAATTTTTTTTGGTTCTGGATGACAATGAGAGCTTTAACAACCAATTTCTTTCTATATTTTGCTTACAGCTTTAAGCCTTCAGATAGTTACAAATTTTACTTAATGTATTTTAACATAAAGTATAGGATATGATATAAAGCCCTTTTCCTATCAGCCAACTCTGTCTAGCCGAATCGTTTATACATTTTTTTTTTTTTAAAGAAAATATTCAAGATAGAGTTGAATTTCTCTGGTATATTTAGCAGCTACCTGATCCAATTCTTTTTCCTCCCTTCTCAGAGTTAAACACTCCAAAAAGATACAACTCTGTTTTATAAAATACATAATACACATATATATATATATACACTGTATGTATTGTTTTGTTTATAAACTTTATAAAAATAGTGTCATTTTTGTTATTTACATCTCATGAATACACCTCAGCATTTTTGTGAATTATTTCTGTTGATATTTATTGCTCTACTTCCATTAATTTTAACAGTTGTATGGTATTTCACTGTACAAATATACCACATTTGTTCATTCTCCTATTAATGGACATGAAGTTTTTTCCATTTTTGTAATAGACAACAGTGCAGTAAAGGTTCTTCCTCATGTTTTCTTGTTTACATGAGTGAGAGATTCTTTAGGGACTGTGTCTTGAAGGGGAATGCCTTATTTAAAGCTTAGATAGTGCAAACCTGCAAAATATTAGTGTAGAACTGTGTTTCCAAGTGCTTGTGGGAGATTTTACTCCCACCAGCAGTCATAGTGAAGTTCATTCTTATTCCACATCATTAAGAACACTGGGTATTGTCATATTTTTAAAATTTATGCCCATTTGATGGGTGTGAAATAGGGCAGGCAGTGTTTTCATTTCATTCAACTTCATTGCTAGTAATTTGAGCATCTTTTCATCTATTTTGTGGTTATTCTGTTTTCTATAAATTATCTGCTTATTACTTTTACTTTTGTTGGATTATTTTTTCTTACTGAGTTTAGAGTTCTTGTACATTCTCTTCTAATCTTTTGTTGATTATGTCGGTTGCAGGTATATGTCTCAATGTGTTGCTTTTTATTTTCTGATGTCTTTATTAAGAAAATCTAAGTTTTAATTTAGTGATATTGTCTTTCTTGATTTCATTTTTCTTGTTTTTTTAGTTTATTTTTATTTATTTAAAAAAATTCTAATGTTTATTTTTGAGAGAGACAGATTGCAAGCAAGGGAGGAGAGACAGAGAGAGCGAGCGAGACACAGAATCTAAAACAGACTCCAAACTGACATGATCTTTGTGTAGGACCTGAGGAGGAATTTGGTTGGATAATCAGTCTGTAGTAGACAATAATCAGTTGTCTAATCACTACTTTTTGAATTGCTTATCCTTTCCCTATGATTTTGGATCACTCTCTCCTTCTTAGAGTACATTTCTTTTATGTAGCCTCTGTCTCTGCTTTCGGTCCTTCTACACTATTCTCTATCTTTTTGTACCAATACCACATTTAAATGTCAGTGGCCTGGGGCAAGTTCCTCTGTCTTAGCTGTTTTTGGCCTTTGTTCTTTCATATGGGTTTACCATCAGAGCGGTAAAATCCTAAAAGAAAACTTTTTTTTATGCTCTTTTAGAATTTAAGAGAAAAGGTATTGTAATTTTTGTTTCACGTGAACTGATGATGTTGATAATTAAAAATAGATATTGTTATCCCATGTGTCTCTACACCACCGCTTTGTTTGTTTGTTTAAATGAAAGAAACTTAAAGGCGTTTTGAGTGTTAAAAGAGTAGAGCTTGTGTATAGTGTGTAGTATAGAATATCAAAGTCTGGTTATTTGACAACTGATAATTCTAACCATCTGTCCCTTACATATCAAAATAAAACTTAAGAATATGTAATTTTTAAAAATCTCCTATTACTTTTTCCTTCCTTGGTTGCCTTGTATCCCCAGATT
The DNA here is from genome assembly GCA_017311185.1 of Proteles cristata cristata. Taxonomy (NCBI): domain Eukaryota; kingdom Metazoa; phylum Chordata; class Mammalia; order Carnivora; family Hyaenidae; genus Proteles; species Proteles cristata. The sequence continues at coordinate 613,016 of JAESUZ010000523.1, read as the reverse complement.
TAGCCATTTCCCTCCCCACTCCTTTTGGTTTTTCACTTTGTCTTTTACAAAGTTTTAAAAAATATTTTTACCTATAGTCTTCTTTCCTGTTTCAGGTATCTATCGATCAGCAACATTTGTCAAACTCCGGTTGTGAGAATATTTCTAGAAATCTGAGAACATTTTGGGATTATTCCTCTTTTTCCCTTATCCTTTCCTTTTTTTTAGGGCTGAGTTTCACATTGGCTTATTGGCATCTTCAGTTTTCTTTGGGAGTAATACATTTTGTTCCCATCTTTTAGACTACCCTTAACATTATTTTTTTAATGGCCCTGTATTTGCTGGTGTATGAAGGATAGCACTTCTCCCATGACACCCAGTGGAACACTTGTATTTCTTTACCGTTGAGACTTGCTCGTGATAGCCATCACTGTTCCATTCAAAGAGGGTTTTCCTTAGATTTCTCTGGTTTACGGAATGTTGAAAAATGAAGATCTCATGAAGTACTTACAGTTCTGACTGATTGTCAGTGCATCCGCAGAAGTTGTATTTAATAGGTCTTTTCTAAAAGTATGAAGAGAGATGAAGTATTGAACATTTATATTATGTACAATACCCCTATTTAATAGAATTTTTCAATGATAGTAACGATACAGGATGAAAACACTCATTTGCCAGTGCAATTAAAAACTCTCAGACTCTTTGGTCAGTAAATATTCCTTTATGAAGTATTTATTAATTTTCACATGCAACATAAGAATTGAAGTGGCTCAGAATTTAGTTCATTTGAACTAAAAGGTATTTTTCACTGTTATCTGTAGCAGCTTTTTTTGCTTTCATGTGTCATGGGATGAATTATCTTAACATTCTTTTCTAAAAACTACTTAAGTCTGGCATATACACATTTGGTTTCCCTAGTAGTGTTATGCCCTTGAGGATTGAAGGGGAAGAACTTTTTTTTTTTTTAACATTATTTCCTTATTAGGCTCTGCTGCTTTACTTGAGAGTGAATAAATATTTATTTGTATTTCGTTTATGGATTGAACCTAAGAAGGTCAGTGTGACACAGACCAGACATTGTTCTCTGAAAATCTCTTTATTTTTGAGGGAGCACAAGCTAGGGAAGGGTGGCGGGTGGGGGACAGAGGATCCAAAGCAGGCTCTAGTGCTGACAGCAGTGAGCCTGATGTGGGGCCCGAACTCACAAACTGCGAGATCATGATCTGAGCCAAAGTTAGACACTCAGCCAGCTGAGCCAACCAGGCGCCCCACATCATCAGTGTTCTGGGGTATGCCACTTACTTATTTTACCTCATATGACTTCAGTTTCATGTCAGAAATTTGTTAGTACCCTTCTAAAGCAGTATACTTCTAAGAATTTTAGCCATTCTAGTGTTATCTCCCTCTAGTATTAATATGCATTTATCTGATGACTATTGATGTTGGACACCCTTGAATATATTTATTTGAGGGGCACCTGGCTGGCTCAGTTGATGAAGCAAAGGACTGCTGATCTTTGTCGTGAGTTCAAGCCCCATGGTGGGTGTAGAGCTTACTTATTAAAAAAAAAAAAAGAATGAATAGCCTGTTTTTGAAGTATCTTTTTAAGTGTTTCATCAATTTTTCTTTTCACTTAATTTTCACAACTCCTCTTTTAAGTATGGCAGCCGTCTTAATCTCCATTTTACAAATAAGAACATGGATTCAAGTTTGAGTCTGAGCTGAGGTGAACCACCCAGAGACCTTAGGCTAGTAAGGTAGTTTCAGAGCTGGGTGTATAGAAGGCAGGTCTTCAGTGTTTAATGGGTGATATGTGTACTTCACAGGTGCATACAGAGGATGCATGATGGTTTCCTCAGTTTGCAGCGGTCATGTGATCCCCTGTCCAGTCTAACTACTTCTGATTCTCCTCTACCTATGACATTTTGGCTACTTTGGAGACTCATTTATCCTTTTTTCCAGCCATCTTACACATGAGGTTTCCTGATGGGTCAGTTACAATAGATATTATGCTTGCTACACTTCTGTTTTCTTCCCGTGCCCCTAATGTGTGTTTGTAGAAATGAGCATGCCCATTTTGTGGAGTTGGGAGGTGGCATGGGTCTCACCTGACAGGTCAACGAGGGCGTCTTGGAAGTGATAGCTGGCCAGAAAGTGAACTTGCAGGAGTATAAGGTTGGTCTTAGACCTTTTGCCTTTTTAAAAAAAATTTTTTTGGGGGGCGCCTGGGTGGCTTACTCGATTGAGTGTCCGACTTCAGCTCAGGTTATGATCTCGTGGTTCATGGGTTCAAGCCTCACATCGGGCACTGTGGTGACAGCAATTAAAAAAATTTTTTTTAATGTTTATTTATTTTGAGGGAGAGACAGAGTGTTAGCAGGGGAGGGGTAGAGAGAGAGGGAGACACAGGATCCGAAACAGGCTTCAGACCTTGAACTTTCAGCACAGAGCCCAATGCTGGGCTGGAACCCACGAGCATGAGGTCACAACCTGAGCCAAAGTTGGACGCTTAACCGACTAAACCACTAAGGCGCTTCATGATTTATTTATAAACTAGAAAGAATTGGCTCTACTACATTTTCAATAATTATTTAGTTCATAACGAATTGGTTCAAAGAAAATACATGTTTATATCTTTAGTAAAAGCTATCAGCTGTGGTTTCCTGTTAGAAACCCCAAATGAATTCTATTGACTTACTTTCCATTTTCTAGTTTATTTCACTATTGAAAATTTTTTTTTCCACTTTTCTCCTATTCTCCTACTACAGTTTTAAGGTATATAATTAGTCTTTTTCTTATTAATTTTTCTTTTTCTTATTAATTAGTCTTTTTCTTATTAATACATAAAAAACAAATTTTGTCTACGATCTAAACACTGCTGTAGTTATGTCCCAAGATACTGATATGTCATATCCTATTTATAATAAATTTTTATGTTGCTTTGTTAGTCTTATTTATATGTCCTGATTGTTAATATCCATGTGGTTGGGTATTATATTTGGTCTAATAAAAAAGCATTGTATTTAGAGAATATATGGTGTATATTGTCCTAGATGATTTCTAGGTTTTGATAGTTCATGCACATTTAAAAAAAAATTTTTTTTAATGTTTTATTTATTTCTGAGAGAGAGAGAGAGAGAGAGCGAGCAAGCGTGAGCAGGGAAGGGTCAGAGAGAGAGGGAAATACAGAATCTGAAACAGACTCCAGGCTCTGAGCTGGCAGTCAGCACAGAGCCCGATGCGGGGCTTGAACCCACGAACCATGAGATCATGACCTGAGCTGAAGTTGGACGCTTACTGACTGAGCCACCCAGGCGCCCCAGTTCATGCACATTTGAGGAAAGTTTTAAACTTGGCCTTGTTTAATGTACAGGTAGCCCTTACTTTACATAGTTCTAATATGCATGAATCTGGTTATCATGTTTTAGTTAAGTAACATCAAACACCAAGAATAAGCCTTGTAATACTCTGAGCATAGAATCCAGCCAAAGCTATGTAGATTTTAACTGTATGACTATGAATTAATAATGGGTGGTGTTTTAAATTCCTAATTTATAGTGATTTGTTACATAGCAAGTTTTAAAAAATTAATATATTGAGATTGTTCAGTTAAAATTTTTTTTATTCTTTAAATTTGATAACTGCGGGGTGCCTGGTGGCTCAGTTGGTTAAGTGTCTGACTTCAGCTCAGGTCATGATCTCACAGTTCTTTGGTTCGAGTCCCGTGTCGGGCTCTGTGCTGACAGTCAGCTCAGAGCCTGGAGCCTGTTTCAGATTCTGTGTCTCCCTCTCTTTCTGACCTTCCCCTGCTCACACTGTGTCTCTCTCTCTTTCTCAGAAATAATTTTTTTAAAAAAATTTAAAAATTAAAAAAGAATAACAAGTTTGATAACTGCTATTGATTTTTCTTCACATTCACTGTTTCTGTGGTTTCTATTATGCTTTTAAGCCCACCTGGTGAATTTTTTGGTTGATATACTTTTTAGTTCTAGAAATTCCAGTTTTATAGTTTTCTTTTCCCTGCTAAACATGCACCATCTTTTGCTTTAAGTTCTTGGTAATACCTGCTTTAAAATGCCTTTTTATTTCTTTTGCTATTTCTGCTATTGATTATGGGAATCTTTTTTGTATACTGGTAAGTTTTTATATTATGCTGTTCACTGCGATTATCTTTGTAAGGAGGCTTGAGTTTTGTTCTGTCAGGTAATTATGTTATTAGAGGATCTTTTTGGTTTTCTTTGTGTGACAGGTCTATTTTGATATTGAATTAAATTGTAGGGGGCCTTACTCTCTTTTGGTGTTTCAGTTGAATGCCTGAAATGTTCTCTGTACTCTAGTTGGGTGGAGTATTATTCTGCTTGGGGTTACCATAACAAATTACCTTGGACTAGGTGAATTAAACAACAAATTTATTTTCTCACAGTTTTGGAAACTGGAAAGTCCAAGAGCAAGGTCCCAGGAGGTTTGGTGTCTGGTGTCTCTACCCTTGGCTTGCAGTTGGCTACCTTTTCATTGTGTGCTTGCATGCCCTCTTCTTTGTGCATGTATGGAGAGAGATTTATAGTGAGCTCTGTGTTGTCTCTTCTTCTTATGATACTAATCCTGTTGGATCAGGATTCCATCCTTATGACCTCATTCATCTAACCTTTAGAGGTTTATTCTCCAAATAGAGCAACACTGTGGGTTGGGACTTCAGTATCTGAATTTTGTGGGAATATAAACAATAACTGCAGAGACTCTCTGCACTGCACAACCTTTCAGCCCCATGGTAGGTTATCTCTGCTAGACTTCATAGAGACTCAAGTAGTCTAGCCCTTCTTCAAGGCCCCATGGTAAATCCCTGTGCTGAGAAATTTGGTCAGTTTCCCACAGCTGCTCTACTTGGGGTAATTCTCTTATATGTTGGGACAGGAAAGTGTTCCCAGGCAAAAACTGGGAATATCATGGCGCTTACTTCACATTTCCCTTCCCTGAAAGATCTCAGACCTGCACTGCCTGTTATTCATTTCCTGAGCACAATTGCATTATATATCGTGGCCTGTTCTGTCCTTGTTTTTGGTAGAATAGCAAATCTGATAGCAGCTACTCTGCTATGGTTGGAAGCAGACTAGTCATGAGTTTTTATTTGCAAACATGGTAAGAGGAGCTTTATAAATCTCTCTTGAGCATTTTTCTTTTATATAGTTAGATTTTAAAAATTACTGGTAGAGCCTATTTCATTAAAAGTTTTCTGGGTAGATTTGAATAATTTTTAAAGTTTTATACTGAACACAATGGATTGTGTAGAGGGGGCACCTTTTTGTTCTTATTAAGTATTGATGGGTGGAATATGATATTGTTAGAATCTTTCTGAAATATTTCAGTATGTTTGAGGCTGTCTATATACAGTAATCAAAACCTGGTGATGAAACATTATGACTTACACCCACCAAATCCTGGAAATTTAGCATTTAGGCCCCAGGAGGGCATTTTAAACTCTCTCCCCCTCTATGCATTTGACACATGATAAAGTGAAGTATGGCCCCAATACTGGGCACAGTGACAGTGCTATACAAGAATGGTTCCTTAATTATAATATTTAAAAATTTTTCCAGGAGTTTAAAATGCTCCTAAGTACATAATTTAACTGTTATTTAGTTCACTTGAAAAATGAAATCCTTTCTGGCAGGCCATTATAAAGTCTTCAGATTTTATACTTTTAAAAAGAGTAAATGTGAGCCCTGTATTTGTAGACCATAAACTATGCTGGATAGAGTATTTAAATCAGGATTTTTCCATTTTCTATAAAAACTAAATAAAATAACACTGTTTAGATATATCTGAAATTGTTGGAATGGTTTTTGGTAGGTATTAAATAGATTTCACATTTAGTTGTGTATCACAGGACTGAAATTGAAACAGTAATCATTAAAAGTTGAGTTTTATCAGTAATGCATAGGTTATTAGATGGTCTAAAATCAGACTCAACTCTTTGTATGTATATGTGTACTGACAAAGTTTGGTAAATGATGATAGTGATTGCTCAGATCAAAGAGGAAATGATAGATTCATAGATGTTGGAGCTACTGACTAATTAGTAAAGATATTTTTCTATCCCTGCTTCATTCCATGTGTCAAATGAAAGTCCAGAGAGACTAGGGGAGCCTGGGTGGCTTAGTCGATTAAGCATCCGACTTCGGTTCAGGTCATGATCTCACCATTTGTGGGTTCGAGCCCTGCGTCGGGCTCTGAACTGGCAGTTAACTCAGAGCCTGGAGCCTGCTTTGGATTGTGTCTCCCCCTCTCTCTGACCCTCCCCTGCTTCTGCTCATGCTTTCTCTCTCCCTCTCTCTCTCTCTCCCTCCCTCCCTCTCTGTCTCTCTCTCTCTCCCTCTCTTTCCCTCTCTTTTTCTCTCAGAAGTAAATAAACCATTAAAAAAATTTTTTTAAAGTCCAGAGACTAAATATTTACTTATTAAAGAGAAATAATATAGAGAAGAGAATATAGCTGAATGTTGAATCTTCAGGTAGTTTTAAATACTGTATCAAATGATAAAATGAAAAGGAGTAACAGATTTGTAGAGCAAAAGCAAAACCCTCTAATAAGCAAAGAGAAAAGATGAGCATGAAACTGGCAAGTCATATATAATAAATGTGATTTGCTTTTCAGACTCTGTTGATATCACCAATGTATCATAGCCCAGGAAGCCCTTTACCTCCCTCTTGAGACATTCCCTTCCCTACTTACCTTGTCTCTTAGATGAGATCCCAAAAAGGTATTGTCATTCCTTTTTATTAAACAGGCAGAGAACTGGAACTTCATAAGCCCACTGTGCTATTGCCTTTTATTGCCACATCATGTTGCTAGTGCAGTTTGATCCTGGATAGCCCCTTTGGATGTTTGCTTAGTAAACTTGCTGGTCCAGAGCTCTTGCTAGTCCTCAACTTTGTGCAGACTTTAGAGGGACCACATTGGGTATCACTGTGCCCAACATAATAGGATATGGAGTAGCAACCAGCATCATTCAACTTATTTATCAGACTGGAGTTTACTGAGTACCTATTATGTGCTCCAGATACTATTCCATGCACTAGAAATAATAGTGAACAAAGCAAAAATCCCTGCCATCATGGAGCTTACGTTCATTCTGGGGGTTGAGGAAAGGAAGAGAGGTGGGGTGGAGACATTTGAAAGACAAAGTATTTATGCTGAAGGGCCTCAGTTTGAAGTCCTGACCTCTTTTAATTATTTTTTATTTCTTCTTTGTGGGGCATCAATATGAATAAAACCAGTGAGTATAAGAGAAGCTGAGTACATGATGGATTTAAAATCACAGTGTGTTGGGGTGCCTGGGGGGCTCAGTAGGTTGAACATCCAACTCTTGATTTTGGCTCAAGTCATGATCTCCTGTTTTGTGAGATTGAGCCCTGCATTGGGCTTTGTGCTTGGGTTTCTTTCTCTTCCCCTCTCCCCCTCCCCCACTCATGAGCCCATGTGCATAGGCTCTTTCTTTCAGAATGAAACATAAACTTAAGGGGCATCTGGGTGGCTCAGTAGGTTAAGCGTCCGACTTTGGCTCAGGTCATGATCTCACGGTTTGTGGGCTCAAGCCCCGCATCGGGCTCTGTGCTGACAGCTAGCTCAGAGCCTGGAGCCTGTTGCATATTCTGTGTCTCCCTCTCTCTGACCCTCCCCTGCTCACGCTATCTCTCTCTCAGAAATAAAAAAAAAAAAAAAGAAACATAAACAAAAAAATAGTAAAGAACAATGCAAGACAGAGAAAACATTTTTTAAAAAATCAGTGTGTTGTTTGTATAGATATTTTGTGGCTTCTCTGTATATCATGGTACATCATGCAGTTATTAAAAAATATTAGTATAGGTATATTCATTTGTTTACATTCGTTTACAAAAATGAAAATGCAAGTTAGCAAATAATATATTTAATATGATCACAAGTAGTAGTGAGAAATACTTTTTTTCTATCTCTGAGGTTTCCTTTCTTAGAAGAGAATTCCATTAGTTTTCACCCTGAGTCTGCTCTGGCTCCTTTAGTCACTTCAGCCTTGATGTAATGACTTATCTGATTGGTAAATATGAGAGTAGTTGGCCCAGTGGATGTGCTTCATGATGTGTCTGAGCTAGCTAGTCTTTCCATACTCATTGAGTGATTTCTCATCTCCTTCTCTATGGAATCAGTTGTGCAAAGGCTTATCCCTGCAGGGAGAAGTCAACACCTATTTAGTGCTAAGACATGCTCACCTCTGAGGTTCACAGTTAGCAAGCCCATTTGTCTAATAAACTGACAGCTTCTATTAGTAATAACAATGGTATTTTATTCTTGTTTCTCAACTTGTTAATAACTTTGGCAGGGAAGGAGGTATATCAGCTTTTGGGTGCTTTCTTTGGAGGCACCTCATACATATGATTCTGTTTTATTTAGTTTTACAGAGGGGCACCTGGGTGGCTCAGTTGGTTAAGTGTCCGGCTTCCGCTCAGGTCATGATCTCTTGGTTTGTGGGTTTGAGTCCTGCGTTGGGCTCTGTGCTGACAGCTAGCTCAGAGCCTGGAGCCTGCTTCAGATTCTGTATCTCCCTCTCTCTCTGACCCTCCCCTGCTCACGTTGCCTCTCTCTGTCAGAAATAAAATAAAAAACATAAAAAAAATTTTTTTTTTTAAAAAAGAAAAAAGGCTGGAAAGATAAGCCTCATAGTTTCAAAAGAGGTTGGTAGAAGTTTTTCTCTTGTCTGTACTTTTGAATTCACTGAATTTATTAGATATGGGAAAGAAAAGAAAAAAAGTAAGAAAGTGTTTAAAAATTTAAAAATGTCTGCAATAAAATAGGATAAAATGAAATGAAGAAAGTAAAATAAACTACAAAAAGTTTAAAAAGTTAAAATAGTAAAAAAATGAAAAATAATTAAAAAAAACCCTGGAAAATAAAAATCAAATTTTCACTTTCTGTACCCAAGAATAAGAAAAGAAAAAAGAAAAACAAAAAGTGAATAGATGAACCAGCGAACAGAATGAAATCTGAATGAAATTACATCCAGTTTCCCCTGAAGTCTATGAAGCACTAAGCACCTTATAGTCTGTACACTAAGCAGGCAGAGACACTTCTGGTGATCCTCTAGGGCCTGAGCTTGGTTGGCACAGTTGGACGGGGCTTGGTGTTACGGCTCTATTCTCCACTAGATGGCACTGCTTAGCTTACTCTGGTGGATTGGTGTACACATGCAGGAATATGTGCATGCTCAGGAGAGGTGACAATGGCATCACCCAGCTTCTCAGTCTCTGGCACCGAAACAATTGCGTCAGCAATTGGAACCAGCAGTCAAGCACCCCTCCTTTGTCTTCAGCTTCTGTTCACTCCCTGCTTCTACACTGTCTCTGTCCAAGCCATCAGCCTGGCAGGCAGCACCTCCCTCCTGAATTAGATCTCATATGGGGCTGTGTTTCCAAACCCCTCACTTCTGAGAGCCTTGCTACCTGGACAGCTCCAACTCTCTGGGGAGGGTCTTGCCAAGCAATGGTTGGGTTCTGGCTTGCCCTCCGGGAATGTCTGTGGGGTCACACTGTTGCAGATGCTCAGAGATTGTGACCAGGTGCCTGCTTGTCCCAGAAAAAGTTTATGCGATCTCCCAGCAACAGAGGTTCAGAGATTATGGCCAGACAACACACAGCAGGCACCAGGTTTCACCATGCCCTGGTGTCTTTGTTCCAATACCAGCAAGCGTGGCTGTTTTCCAGGGTCCGCTGGGACCTTTGCCCATGAGGAGGTCATATGGCCTCTACCAAATGCCCTCCTAGCAGAGGAACCACTTCTCCCTGTGTGGCCCCTGGACCCCTCAGAGCTCGCTGTCTGCTCCTGAGAATTTGTCCTTCCCACCAGAGCACCAGCAGGTATTGAGCTATGTAATTACTGACTCTGCTCCGTCCTAATGGTATTGAAACCTTCTTTCTCCCTTTCTTGTTCAGTCTCTTGTGGATGTTTCCATTGTTTCTCTTTCTTTCCACTTACTTTGGGGAGGAGTCCTTTTCCTGCACTTACCCCTCTTTCTCTGTCCTCTCTCTGCAAAAACAGCTCCCTACCCTCTGTGGGTTTTCTCTCCCCCATTTCACCTCTCAGCATTCTATATCTGCCAAGTTCTGTGGTTCAAGTTATGAGGATTGTTTTGTTAATCCTCAGATCAATTTTCTAAGTGTGCACAATGGTTTGGTACTAATCTTGCTGCATTTCAGGGATGAGAGAAGTGGAGAACTTCCATGTTGCTCCACCATCTTGGCCCCCTGAATTTATTAGATATGAAAGTAAGAATAGTTAAGAAGCATCTGGGTGTTTCCCGCAGCAACTTCTTACTTGACACATCCCCAAAAGCAAGGGAATCAAGAGCAAAAATAAACTATTGGGACCTCATCAAGATTAAAAGCTTCTGCACAGGAAAGGAAATAACCCACAAAACTAATAGGCAACCAACGGAATGGGAAAAGATAGTTGCAAATGACATATCAGATAAAGGGTTAATATCCAGAATCTATAAGGAACTCACCAAACTCCACACCCAAATAGTTGCAAATGACATATCAGATAAAGGGTTAATATCCAGAATCTATAAAGAACTCACCAAACTCCACACCCAAAAAACAAACAACCCAGTGATGAAATGGGCAGAAGATATGAACAGACACTTCTCCAAAGAGGACATCCAGATGGCCAACAGACACATGAAATGATGCTCAGCATCCCTCCTCATCAGGGAACTACAAATCAAAACCACACTGAGATACCACCTCACGCCAGTCAGAGTGGCTAAAATGAGCCAATCAGAGGACTCTAGATGCTGGCGAGGATGTGGAGAAACGGGCACCCTCCTACACTGTTGGTGGGAATGTAAACTGGTACAGCCCCTCTGGAAAACAGTGTGGAGGTTCCTCAAAAAATGAACACTAGAACTCCCCTATGGCCCAGCAATAGCCCTGCTAGGAATTTACCCAAGGGATACAGAAATGCTGAGGCATAGGAGCACATGTGCCCCAATGTTCATAGCAGCACCCTCCACAATAGTTAAAACATGGAAAGAGCCTAAGTGTCCATCAACAGATGAATGGATCAAGAAGATGGTGGTTTATCTATACCATGGAATACTACATGGCAATGAGAAAGAATGAAATCTGGCCATGTGTAGCAACATGGATGAGCCTTGAGGGTGTTATGCTGAGCAAAATAAGTCAGGCAGAGAAGGACAAATATCATATGTTTGCACGTATAGGAGGATTAGGAGGAACTTAGCTGAGGAACGAGGGGGAGAAGAAGGGGGGAAATGGTGGGGGAAAGGGAGAGAGGCAAACCATGAGAGACTCTTGAATGCTGACAAAAACTGAGGACTGATGGATGTGTGGGGGAGGGAGGGATGAGCATGGAGGAAGGCACTTGTGGGGATGCACACTGGGTGTTATATGGAAACTAATTTGACAATAAACTATTTGTAAAAAAGTAAATTAAAAAAAAAGGTATATGCAAAAAAAAAGCATCTGGGTGTTTCAGTTGGTTGAGCATCCAACTCTTGATTTCAGCTCTGATCATGATCCCCACGGCAGGGGATTGAACACTGCATTGGGCTCGGTGCTGAGTGTAGAACCTCCTTAAGGTTCATATTCTCTCTCTTTCTCTCTCTCTCTCCCCCTCCCTCTCCCTCTGTCCCCCTCTCTCCCTTTCTCCCTCTCCCCGTGCTTGAACTCTCTCTCTAAAAACGAAAAGTAAAGAAGTGGTTAAATGTTTTAAATCTCTAAAATATACAGCCTGGTCTGACTTCCCATGTAGAAGAATTAGTCATCTTTGTGCAAGTGCAAAAGCTGGACCTGGATGTCTACATTCATAGCTTAGTGTTTGAGTCTAGAACTTACACTAGGCAAAAATCCATTACTTTTCTTAAATCTCTGACTTGTCATTTTATTAAACTGTCACAATAACTGCTTTCCATCCATTAATAGTGTGCAGCAATTTGCATGGTTTTTAAAAGTGAATTCTAGCATTTAACTGAGGTTCACTAGATTATGTATTTTTCTCTCCTACTTATAACATATAGCTGTTTGCTAAGCCTGTTTATTTTTTGGCTTTTATTATTCCTTTTAAAAAAGGAACAGTTCTAGAATTCTACCATCCTTCCTGCTTATCACTGTGATAAGCCTATATGAATATAATGCTCAGGTTTGGACATATTTGAAATTAGGTATTAAAATGGGAAAAGGTTGTAGGGGGCAAGATGGCGGAGAAGTAAGGAGCTCCGTGCTTGCACTCGCGCCCATACATCACACAGAAAAGATCTGAAGCCATTGGAAACTTTACAAAACCTGAGAGACTGGGAGAAAAAGGACGCAGAATCCACTGAGAAAGCCTTCTAACGTGAGTGCGAACCGGGGAAGGTAAAATCGGGCCAGGATCGGAGACTCCAGGGCGGGAGGCGATCCCCCTCTACCCTAGACGGGGAGTGAGAGGGGAAAAGGAGAGAGTCCGAAACAGAAAAACCTCCGCTCGGTGCATAGAAAGACCGTACTTGCCAAATACCTACACACCAGGTCCCCTCACGCCAACTGGTCCTGGGGGAGGCTGATCACACAAACTGCTTCTTTGTGCCGCTTCTGGAGGTTCGATTTCAGAGCGGCGGCGCGCCTGCCGCCATTGTAGCTCCAGGGCGGCTGGGACCCCTGAAAGAGCCGCGCAGACACCAGGCGTCCGCGCTCCTGGCTGGCTGGAACTTGAGATGGAAGGCAAAGAACTAAAACCTGGGAAATTTGCCTGTGAGTTCGTGTTTCAGGTGACGAGCCATAGAGAGACCCGGTTTTCCTCACTCCAGCGGCGGCGCGCCTGCCGCCATTGTAGCTCCAGGGCGGCTGGGACCCCTGAAAGAGACGCGCAGACACCGGGCGTCCGCGCTCCTGGCTGGCTGGAACTCGAGAGGGAAGGCAAAGAGCTAAAAACTGGGAAATTTGCCTGTGAGTTCGTGTTTCGGGTGACGAGCCATAGAGAGACCCGGTTTTCCTCACTCCAGTGGGCTCAGGCTACGCGGACCCGGCAGGCAAGCCTCCGCGCATGCGCGCCAGCCTGACCCAGAGAAGGAAGCAGCGATTCTGACTCCGCCCCCAGAGCTCAGCAGGGGGCCTGGAATAGCCCGAGGGGGTTGCCTGGGAAGCTGTGTCTAAGGCAATTTCTGCAGGGCGCGCGGACTGGGATTTGGAGATTGGAACTGGCCTGGGTTGAAGAGTGCAACCAACTTCGGCTGCGTCCCCGGAACGGGGAGTTGACACGCCAAAAAAAAAAAAAAAAGCGAGCTGCAGCGCGGGGTTCAAGAAGGGACTGGAGCACCGTCACTCTCCTCCCCACAATCGCCAAGGCAGAACCCCCGCCTGAGGCATCGGATCACGCCACGCCCATCCCTGCCTGAGAGGTGCCCTCCTCCCTTTTTCTTTTTTTCTTTTTTTTTCTTTCTTTTTTCCTTTTTTTTTTCCTTTTTTGTTTTTTTTCCTTTTTTTTGTTCTTTCTTTTCTTTTTCCCTTTCTTTTCTCTTTTTTTCTTCTTCTTTCTCTTTTCTCGCTTTTTTCCCCAAAACACTGACCTGATTAACTCTGGTTGCCAGCTTGCTTAAACAATCACAACAAGTCCATTCTGTAAATGTAAATTCTACACCTACCGACTTTTTCAGCTATTTCTCTCAGGAGTAATTAGACTATATAGTTTCTCTGGATAATTCCAGCATCCTTCTCTCACCTATCCAACCATATTCTACCCTTTACCTCTTTGAAAAAAGCTGCTTATCCCTTCTGCCTGTTCATTCTATTTCCAAATCTGCCTCGTCTCACCCTGCCTTCTCTCTTTTTCTCTATGCTCTTCAACCAGCACTGCATACACACGGCTATTTAACTGTAGCTGGGAAATCCAGGTATATGCTTTCAACTGTTCTTTGTCCATCGGTTTTCTTCTTTTTTCCTTTTTTTTTCCCTTTTTGACCCTTTTATGTATTTTATGCTCCCTATTATTCGCCCTCTCTCCTCCGTCTTTTCTATTAACTTTTTCGTTTTCCCTCTCGCTTTGCATGTTAGTTGAATCAGCCTGTGCATTTGTGTGCTCCTGCTCCCTGTGTGTTTGTCTGTCTGGTTTCTTTTCCAGGGCTACCTCAAGAAACAAGCTAGAGTACACAAGGTAAAGAGTCCCAAATATCACTACGAATAGGAAAATAAAATAATTAAGGTCCCAACAAGAGTGACCGAGGGATACCATTCAAAAAACAATCTCTGAAAGGATAGGCCCTGGAAAGTCAAAGAGTTTCTTGGATATAGCAGTGCTCATAGAAACAGAGAGCATAACAGGTCTTAAAAACCAACAAGAGCCGGAAAGCTAACTAAAATGACGAAACGAAAGAGCTCTCCTCCAAAGAAACTCCAAGAAGAAATGACAGCTAATGAACTGCTCAAAACAGATATCAGCAGCATAAGTGAACAAGATTTTAGAATAATAATGGTGAAATTAATAGCAGGGCTTGAAAAAAACATAGGGGACATCAAAGAAACTATGGCTACAGACAGAATGGAAAATAAAAATAGACATGAAGAATTAAAAATGCGATAAATGAGATACATAATAAATTAGAGGCCTCCAATGCACGGATTGAAGAGGCAGAAAGGAGAATAAGTGATTTAGAAGACACCATTCTAGAAAAACAAGAAGCTGACAAAAAAAGAGACAAACTGATCCAGGAACAGGAAAGAAGAATTCGAGAGCTCAGCGACACAGTCAAACACAACAATATCCGTATCATAGGAATCCCAGAAGAGGAAGAGAGAGGGAAAGGTGCTGAAGGAGTTCTGGAACAAATTATAGCAGAGAACTTCCCCGACCTGGGGAAGGAAGTAAATGTGGAAATACAAGAGGCTCAGAGGACTCCCCTCAGACGTAACTTGAATCGATCTTCTGTACGACATATCATCGTAAAAATGGCAAAATACAAGGACAAAGAGAGAATTTTGAAAGCAGCTAGGGAGAAAAGGGCCCTCACATACAAAGGGAAACCCATCAGAGTGGACAGACCTATCTACTGAAACGTGGCAGGCCAGAAAGGAATGGCAAGAGATCTTCAATGTGATGAACAGTAAAAATATGCAGCCAAGAATCCTCTATCCAGCAAGCCTGTCATTCAAAATAGAAGGAGAGATAAAAACCTTTCCAAACAAACAGAAATTGAAAGAATTTGTCACCACGAAGCCAGCCCTACAGGAAATCCTGAGGGGGATGCTCTGAAGGAAAGGTTGCAAGGAACAAAGATTTCAGAGACACCACCACAAACATGAACCCTACAAAAGATACAAAGACTCTAAACCCACATATTTCAATAATAACACTGAATGTAAATGGGCTGAATGCTCCAATCAAAAGACATAGGGTAGCAGAATGGATTAAAAAACAAAATCCATCTATATGCTGTCTACAAGAAACTCATTTTAGACGGGAAGATACCTTCAGATTAAAAGTAAGGGGATGGAGAAATATATATCATGCTACAGGAAATCAAAAGAAAGCCGGAGTAGCGATACTTATATCAGACAAACTGGACTTTAAAATAAAGACAATCACAAGAGATGAAGAAGGGCACTACATAATAATTACAGGGTCCATCCATCAGGAAGAACTAACAATCATAAATGTCTACGCACCGAATATGGGAGCACCTAAATATCTAAAACAATCACAAACAGAAACAAGCTTATAGATAAGAATGTGCTAATAGCAGGGGACTTTAATACTCCGCTTACAGCAATGGATAGGTCAACCAGACAGAAAATCACTAAAGAAATAATGGACTTGAAAGACACATTGGACCAGATGGACCTGACGGATATATTTAGAACTTTACATCCTGAGGCCAGGGAATTTACTTTCTTCTCAAGTGCGCATGGCACATTCTCCAAGATAGATCACATACTGGGACATAAAGCAGCACTCAATAAATATAAAAGAATAGAGATCATACCATGCACACTGTCAGATCACAATGCTTTGAAACTTGAAATCCATTACAGGAAGAAGTCTGGAAAACTTCCAAAAACATGGAGGTTAAAGAACACCCTTCTAAAGAATGAATGGGCCAATCAGGCAATTAGAGATGAAATTAAAAAATATATGGAAACAAATGAAAATGAAAACACAACAATTCAAAATCTATGGGATGCGGCAAAGGCAGTCCTAAGAGGAAAGTACATTGCTCTCCAGGCCTATTTCAAGAGATTAGAAAAAGCGCAAGTCCAAAATCTAACAGCTCACCTAAAGGAACTAGAGGCAGAGCAACAAGAACGCCCTAAACCCAGTAGAAGAAGAGAAATAGTAAAAATTAGAGCAGAAATAAACGACATAGAGACCAAAGAAACAATTGAACAGATCAATGAAACCAAGAGTTGGTTTTTTGAAAAAGTTAACAAAATTGACAAACCTCTGGCCAGACTTATCCAGAAGAAAAGAGAGAGTACCCAAATAGACAAAATTATGAATGAAAATGGACTTATTACAACCAACCCCTCAGAAATACAAGCAATTATCAGGGAATACTATCAAAAATTATATGCCAACAAATTGGACAACTTAGAAGAAATGGACAAATTCCTAAACACACATTCACTACCAAAATTCACACGGGAAGAAATATAAAACCTGAACAGACCCATAACGAGTGAAGAAATTGAATCAGTGATCAAAAATCTCCGAACAAATAAGAGCCCTGGACCTGATGGCTTCCCTGGGGAATTCTACCAGACACTTAAAACAGAATTAATCCCAATTCTTCTCAAGCTATTCCAAAAAATAGAAAGCGAAGGAAAACTCCCGGACTCATTTTATGAAGCCAGCATCACACTGATTCCCAAGCCAGACAGAGATCCAGCCAAAAAGGAGAACTACAGGCCAATACGGATGCAAAAATTCTCAACAAGATCCTTGTAAATCGAATCCAGCAGCATATAAAAAGAATCATCCACCAAGATCAAGTGGGATTCATTCCTGGGTTACAGGGCTGGTTCAATATTTGCAAATCAATCAATGTGATCCATCATATCAATAAAAGAAAAGATAAAAACCATATGATCCTGTCAATAGATGCAGAAAAAGCATTGGACAAAATACAGCATCCCTTCTTAATAAAGACTCTCAGGAAAGTTGGAATAGAAGGAACCTACTTAAACATCATCAAAGCCATCTATGAGAAGCCTTCAGCTAACATCATCCTCAGCGGGGAAAAACTGAGAGCTTTCCCCCTGAGATCAGGAACACGACAGGGATGCCCACTCTCACCACTGCTGTTTAACAAAGTGCTGGAAGTCCTAGCATCAGCCATCAGACACCAAAAGGAAATCAAAGGCATCAGAATTGGCAAAGAAGAAGGCAAACTTTCACTCTTCGCAGATGACATGATACTCTACATAGAAAACCCGACAGACTCCGCCAGAAGCCTACTATAACTGATCCAAGAATTCAGCCAAGTTGCAGGGTACAAAATCAACGTACAGAAATCGGTTGCATTTTTATACACCAACAATGAAGCAACAGAAAGAGAAATCAAGAAACTGATCCCATTCACAATTGCACAAAAAACCATAAAATACCTCGGAATAAACCTAACCAAGGATACAAGAGATCTGTATGATGAAAACTATAGAAAACTTATGAAGGAAATTGAAGAAGACACAAAGAAATGGAAAAACATTCCATGCTCATGGATAGGAAGAATAAATATAGTTAAGATGTCATTACTACCTAAGGCACTCTACACATTCAATGCAATTCCAATCAAAATTGCACCAGCATACTTCTCAAAACTAGAACAAACTATCCATAAATTTATATGGAACCACAAAAGACCCCGAATAGCCAAAGTAATCCTGAAAAATAAAACCAAAACGGGAGGGATCACCATCCCAGACTTTAGCCTCTACTACAAAGCTGTCATCATCAAGACAGTATGGTATTGGCACAAAAACAGACACATAGACCAATGGAACAGAATTGAGAACTCAGAAGTGGACCCAAAAGTATACAGCCAACTAATCTTTGACAAAGCAGGAAAGAATATCCGATGGAAAAAAGACAGCCTTTTTAACAGATGGTGTTGGGAGAACTGGACAGCAACATGCAGAAGAATGAAACTAGATCATTTTCTCACACCATGCACAAAAATAAACTCAAAATGGATAAAGGACCTGAACGTGAGACAGGAAACTATCAACACCCTAGAGGAGAAAGCAGGAAACAACCTCCTTGACCTCCACCGCAGCAACTTCTTACTTGACACATCCCCAAAAGCAAGGGAATCAAGAGCAAAAATAAACTGTTGGGACCTCCTCAAGATTAAAAGCTTCTGCACAGCCAAGGAAACAACCCAGAAAATTAATAGGCAACCAACGGAATGGGAAAAGATAGTTGCAAATGACATATCAGATAAAGGGTTGATATCCAGAATCTATAAAGAACTCATCAAACTACACGCCCGAAAAACAAACAACCCAGTGAAGAAATGGGCAGAAGATATGAACAGACACTTCTCCAAAGTGGACATCCAGATGGCCAACAGACACATGAAACGATGCTCAGCATCGCTCCTCATCAGGGAAATACAAATCAAAACCACACTGAGATACCACCTCACGCCAGTCAGAGTGGCTAAAATGAGCCAATCAGAGAACTCTAGATGCTGGCGAGGATGTGGAGAAACGGGCACCCTCCTACACTGTTGGTGGGAATGTAAACTGGTACAGCCCCTCTGGAAAACAGTGTGGAGGTTCCTCAGGAAACTAACAATAGAACTCCCCTATGACCCAGCAATAGCACTGCTAGGAATTTACCCAAGGGATACAGACATGCTGATTCATAGGAGCACATGTACCCCAATGTTCATAGCAGCACTCTCCACAGTAGCTAAAACATGGTAAGAGCCTAACTGTCCATCAACAGATGAATGGATCAAGAAGATGTGGTTTATCTATACCATGGAATACTACATGGCAATGAGAAACAATGAAATCTGGCCATGTGTAGCAACATGGATGGACCTTGAGGGTGTTATGCTGAGCGAAATAAGTCAGGCAGAGAAGGACAAATATCATATGTGTGCACGTATAGGAGGATTAGGAGGAACTTAACAGAGGACCAAGGGGGAGAAGAAGGGCGGAAATGGTGGGGGAAAGGGAGAGAGGCAAACCATGAGAGACTCTTGAATGCTGACAAAAACTGAGGACTGATGGATGTGGGGGGGAGGGGGATGGGCATGGAGGAGGGCACTTGTGGGGATGAGCACTGAGTGTTATGTGGAAACTAATTTGACAATAAACTATTTGTAAAAAAAAAAATGGGAAAAGGTTAAAAAATATTGCTAATGTGGTAATTTTTATATCCTTATCCCTCTATATTAGCAGAAAAGAAGTATCATGATTTTGAATTTTATACAAGTTAATCAAAAAAAAATGCAACATAATTCAGTCATTATATTCTCATCATGCTTTTTAACAATTCACTGTTTAATTTTTATTTTGATTATGAAATACTTCAGACCACAAAAACATGCTGAGAATAAAAATAATCTCTAGATACTTCATGTACAACATAATAAACAAAACTTTATAAATACAAGTAGGCCCCTGTGTACCCAATTTTGATCCCTTATCCTAACTCTAGTTTGCTATTTATCATTCTTAGGCATATGCTATTAATATTTTTACTACTTATATATGTATCACTACAGACTATAATGTATTTTTTAATGTTTTACAACTTTATATGAAACATTCATATATTGCTGGTGAGAATGTAAAATTTAACAGCTGCTTTAGAAAACTGCCATTTCCTAAAAAAAATTATATATAGAATTCTTTACCATACAACTCAGTACTCTTCTTAGGTACATATCAGAGAGAGGTATAAACCACACAAAACTTGCACAGATATGTTCATAGTAGCATTGCACTATTCATATTAGCCAAAAAGATAACAAAACCGAACAACAACCAAATATTCAACTGATGAATGGATAAATGAAATGAGATAGATCTACAAATGGAATATTTTTCAGCCATAAAAATAACTGAAGTACAGATCCATACTTCAACATAGATGAACTTGAAAACGTTGTAAATAAAAGAAGCTAGTCACAAAAGATTATGTATGATGCTATTTATATGAGAAATGCAGATTAGGCAAATTTATAGAGACATGACACAGACTAGTGGTTAATTAGGGTGGGGACTATGGGGGGAGATTAGGCTGTGACTGCCAATGGATACGGATTTCTTTCTAGGGTAATGAAATGTTCTGGAACTAGATAATGGTGATAGTTGCACAACTCCGTGAATATACTGAAAAAATCAAATGGTACATGTTAAATGGATGAGTTGTATTGTGATATAAATTATATCTCAGTAAAGCTGTATAGAAGGTTTATGTGAATGTCATATATTCTGCCATTAGGTTTTTAAACTCAGTATAAACCAAATTATTATATTTTGGGATTTATACCTTTTTTGAACACTTAGTTATATGTAACTCATTTTCATATTCCATTGTATGAATTTACTGCTATTAATCATTTTCCTTTTTTGCTCTTTAAAAACAGTACTTTTGTGGGGCACCTGGGTGGCTCAGTCAGTTAAGTTTCTGATTTCGGCTTAAGTCACGATCTCATGAACCGTGAGATGAGCCCTGTGTTGGGGGCTCTACGCTGTGAGCGCTGAACCTGCTTGGGATTCTCTCCCTCTCTCTCTGCCCCTCCCCCGTGCACTCTCTTTTTTCTTCTCTCAAAGATAAACTTTAAAAAAATCCTATCAAATTCTAATTTGAAAGAAAA
This sequence comes from Proteles cristata cristata, assembly GCA_017311185.1. Classification (NCBI taxonomy): domain Eukaryota; kingdom Metazoa; phylum Chordata; class Mammalia; order Carnivora; family Hyaenidae; genus Proteles; species Proteles cristata. Next base: position 592,185 of record JAESUZ010000523.1, on the reverse strand, counting down.
CCTTAAAAATATATATTATCATATAAGGAAATATGGATTACTGTATACTGTTAGCAAAAACATTGTTTTTTTTTTTTTCAATGTTTGTTTATTTTTGAGAGAGCATGAGAAAGGGGGCAAAGCAGGCTCTGTGTTAACAGCACACATCTCCCCAACCATGAGATCATGACCTGAGCCAAAATCAAGAATCGACGTTTAACTGACTGAGCCACCCAGGTGCCCCCTAGAATTTGATAGGATTATTGATGGTTTGTAACCTATTCAGTATTATTTCACTGTTTAGAAGACGTTTTAATGGTCTACCTTAGAACATTTAATTCATATAGTTATACAATTTAAAGTTGAAAATACTTTATCTTTTTGAAGTTTTTCTGTAGTTCTTTTTTATATTTGGCAAAAGAATAACTACTGTGCCTTTCTTGGTATTTTATTGTTAAGTGAGACATGTCTTAATTTTTGTGTATGCTGCTATATTATAGAAAAAGCCACAAATGAGTACAATACTACAGAAGATTGGAGTCTTATTATGGACATATGTGACAAAGTTGGAAGCACTCCTAACGGGTAAGATACCTGGTGAATGTCTAGGAGCTTAATAACTTGTGTGTCTTTGCCTGATACAACTTTGATTGGAAGATGGGATTTTACGATTTACTTTTGGGGGACAAAAGTAAAGAGATCCTGGTGGCCAGATTTATGAGACTAACCTTATTATGAAAGAACAAGTGGAGAAGAGTTCAACCAAAAACCTGAGACATATTAAAATACGTAATTAGAGCCTTTACACCGTAGGAACACATGTCAACAATGAATAGTTGTTCAGGGAATTCCCCCTGTGACTTAGACATGTATGGGAGCCTTTTAATAAGGAAGTAGATAAATATAATATGGTAGGTAATATATTGAAAAAGCTCTCATGATGAAAAAATGAATATAAAAATGGGTCCTTTAGGGGAGAATGCAACAGTCAGCTGACCTGATTTATACTTGAGAAGTTTAGGAGACTGATGAAAGTATTTGTTTTAACATTATGACTTTTCAAAGTACCTTCATAATACATGTTTATACTTAAAACTTTGAAAACTATATTTTGGTAATTTTTTTAGATAAGATTGCTGTCTGGACACTAAATATGTCTTGAAGAAATACGATAATTTATATGACATAGTTCTTTTGTGTTGCTCTTTTGGAAATGATTTGCCTCTTGATTGGGAAGTATACAACCTTTACAATAAGCTCTGTTTTTGTTTTTTGAGAACTGCAGTTCTATGGACAGACGATTGCATAGAGTCATTTTACAGATTTCCCTTTTTGAAGTAAAGTTTGCTGGATTTTGCTTATTTTCTTATTTTACTTATTTTAATGTTATTTTGAGAGCGAGAGAGAGTATGCACGCACGTGTATGCAAGCAAGCAGAGGAGGACAGTGGTAAATCACTGGAAGGCAGTGGTAAATATTAAGGCACAGGAAGGTGGCCACTGGAAAATATTTGGAGGGGGGCAAAGTTTTTATTTAAATTCCAGTTATTTAACATGCAGTGTAATATTAGTTTATGGTGTACAGTTTAGAAAATATTTCTTTAATGTTTGAGAGACAGAGCATGTGCACAAATGGGAGAGGGCAGAAGGAGAGGAGTGAGAATCCCAAGCAGGCTCGGGGAAGCTGTTAGCATGGGGCCCGATGCGGGGCTTGATCTCACAAACCGTGAGATCATGACCTGAGCTGGAATCAAAGAAGTCAGACACTTAACTGACTGAGCCATGCAGGTGCCCCTGCAGGATTTTATTTTTAAATTTAAAGTTACTTGGTAGGAGAAGGCCTTATATTTTTAATGTTTAAGTTGAAATTCTGAATAAATACTTAATCTTCTTCATTTTTTCTTAGAGCAAAAGATTGCCTAAAAGCCATAATGAAAAGGGTAAATCATAAGGTTCCTCATGTTGCTCTGCAGGCATTAACTGTAAGTAAAAGTCATGCTATTTATTATTTGACCCAAATTTTAAATGTGTATTTATTTCAGTAAGTTAAATAAGATAATATCTCAACATTTGTATATTGATTTTTATTTTAATTAATAGCTTCTTGGAGCTTGTGTGGCAAACTGTGGAAAGATATTTCATTTAGAAGTATGTTCCCGTGATTTTGCAACAGAAGTACGTGCTGTGATAAAAAATAAGGTAAATTTTAAAAAGAGAAGATATTTAAGTCATTAAAAAGTGCATTTACTGTATGTCATTTTAACTCTCTATTGCATTAATAAAGTTGTGTTATAAATGAAATCATTTTTAGATAAGTTTGAATTGAAATAGACTTCCTGTACTAAAACTTGATGTTTTCATTTGTAGCACCAAAACATGTTTTCCTTCCCAAAACATATATACTAGCGATAACACCTATTCTTTATTGAGAGTTAGTAAGCAATCACTGCTGTAAGAATTTTACACATACTATCTTATTTAATGCTTCTAGTAACTTTTAGAAGTTAGATTATCTTGTCATTCCTATTCTATCAATGCAGAAACTGAGGCTTAGAGAGAAGTTGAGTAACTTGTGCCAGGTCATGTGGCTAGTAAGTGGCACAGCTGAGGTTCATATCCAGGTTTCTGTAACTTCAGAGTCCAAACGATTACTGTCCTGTCCAGAGTCACATTAGAGATGACAAACAAAGGGGGCCTTTACTTTAGAACAAGGTGGGGGGTGTCTTCACAATAGGGTTGTTGTTACTGATTTCCTTGGGATAGAAACTCTGAATCACTGTTCCCTTGCTGTTAGTGGCAGAAATTCCAGAATTTTAGTTTGGTTGATATAAAAAGCTTAATGTAGTATTGAGCATATTAAGAAAACAGAAGAAATAACCTCTAAATATAAAAAATCTGTTGTTACAGTAAGAGTTAGAAATTGGTGTTTAAATGCGTCACTTTACAAGAAGTAACTATCTTAAAGCAAAAATGGGCATTTATCAAGTACTCATATAGACTAGGGATTGCTGGCCTTTTGTTGATGTTTATATAATTAAAGAGAATTTTGGTGGTAATTCTCTTTGTTAAATACTTCCAAGTTCTTTAACCATTTACTTAACCATAGTTTTCTTTCTTTCTTTGCATTGCCCTTAAAAGGCTCATCCTAAAGTGTGTGAAAAGCTGAAATCTTTAATGGTGGAGTGGTCAGAAGAATTTCAGAAGGATCCTCAGTTTAGTCTAATATCTGCAACTATTAAATCTATGAAAGAAGAAGGAATTACTTTTCCTCCAGCAAGTTCTCAGGTAAGAGTTCACTTAGACCCATCGTTGACCTTATACTATTTTGAAGGTGTGTATCATATATAGAAGCTGGACAAGGTCTGTGTTAATCATCACTTCCTACCTCCACTCTCCAGGTGCCTATCTGAGAGAGTGCCTTATATTAGTAGAGGTTCTGATTGTTGAGTGAATTTTTTTAGGTTTATTTATTTATTTTGAGAGAGGGAACAAGCAGGGGAGGGGCAGAGAGAAATAGGAGAGAGAGAATCCCAAGCAGGCTCCAGACTGTCAGTGCAGAGCCCAATGTGGGCTCGAACTCACAAACTGTGAGATTATGACCTGAGCTAAACCCAAGAGCCGACCCTTAACAGACTGAGCTATCCAGGCGCCCCTTTGGGTGAATTTTTTATACTTACCAGAACTTTGAAAAGTGAATCAGCCATAAATAATCTGTTCTAAGTCTAGAGTCATGCAAAAGGCGTAGATGTATGAGGGAACCCTTATGTTAAGAAATGTATAGTAAGGGCGCCTGGGTGGCTCAGTCGGTTAAGCGTCCGACTTCGGCTCAGGTCATGATCTCACAGTTCATGGGTTTGAGCCCCGCATCGGGCTCTGTGCTGACAGCTAGCTCAGAGCCTGGAGCCTGCTTCTGATTCTGTGTCTCCCTCTCTCTGACCCTCTCCTGGTCATACTGTCTCTTTCTCTCTCTCTCTTTCAGAAACAAATAAAACATTAAACAATTAAAAAAAAAATGTATAGTAAAGTTGAAGGATAGTTATAGACATGTGAAAAATAACTAAATTATAAGTGACACATATGGATGAGGGATGGGCAACAAAGACAAGAAGCCAGGAGAGAGAGGTAACTACAGACTGGGATGGTGAAGAGGTAGAGTTTTTAGATTGGAATGCATTTTAATGTGTAGACAGGAGAGAGGAGATCCGATTGGGGAAGGAATGGTATGAACAAGTTTATGGAATTGAGAAAGCTCAAGATCTATTTGTTGAAGAGTGAATATGCCTGGAGTAAGTGGTGTACATACAATGAATGGAATTGTAAGACTAGAAATTTATATGAGGAGATGCAAAGATAGCTTTGGTAGGACAGGGGTGAAGGTAGGGATAATGAGCCATGGAGTGGGCTATTTAAGTGTGGGAGAAAAACACTATCTTAAGCTTTGCTTCAGTGCCTCTTGCCTTCCAGTTAATATTAGGATATGGACTAGGGAAAGAAACTAAGAGAAGTACTGCATATCTTATTTTAATTTAGACTGTAGACTAAACAGTGAAAACGAATCTTTATAGCTGAGCAGAACTGAGGTTCAAGGGAGAATTTGGGGCAAAAACCTTATAAGTAGTAAAAGCAAACATTTTTCTGCTCTGTCCTTTCTGCGTGTCACTAAAAACCTGTGTTTAAAGAAATGGTTGATAGTTCAGAATCCTGGACATCTCTATCTTCCATGATTTTAGTGTTGATTTTTATTCATTTTTTATTTATTTTTAATTTTTGAGAGAGGCAGAGCGTGAGCAGGGGAGGGGCAGAGAGAGAAGGAGATACAGAATCCAAAGCAGGCTCCAGGCCCTGAGCCGTTAGCACAGAGCCCAATGCAGAGCTCGAACCCATGAACGTGAGATCATGACCTGAGCTGAAGTTGGAAGCTCAGCTGACTGAGCCACTGAGGCACCCCTGTCTTCCATGCCTTTAAATTTAAGCATGACCTTCCTAAGTCCTCTGCTATTCCTGAGGAGCCACCATGATTCAAATACAAAGATACTAAAAGAGAGCTTAAGCTGTATTCCTAGAACTGTACCTGTTGTCTCCATCTGCCTTCTTCTCTTCAGTGATTATCATGACTTCTTGCTGCTGCTGCTCCTGGACCTCAGTGTCCCTCACTGAATAAGATACCTTGGACAGTTGAGGTCAGGAAAGTACAATCAGGAAAGATTTGTATTTAAGTATTTTCTGTATGCCATGTTCTGTGTCACATACTAAGATTTATGCAAAATGTAAGCCAGTTTGTGCCTTGTGAGTTTATAATGTTTCCTTGAAAACCATGGTATTTTATTTTAGAATTCGAAAATTGCCACTTTAAATTTTTACAAAGAACTTCACTTTTAAAAGAAACTCTTGTCAGCTTTTTAAAAATTAACATGTGCGAGTAATTATAGAGCTTGTGTTTTCTTTGAAACATTAGTTGTGTTCATTTTACTCATACATTTACAGACTGTCTCAGCTGCTGCCAAGAATGGTGGTACATCATCGAACAAAAACAAAGAAGATGAAGACATAGCTAAAGGTAAATGCTCAAGCATGTATAATTTAGTGTTGCTTAAAGCATCCTTGCCAGAACAATTTATTTAAACAGAAGTTATAATCAAAGTGGGCATGCTTTTTCTATTTTACCGAGTATCTACTAGGGTCTGAAAAGTAAGGAAAACAATTGACATGATAAAAGAGTGATTTAATTCATAATCCTTGTCAATAATATGTATTTAATGTTCTACCTTTGGAAAGATTTCATTTCACCTTTTCCTTAATGCCAAAGTTATGAGTCAAGCACAGAAATATGTTCACGGCTTGTCCTATATGGAAAGCTACCCATATTATAATGTCACAATCTGTTTGCTTTAAAAATAATAGCTGCTGTATATGACAGACTGTGATAATAAGGAATGAGCAAAAAACTTTATTTTAAAAAATGTCATGATTCTCTGCCCTGTCCTCCTACACCCCAAGAAAGTTAACTGTTTAGCATTTAATGGGACAAATAAAATATTCACTTGGTTTATTCTTATTAAGTATTACATTATCTAGTATTTCTTTTTTGCTTTAAAAATTCAGAAGTAATTCTGGCTATCTTGTTTTTTGCATTTTAATTTTTCAAATTAGCTATTGAGTTATCATTACAAGAACAGAAGCAGCAGCATGCAGAAACAAAACCCTTATATCCGTCTGCAGAAATTCAGTTAAATAATAAAGTTGCAAGGAAAGTGAGAGCTTTATATGATTTTGAAGCTGTTGAGGACAATGAACTCACCTTTAAACATGGTGAAATTATTATCGTTTTGGATGACAGGTAAGTTTTTGTTTATTTCTGGAATATTTTGAAGTTATTAAGTATAATATTCTTAATTTGGAATCTGGATATTAAGGTCTTTGACTTCAGTGTATTTAAATCATAATAAAGCCTTTTCATACTTTAATTTTTTTCTAAAATAAAAGTTAATTAGGAATGCCTGGATAGCTTGGTCAGGTTAAGTGTCTGACTCTTGATCTCGGCTCAGGTCATGATCTTATGGTCCATGAGATCAAGCCCAGCATCAGGCTCTGTGCTGACAGCATGGAGCCTTCTTCGGATTCTCTCTCCCTGTCTGCTCATGTTCTTCCCCCCTCTCTCTCTCTCAAAGTAAATTAATTAATTAATTAAAAAATAAAAGTAAAAGTTATTTAGACTAGGTAATGTGAGTTTCTTATTGTTTTGTTAAATTTGGTAATTTTCTTTATATCTTGGATAAAAGATGTATTAAATAATGTTACTTATCACAGTTGTGAAGCATAAAGATTTAGTCCCCTGAATCCATTTGCACTGGGAGTTGTATACATCAAAATAACTGGCAAAAAAACTTAGGAAGAAATATAGCTATATTATTTTTGATGAAACCAACCAAAAGCATGCTCAGCTCTTCCCTAATTCTTTTTTTTTTTTTTTTTTTATTTCTAGGAGAGAGACAGAGACAGCGTGAGCAGGGAGGGTCAGAGAGAGGGAGTCACAGACTGAAACAGGCTCCAGGCTCTGAGCTGGCAGTCAGCACAGAGCCCGACGCGGGGCTCGAACCCACAAACTGCGAGATCATGACCTAAGCGAAAGTCGGACGCTTAACCGACTAAGCCACCCAGGCGCCCCTTCTCTTCCCTAATTCTTAATCTGCTACTGTACCTTCCGTCACAATTTCTGTCATTTAAAGTTTAAAATCTAGACTAAAGCATTTGAAATTTCTACACAGGTATTTATATGGAATACAGACTGTGAATGCCATAAAAGAGGCAATGGTCCAGAAGAGACCAGATTTGTACGGGGTACAAGCATCTGGAAAAGTAGGCATAACCTGGGAGTTCATTTTAGGTGAACTTTGGTTTTGATGGGATAAGAAGAATTTTGCAAGAAATTGAGAATAGAAAAAGGAAGGTCTGTTAAATAATCTTCTTTATTTTAAGGCTTTTTTTAAAATCATGGAGAATGGAACACATGACTCAGGAACACATGACTCCTGAGTGAAAGTAAAAAAGCATTGGGGCGCGTGGGTGGCTTAGTTGGTTGGGCATCTGACTTTGGCTCAGATCATGATCTCGTAGTTTGTGAATTCAAGCCCTGCGTTGGGCTCTGTGCTGACAGATCAGAGCCTGGAGCCTGCTGCAGATTTTTTTGTCTCCCTCTTTCACTGCCCCTCCCCTGCTCGTGCTCTGTCTCTCTTTCTATCAAAAATAAATAAATAGGGGCGCCTGGGTGGCTCAGTTGGTTAAGTGTCCAACTTGGGTGCAGGTCATGACCTCATGGTTCAGGAGTTCGAGCCCTGCTTTGGGCTTTGTGCTGACAGCTCAGGGTCTGGAGCCTGCTTTGGATTCTGTGTCTGCCTCTCTCTCTGCCTCTCCCTGCTCGCTCTCTGTGTCTCTCTCTCTCAAAAAAAAATATAAATAAACATTAAAAAAAAGAAGAACAAGAATAAGTAGTGTGGGCTCTGAACACTGACAGTCTGAAATGTCAGGCTTCTTAGCATAGTTTTAGTTAGAATATATACAAAAGAACTTAGGTTTATACTTCAGATACTGTTATACAATTAGAAAATTAAAGATATTAATAAACAAGTGGAAAGAAAACTACAAAATGTGTAGTTTTTGCTCTAAGATTCAAGTTTGGAGTATTTTATTTAGTAAGAAAATATTCTAAAATAAATTGCTACTTATAGGGTACTGTGTAATGGCACAGATACTTTTTCACTTATCTTCAGCAGGCTTCTACTACCCTATACTGTGATAACTCAGTTCTCTGAGTTACTTTTTCTTTTGTAATTGCTGTGAATCCTTCATCCATACTGTATCCCTTGACATCATTTGGTGTTCCCGTGGCATTAGACTCTTAACGTGGCGTCTGTGCTATACATTCAGGCTTGCCATGAGTGAAGGGTTATGTTGCCGTGCTGCATATGTCTTTTCACACATGTTTTATTAGGCACAAATTCATTTATCAACTTAGACTCCTATAAAACTATTTTCAGTGGAGACTTAACACTGTAAAAAAGAACTTGTTTATTAAAAATTTCTAAGGAATTAATGTGAAGATGATGGAATATTTAGGTTGATTGCAGTCATTTGATTGGGTACCCTAGTCTTAAGATTGCCATAGACCTGCTCATTAACACCTATAGGTTAAATATCATTCTGGATGCTGGATCATCTTTGCAAAGGTTTTGGAGTGCAAATGCAAACTTGGGTTTTAAAGTTAAATGCCAACCTTCAGTTAAAATTAAAATTTTCACATATAGAACTTGAAGTTGCTTGAAGATACATCATTCTTGGACTTTAGCTTTAGAAACACTGAGCTAATAGAAAAGACACACATTTCTTACTAATAGAGTATACTAAAACTTTTTACTTTCTACATTTTTAGATTTATGTCACCACTCCTTGTTTGTTCTTTATGTACGATTTCAAAAATTTTTTTTTTTAATGTTTTTTATTTATTTCTAGGAGAGAGAGAGAGAGACAGTGTGAGCAGGGGAGGGTCAGAGAGAGAGAGAGTCACAGACTGAAACAGGCTCCAGGCTCTGAGCTGGCAGTCAGCACAGAGCCTGACGCGGGGCTCGAACCCACAAACCGCGAGATCATGACCTAAGTGAAAGTCGGACGCTTAACTGACTAAGCCACCCAGGCGCCCCATTTACGTACGATTTCAAATAATCAGGTGGAATTCTTGCATTTTCAAAAATGCCATATTGTGATTAGACCCTCAGTGGCATTGCACATTTAGTTCTGTCTTCCTGGAAACCCCTGTCAAAAGAGGCAGACACATTTAGAAAAGAAAAGGAACTTTACTTGCAAGGACGATTTGCGAGGGAGTCCAGGCTTTAGAAGGATTGAGACCTAAAATAAGCCAAGATAACTTTGTTTTTTGTTAGTGTGCAAAGTTTTCTGTTTCTCTGTATTTTTATTTTCTTTCTTATTCATAGTGGCAATAGGGAATGTCATTTATATTTCCATAGCCCTAATTTCCTTTTCTTTCTGGCAATGCCTGCTTAATTAATCTTCAAAACCTATGTAGATTTTACATCTTCTGAGAAGCCTTTAAATCTTCTCTGTGATTAGTTTCCAGTAGTTAGGAATAGTTTCTCTATGCTGCTATACCTCCCTGAACGTAATAGCATTTCTCGTACTATACTGTAGTCACTTCTCTGCATACGTCTCTTCTGCTACATGAGTTGATTTGGGGAGGAAGGGAGAAGGAGAAAACAAATCTCATAAGGTAAAGCAAGGTAATGTGTTCTTAGTTGGAATGAGAGGGTTAAAATATCCTGCACTAGATTTTCATTCTTGAGGGCAGAAACCCTATCTCTGTTAGCTTCGTAACTCCAGTGCTTAGTCTGAGGTCACTTGTCCTCTCTTTAGTAGTCTTGTATAAGTGTTAACTGAATAAACAATTCATTGACAGTGAAGTTTCTGCTTTATCATTTTTCACTCAGCTGTGATTTATTCTTTTAGTATAATCTAAATATAAATGCTGCATTTACTTATCAGTTTACGTAAAATTACAGTGCTGAATTACCTTAATTTAGAAATTTAAAAACGAACAGTATTTTGTGTCATTAACATTCCAAAGAATCACCTCATTGACAGTGGAGAGAATATAGAGCTGGATTAGAGCTCGGAAGGAGTCATCATGCTTTAACATGGCATTTGGTTGTTTTGTCTACTTTTATGTTTCATCAAGGCTAGGGAAGGCTACACATAGAATTGCTGATAGGGTCAAATAAAATCTGTGTGTCCGTTTCACAGGTTTGGGGTTTCTGGTTTTATATAAAAATTGCTCTGAGTTCAGCTGTCCTTTTTTTTTTGTTTGTTTGTTTTAAATGGAAGGTTTAATTTAAAAAAGTATGTGTGTAATTTCTTGGGGTGCCTGGGGGGCTCAGTAGGTTGAGCGTCCGACTTTGGCTCAGGTCATGATCTCGCGGTTTGTGGGTTCGAGTCCCACATTGGCCTCTTTGCTGACAGCTAGCTCAGAGCCTGGAGCTTGCTTCAGGTTCTGTATCTCCCTGTCTCTCTGACCCTCCCCTGCCTATGCTGTTTTTCTCTCTATCTCTCTCTCTCTCAGAAATAAATAAAAACATTAAGAAAAAAAGAGAATTTTTCATTCTAAATGGACGTCAGCAGACGTGATATATTAGAACTGTCAGTACATCAGTTATTTCCTGGTTTTAAAAATTTGAGTGATATATAGCTTGCATCTTTAGGGTACCTTTTTGTGAAAGTTTATTTATTTGTTTTGAGAGAGAGAGAGGGGACACAAGCAGGGGAGGGGCAGAGAGGGAGAAAAAGAGAATCTCAAGCAGACTCCTGTCAGTGCGGAGCCTGATATGTGGCTTGAAACCACAAATTGCAAGATCATGATCTGAGCCAAGATGAAGAGCTGGTTGGAAGCTCAACCGATTGAGCCACCCAGGAGACCCCTTTGTGGTACTTTTTAAATGAAATGATGTTTCAGAATCCTAGAACTTAATTCATCCTGAAGTTTCATTTTTAACAATATGTGCTCAGTAAGTCAAATTTTTGGAAACGAGTAGACCAGATTATCATTTCTAGATTCTATGATTGTCCATATAGAAAGTCCAAGAGAATCAGTAGACAAACTATTAAAATTAAGAGTTTGTCAGGGTTGTTGGATACAAGCTCAACATACAGAAATCACTGGGTGCTTAATCACAGCTATTTATAAAATAGAAAAAAAATGCCATTCTCAGTAATAATAAAAATTATAAGTGATCTAGGACTAAATAAACCTAATAAAGATATGTAAGGACTTTATGGAGAAAGTTATAAAATTCTTTGAAAGATATAGGAAATATAAATATATAACGTATTTATATAAATATGTTTTTATTTTGTTTTATTTTATTTTTTATTTTTGAGTGAGAGACAGCACGTGAGTGGAGGAGAGGCAGAAAGAGAAGGAGACAGAATCTGAAGCAGGCTCCAGGCTCTGAGCTGTCAGCACAAAGCCTGATGTGGGGCTCAAAACTCATGACCCGTGAGATCATTGACCTGAGCCGAAGTCGGATGCTTACCTGACGGAGCCACTCTGGCACCCCTATTTATATAAATATAAATGGAGAGAGATACTATGTTCATGGTGAAGAAAACTTTAATGTAAACATGTCATTTTTCCCATATTAATGCATAAATTCAGGCATTTCTAATTTAAAAAAATTTTTAATATTTATTTTAGAGAGAGAGAGACAGAGTGTGAGTGGGGACAGGGGAGGGGCACAGAGAGAGGGAGACATAGAAACTAAAGCAGGCTGCAGGCTCTGAGCTGTCAGCACAGAGCCCAACATGGGACTCGAACTCACAAACCATGAGCTTATAACCTGAGACGTGGTTGGCGCTTAACCAGCTGAGCCGCCCAGGAGCCCCAGTGCATTTTTAATTAAAATCCCAACAGGACTTTTTTTTTTTCCCCTGGAGAACTTGAAAACGTTTTAATTTTAACATTAATGTGGAAATGTCAAAGTATGCAAGACAGAGTACTTTCTCTGCCAAGTATCAAGGCATATTAACAAGCTGTAGTAAATAAATATATAGGCTGTTCAACAGAATGGAATCCAGATCCATCTGCTCATGAACAGATAGCAGCCTGCTTAAGATAGGATATCATAAATCAGTAGAAAAAGTGATGTACTGTTCAATAAATTTTGCTGGGATGAGTAGCTCTTTATACAGTACAAATAAAACTTTGATTTAGCTTCACATAGTACATACAGTTTCATTCCAAACGATTAAAGACTTACACACGGGGGAGAGATAAAAAGAAAACCTTAAACTATTAAGTATGTATATAGGAAAATAGATTTAGTAGTTTAAGGAAAGTGAAAGATTTAAGAAAACTATAAACCATAAAAGATTGCTGAATTTGATTACAGGAACAAAAAACACCATGAGATAAAAGAAACCATAAACGTATGTTAAAAGACAAGTGACAGTTTGAGAGAAGGCCATTTGCATAATTCAGACAAACCGTTGCTATCCAGAAGAGATAAAGAACTCCTACAGATCCATGAAAGGAGATAAATGGCCCAGTGGGAAAAGAAAAATGGACAGAAAACATGAATGAGCAGCTTACAGAAGAGGCAGTCTGAATGGTCAGCAAAACATGCAGATGCTCAGGAAGTGCAGATGAGCACAGCCATAAGATTCTCTCCTGTCTGATAGCAAGTGTTGCTTGGACGGTTAGCACGGGTATGGGGAAAAGACATACTTACCTGCTGCTCAGGAAGGGAGGATGGTGCACAGCCACAACCACTTTCGAGAATATTTGGCAATATTTGGTAAAATCGAAAATGTTTATATCCTTTGGCCGAGCAAGTCCATGTGTGTGAATAAGCCTAAAGAATTGTTGCTTTTATGCCCTAGAATCTAGAATGATCATTACCCTAATCTTCATAATGGTGAAATTGGAAATATTTAAGTGTCCATCAGTATGGGGACCAAGAAATCAAATATGCTGTATTTGTAGAATGGGTCTTTAAAAGGGATAAACAAGATGTGAAAATAATGTGAATTGTAAAATTCTATAGTGGTTAATATATCTATAGACTTTGCTATAGGTGTCTGTAAACAGATAAAAAATACACTTGCAGGAAGGCCATACACCAGCTTTATGGTAGTGGTTTGACAGGTTAGATATAGGATTCGGACTTGGGGTTGTTGATAAAGAGGATTCCGTGTTGCCTATAATTTTTATTATTTTTTTTAAAGCCCAGAATCAGATACGACCACTTGCTAATTGGTTCTGAATTTTAATACAGGAATATGGATGTTTGCTTTATTTGTGCTTTTCTATATCTTTTATTAAATTTAAGAATGGTTTTTAAATACAGTTGGTGAATTAATATTTTCAAAATAAGCTAAATTTAATTTTTATTTTAATTTTTCTTGACATTAATGTGCTAAAATGTAGAGGAATAAATGACATTTTTGTACTGTATTTTCAGTGATGCCAATTGGTGGAAAGGAGAAAATCACAGAGGAGTAGGACTCTTCCCATCTAATTTTGTAACAACTAATTTAAACATAGAGTCTGAGGCAGGTAAGTTAAATTTTTGGGAAGAGTAAATCTATTAAAGTTTTTTACCCTTGAATTTTATGGTTCAGATGGTTCAGGTTTTTGTTTGTTTGTTTTTTGTTTTAAGTAATTTTTACACCGAACATGGAGCTTGAACTGATAACCCTGAGATCAGGAGCCATATGGTCTACCAGCTAAGCCAGGCAGGTGCCCTGGTTCAATTTTTTTTTTTAATGTTTGTTTATTTTTGAAGGAGAGAGAGCGTGAGCGAGGGAGGAGCAAAAAGAGAGGGAGACAGAATCCAAAGCAGGCTCCAGACTCCAAGCGGTCAGCACAGAGCCCGATGTGGGCTTGAACCCACGAACTGGGAGATCATGACTTGAGCCGAAGTCGAATGCTCAACCAACTGAGCCACACAGGCGACCCCCCGCCCTGGTTCAATTTTGAATATAAAGTAGATTGGCATTTAACTCTTGTTTTAAATTATTTATAGACAGTACAGATTAACTTACTTCTTAGCAAATTAAGGGGTTAATTTATCTTAGGTCCATTCTAAGAATTATTTTCTTATTTTATTTTAAACCCTTTGAGAATTAATGTGTATAGCTACATAGAATGCATAAAACAGTCTGTGATGGCCATGTAAATATTTAAATCAGCCTAATTATGGTTTAAGAGACTGTGTGTGTCAATTCAGTATAAAGAGTATTGGTTTTATTCATCACTGAACCATAGTACTGAAGGGAGTAGGTGGCAGGGTGGGGGCTGGTTAACAAGTGCCAAGTGTGATTACAAGGGTTAGGAGTACTCTTAAATTTTAGACTTTTCCTCACCTTGATTTGATCAGGGAAGTTGGGAACTTGAAGCAATAATAAAGCAGTGTAATTAAGACTGTAGGTTCCTGCTTCCGATCTTCTACTGTTAACCATGCAGAGAAAGCGTCCGTTTGTTATGTAGGCAGGAAGTGAGGGGAACTGAATGTAAAGAACAGATAATTGTATTACGAATATTGTTCACGATCAGAAATAAAACAGCTCAGTGGTGTTTGATTATTCATTTATTTATTTAAAATTAAAAAAAAAATTTATGTTTATTCATTTTTGAGATAGAGAGAGTAGGGGGAAGGGCAGAGAAAGAGGGAGACACAGAATCTGAAGCAGGCTCCAGACTCTAAGCTGTCCGCACAGAGTCCGACACGGGGCTCAAACTCAGGGACTTCAAGCTCATGACCTGAGCTGAAGTCAAAAACTTAATCGACTGAGTCACCCAGGTGCCCCCTATTTATTTTACAGTGTTTTTTTTTTTTTAATGTTTGTTTATTTTTGAGAGAGAGAAGAGAGAGAGAGAGAGAGAACCAGTAGAGGAGAGGCATAGAGAAGGAGATCCAGTCCAAAGCAGGCTTCACTCTGAGCTGTGAGCACAGAGCCGGACATGAGGCTCGAACACACAAACCATGAGATCATGACCTGAGCTGAAGTTGGAAGCTCAGCCAGCTGAGCCACCCAGGCTCCCCTTGAGTACTCATTTATTAGGTATTGTGCAAAGTCCTTGGCTTGCACTATTTCATTTAATCCTCACAAGGCTGTGAGCTAGGCACTTTTGTTACTCCATTTTATAGATAAAGAAACAGAGACTGATGGTTTATGAGGTTTATGACCATGATTCAGCCATGGTCAGCCACCCTGCTCTTACCTGTACTTAAATTGACTCACTTGCAGGACATGTTGATGCTAGTCTCTATTATCAGTTTTAGAGAAAACATTTAAATTGTGAAAGCTCTATTAATTGTGTGCATAATATCATTTCTGTATGGGATGATGGCATTCAGTTAGAGTTGAGAGATGTCAAGACTCATTTAAAGGTGGCTTAGTCGGTTAAGCGTCCGACTTTCGCTTGGGTCATGACCTCACAGTTCGTGGGTTCGAGCCCCACGTCGGGCTCTCTGCTGACTGCCGGCTCGGAGCCTGGAGCCTGTTTCAGAGTCTGTCTCTCTCTGACCCTCCCCTGCTCACACTGTCTCTCTCTCTTCTAGAAATAAATAAAACATTAAAAAAAAAAATTAAAAAAAAAGACTCATTTAAAGACTGATTTATACTTTTTATTCCTCTAGTCTCACTAAGTACTTATGAAAATTGGAGGCACTGTTTTTAGTAACTCGGCAAGACCATGCTCCGGGGATCCTACATAGAAATTTCCCCTTGGCAGGGGCTAGAGAGATTGAGCTGTGGTTTGAAAAGTAAAAAATACTCTGGCTTTTCAGTACATCCTCATGTTATGTTGAGTTCCGCTCCTTAGGACCTGTTTAAAAGTTAGCCACATATTTGACTAACTGTTGGAACTGAAAAATCTTTTGGTTATAGAGATTTTTCTCTTTTCTGAGGGGTATACATTTTATTGGAAACCTTAAATATTCTTCAGAGAGAACACAGTGTCTTCAATGCCTTCTGTGGCCTACAGAGCAAACTGAGATTTTTGGATTGGGGCAAGGTAGATTTTTATCATAATTTTATTTTTTATCAAAATTTACTTTATTAAATATAGTACATTATAGCAACATTCTAGTGAACATTTAAATAGTTTTCTGGGTGTGTGTATTTATGAATTATCTTCTAATCTCTTTATGAAAGGTATTTTTCCCCCCTTCAAAACTATTGTCAAAGTTAGGTGGAAATTGGGTATTTCTTTCTCATTGTGAAGATGAAATAGAGCGTTTTTTTGTTCATATGGGAAATACATTTTTATAGCAAAGAAAGAGTATTGAAGGAGCTCATATATTTAACTCTAACCCTAGTGTTAAAAACATTCAGTTTTTCAGAAAATGCCTATAATGACAGTTCCCGTTAATATTGCTCACTTGTTCCACTAGAAGGTAAGTTCCATTAGGACAGAGATTTTGGTCTGTTTTATTCACTCATATATATTCAAAGCCTAGAACAGTGGCTGGCACATAGTAAGGGCTAATAAATGTGGTGTGAATGGATGAACATATGAAAAAAATGTATGTTACTTATGAAATGTGATGACTAAAGAGTTTCCTTTTCTTTTTCTTATGGATAATCACAGGCTACTTACATATCAGTGACTAAAATACCAAAGTAAATGCTGAGAAACTTAAAGTTTATTTTGTTTCCATAGCAGCTGTGGACAAATTGAATGTAATTGATGATGAGGAGGAGGAAATTAAGAAATCAGAGCCTGAGCCTGTTTATATAGATGAGGTAGAGTTCTTCTTTTGTTCAATAGTTAACCTATCAATACTTTTAAAATCTATTATCCTTGAGAATACTTGGAAAGAGTAATTTTTATGTTCAGTAAAATGAAAGCTTTTGAATTTTTTAAGTGTCCATTTACTTTTTCAGGATAAGATGGATCGAGCCCTGCAGGTCCTCCAGAGTATAGATCCAACAGATTCAAAACCAGACTCCCAAGACCTCTTGGATTTGGAAGGTACTTAATGAGTGTTAGGGATTACTTAGTTGTCAGTTAATATTTTAGATATTTATAATGAGTTAAATATCTTCTGCCTTGTGTTTGCATCTGTAAATTAGAATTCTCTGGTGGACATATAATTTGGAAGATGTTACAAACCTGCCTATCCTGTTCAAGAAGGAAGTCTGTTTTTCTGTAAGCCCACCAGGGAATACTGGTTGAAGAGATCCCCAGTCCAAAAAAGAACAGAATTAAGAATAAGAACATATTAAATTAATTGAGTCAAAATGTTAGAAATTCTTATTTCTTTTTTAATTCTCTTGTATCATGATTTTAAAGGGCAAAATTATACATGGTCTGTATTAACTTGGTAATGCAGTCATTTGATGCACGATGTGTCTTTTTAATCCCCAGAAATTTGAAACAATTAAAACAAGTGTTTTTACGACTTTTTTTAAATCCTTAGGGAGAAAAATCTCTGATAAATGGATAAATCTTCTTAAATCTTTTTGTAGAATAAAGTCTAGTTATGAATACAGGATGCCACACTATGCGTTGTGTCCTGTACATTTGGATTGGAAATTACGTTTGGAAATGCGCAAAATGTTTAATCTTGAAATGACTTAAATACATGAAAAAGTTCATATCTAATCTGTATGTAATTATATATACATTGTGATTCAAGTTCATTTACGTAGCTAATAATAGTTTTCCATATTTTGAGATAACTCCATATTTCATAGTCCGTAATCTTAGCACTTCAGATAACGTGGTGGGATTTCTCTTTGATTTTGACTTTGCCTTTGGTCAAATGATATTAATATTGGTGCTGAATAGTATTAAAACTAGGTCTTTTATAGTCTTTTCTGTAGCATAAATTTCATTTTCTTTGTATTAAGCATGGTGTTATATATTGGTGTGCTCCATTGTTAAACTCTTTTGAGATAGACTTAAACTGGCTTAAGTTTCAAGATTCAAAAGTATTTTTGTATTTACAGATATCTGCCAACAGATGGGTCCAATGATAGATGAAAAACTTGAAGAGATTGATAGGTGAGATTCTTTGTTAAGGGAAAAACAAGTATAATTTTCTTTTGACTACTTGTTTTCTGGTAAAACTTTAGACTAAAGGAGTTTTGTGGAGCTGTTCAATCTGTTGAAATTGTTTCTCAGTTTGCAAAACTCTTAGAAATGAATAGCAAGGTGGTACTTTTTATTTTGGTAGCATTTTCCCGCATGGTGATGTAGTATATGTAGAATTGGACACTCTTCTTAGGGTGCCAGCTTTCATTTTCTTACTTGGGCTGGAATTGAGGGATAATGAGGAGTGAGGAATAAAAGCTGAGTAGAGCACACATTGAGAACTGGGATCTTAGGCACGCATTGTTTATTACGTGATGAGAAGTAGTATTTGTAAATCTTTCAAATGAAATTTCCCTTGTGTTTGTGAAGCTAAATCCAGTCTATATACCTCTCCTCATTTTTCTTCCTTGTATTTCTGTTATCCGTTTAATTTCCTTATTTCATGTAGTCTTACTCCTCCTTAGAAATAGCAGCCCTGAAGGATAGACTATTAGCATTTGGAGGTTTTTGTTTATTTTTTATAACGATAAGGCTTTAGTGTTCCATCATCATCCCTTTCTAGAATCTGTTTATTAAACTATAGTATAAAACTTGCACAAAAAGAACAGAAACTACTTCTTATCTGCATTTACCAGAGAAGGGTGGTAGTAGCAAGATTTTTTCAAGTCACTAAAGATTATAATCTTTTTCCATGAGACATTTTTTTAACAAATTCTTTATATTTTCTACAGAAATGAAAAATAACCCCCCATCAAAAATTAATGAAACGATGGTGGTAGTTTCATCATATTTTATTCTTATTTTGGAAAAAGCATTAAATATCTACTTAGACAGGGGCGCCTGTGTGGCTTAGTTGGTTAAGCGTCCAACTTTCACTTAGGTCATGATCTCACGGTTCGTGGGTTCGAGCCCCGCGTCGGGCTCTGTGCTGACTGCCAGCTCGGAGCCTGGAGCCTGTTTCAGATTCTGTGTCTCCCTCTCTCTCTGACCCTCCCCTGCTCATGCTGTCTCTCTCTCTCTCACTCAGAAATAAAAAAAAAAAAAAATAAATAAATAAACAAACAAAAACATTTAAAAAAAAAAATCTACTTAGACATCTCCTATTTTGATTTCAGTGCAAGGGTGTTAATGGTCAGTGAATAATAAAACTGAAAAGGATTAAAACGAAAAATGTCAAGGGCGCCTGGGTGGCTCAGTCAGTTAAGCGTCTGCCTCTTGATTTTGACTCAGGTTGTGATCTCATGGTTTCATGGGTTTGAATCACACGGGGCTGCATGCTGACAGCTGGGCCTGCTTGCTTGGGATTCTCTTTCCTTGCCCCTCCCTTACTTGCATACACTGTCTCTCTCAAAAATAAATAAACTTAAAAAAAAGAAAAGAAAAAAAAATGTCAGTATTACTTTAGGTGTGGCTGGGAGTGCAATTATTACAAACCTTTCTGGACTTTAAAAATAGTCCATAATCTTTAACCCAGTAAATTCAGGCCCATACTAAATATATAGGGACATATGCAAAAGATTTAACTCTTAGAGAATTCTTCACAGTATTATTTCTAACAGTGAAATTAGATTTATAAAAATAAAGTTGGCAGTAACTAAAATGTCTTTCAGTGTGAGATTGATTTTAAAAAAATCACATCGATACATTCTACAATAAAAAGCATTGTCATTGATAAGTATCTGTTGACATGGAAAGATATCAAGGTATGTAATGAAAAAACAGGATATGACAGTATATACAATCTT
This sequence comes from Proteles cristata cristata, assembly GCA_017311185.1. Lineage (NCBI taxonomy): Eukaryota > Metazoa > Chordata > Mammalia > Carnivora > Hyaenidae > Proteles > Proteles cristata. The sequence goes on along the minus strand of JAESUZ010000523.1, from coordinate 572,359 downwards.
ATTTTTTATTGATAAAAGGAATATTTTTAAAGGAAAAGATCTAGCTAGCACAATTAAAAATCAGAGTGACCATTTCTAATAGTTAATTTTTTGAGTCATAGCTTACCTGTTAGCCAGTTCTCTCTTCAGTTTTAGTTTCCGAGTAGGCCAGATGGCATTGTCCTTTCCATGACTACTGACTACAGATGCAGCTCGTGTTCTAGAAAATGCTTGCTGTTCTTCAACAAAGTTTTTTGACCATTTATCCTTGCTGGCATTCAGAGATGAATAAAATAATATTTTCCCCTTGACTGGATCATCATCAATTTGTTTTTCCTAATAAGAAAAACAGTTTACTGTCCAAAAAAGAAATTTTGCCTATCTGTAATTGTTTAGAATGAGATTTTATAGCATTTATCACACTAAGAAGTTACATTGGGCAAATATGTAAATTGACTCCAAAAAAGTTTAGATAGATTTATTGAAGAGATCCATAGTTTGAACTTAACAGTGTTCCAGACTATTCTAACCTTATTTCCTACTGCCCTCCAAAAATCATTTTCTACCACAGTGATCACATTGCCCTTTTCATTCTTCCATTGTGTAACCTTCTCACTACTTTTGCCGGCCTTAATTCGCACTGTCACACTGACCTGACTTAGTCTTCTGTTGTTACTTGGGCCTTTCCATCCTTCCTTGGGTGCCTGTTTAAGTCCCAGCTTCTCCATAAAGCCTTTTCAGTCTACCACCACCCAAGTTAGGCTCCCCCTCCTCTAAACTCTTGTTTCCTATAATTTTATATAGTTTTGCAGTTAAATGCCATCTTATATTGTTTGATATTTTCCATGGGCTTCATCTTGTCTAATAGATTGCAGTTTCTTTGAAGGAGGGATCCACACCTTCTGCTCCATTTTCTTTGTGCTAGTATAGTGTTTGGGCACAGTTCAGTAAAAATTTAATTGCTTTGGGGTTATGTCTTGAATCTTTAAAGGTGATTTCTTTGTGCTCCTGGTGTTGCATCAGTATACTGGGTTATGTGGACCAAATACCCATGGTTAATTTTTAGTCACATACTTGTTAGCATGGACACTAATTTCTCATCCTTTCTGTATGGTTTACAAATGGTATTTCTGAAAATAGAGTTTGACCTGCTCTATATAGTCACAAATGCAAGGCAGGAAACCACATCTTTTTGTTTGTATCAGACGTAACAGATTATAATAGAGGAAAGGTGATAAGATGATAGGACTCAGTCCAGGTCATTTATTTGGTAGCCCTGGGTCTGGTGGTCTGCCTCCGCTTTTTGTCTTTTGAGCCTCTCTGTGTATATATAAGAAGAACTACATTTAATAAATAGGCTTGTGGGGGCCACATTAAGTGGCCATTTAACTTGTATAAACTTGTCTGTTGCGATGGGAGTTCTTTATTACTCTCCAGGGGAACAGACAAAGTTGTACCAAGTCAGAAGGATTTGACTGGAGTTCCTTGGGCAGATTTGAAAATGCTCTTAATTGGATTTGTTATTTACACAATAAGTATCTGGTTTCATTCCCCTTCTCAAAAGAAACCAACAAACAAGAGTAGTAGAGATTCGTTTATATATTCATTGTTTTCATTTGCAGTTTCAAGGATAATTATTAGGATTTTTTCGTTTGATCCATTAATGAATATAAGCAAATGAAAATTTGTAATTTTGTTTGTGTGTTTTTATTTCAGATATATTGTGCTTCAGAGCAGGCTCTGGACCTTGCCCGAGTACTTTATTTTACTTAGATTTTTAATTAAGGCTTGGGCTCTTCCAAAATTGAGAAATTATTTTTCTTTGTAATTGAGATTTCAAGAGAAACCTATAACATGTGAAACAGAATTGTCCTAGCACCAAACTTACGAATTGACTGCATTTTTATGAGGCGTAGAAGGGATTTTCCCTAATAGTATCAAGTCATATTAGCCTAGTTATTATGAGAATTCAGTAATTCCTCCTCCCATTTTTCATGCTGAATATTCTTTCATTGTATATAAAGAACCTTTTAAAATATAAATGGAAGATGTGCTAAATTTAAAAAGTAGTTTATGTTCTTAAATACATGCTTGAAGGCATTGAAGAAAATGTAGGTGCTTTTCTTCTGCATCAGGAAGCATTCAGAATTGTCTGAATTGAATGTAAAAGTCTTGGAAGCCCTGGAACTATATAACAGGTTGGTGAACGAAGCACCAATATATCCAGTCTACTCAAAGCTCCATCCTCCAGGACATTACCCACCTTCATCACCTGGGATGCCAATGCAGGTGAGAGTAGTTTTGAGAACATTTTTCAAAATTAGCGGAAGAAAAGTTTTAAATTAAAAAAGATGTTTTAAAACATGGTATTAAAATTTCTGGGGCTCAGTCAGTTAACCGTCCGACTTCGGCCCAAGTCATGATCTCACTGTTCGTGGGTTTGAGTCCCGCGTCGGGCTCTGTGCTGACAGCTAGCTCAGAGCCTGGAGCCTGTTTCAGATTCTGTGTCTCCCTCTCTCTCTGACCCTCCCCTGCTCATGCTGTCTCTCAGAAATAAATAAAACATTAAAAATAATAACAAATAAATGAATAAAATTTCTGTGGTCCATGAATAAAATCATAAAACTCATCTTTGATAGTAAAAAATATATATGGGCTAAACAATTTGTGTTTGCCAGGAGACATTAGATACTGATATTTTGCAAATAATTTTAGTTCATTTTTAACATGAATAAAGAGACCGTTAAATATATGATGGGAGATATGGTTCTCCATTTGCTTCTGTAAATATAAAGCATTAATCTTTATTTAAGTAAAAAGTCTAAGTCCTTTGATTTAGGACAATGCCTGACCTCTCAAAAGTCCTCTCCATGAGATACTGATGCAGTTCCTGTTGCTCAACAAGCAAGATTTAACATTTCTTTTAAAATTTGTCAGGATTTCTTTGACTTACATGATTAGTCTTATTAGTTAATGAACTTCTTTTATCCTCAGATCATGCTGTTTTTTCTTTGTTGCATGACATATTGTTAAAAATTCATGTGTGACAAGGATATGATGCAGGCCTATAGGTGTAGGTTCCATAAGCCATTCACGAACAGCTTCTTTTTCTAGGACTTTACACCTGGTCTCTGCTTCTGCTGAAGTGAATACTTAAATTTATCATTATCAAGCATTCTGACGTCTTTTTCAAATTTTACCCACTTAGCAACTGAATTCAGAATGAATTTGAGTGAACAAAATTCATGTTAATTTATGAGAACTGATATGTAAAGGAGTGTGTGAAGGAGACACCAAGGAGAAAAGATAGAATGTGGGTGCATAATCTAGATGACTTGACATGACATAATTAAGTAAAAAGGAATAGTTACTATGGTAACTGTCACATCAGACAAGATGCATTTATCAAATATGCCATGTCCCGAACTTTTGAAAATGGTGAAAGAATCATTCTATGTGAGGGTAGAGAGGACTTCTGGGTGCAGAAGACAGCTGGAGTTTATGTAGTATTGCTTGTTTTCAACGAGTTATTTGCTGCTCCTGTGAGAACTTTTTTGTGGAACAAAAATGAAGTGTCTCTACCATTGTATGATGGAACTGTGCTGTATTTGCTTCTTTGTGTGTCTATAAAGAGTTATTTGTTGTTCCTATATCAGGTTTTTGTGTTTAGTTGCATACTATTTATGGTCTGTGTTTTGCACAACTCGGTGTTTTAAAAAGTTAGCTTTGTGTCTCTCTGATTTTTCACATAACTTCTTCATATACTATTTATGTATAACAGCATTTAAAATACTCAGAGTTTGTATTCTAACTAGAAAAAAACTCCATACTAAAAGAGTTGGAGTAACACACCATTAGTTGATTCTGTGAAGGCCCCTCAGGAGCCCTACACTGCAGGAGAGGTCCATTCCCAGTCCCAGCGTATTGTCAGTGGTTGTTATGCTTTGGCAAAGGAAGCAATATGATTGCAACGACATTAAAGTTGATTTGGCACTTCTAGCATGCTAAATTTTCATGTCAGTGGTCTTTACACATAGCTTTGTTTACCCATAGTTCAAATTGCTTCCTGAAATCCCCACAACTGTGTAAGTGAATTAAAAACTTGTATGTAGATAAAAAAGAAAAAAAAACCCAGATAGCTTTGTTTGAAACTGAAGTGATGATGATCACTGTCTAATATTTATTAAGTATATGCATTGTTTTGAATGCTGTATTTGGTAGGCACATAAAATATCCAAAGAGACTTAGACAATTATGCTGTTTCCTGAGGATACAACTTCTCCTTTACCTAAAAATTAAAAATCTTCTTTACTTTTGTCCCGTTTGTTGTAAAGGCAGAGAATAAAGGAGAGATTACTAGAGAGCATCTGCTCCCTGTCCTGATACCATTTATTATTCTTCTCCCAAGTTTCATTCTTAGGAAGGAGTTGAATAAATCATCCTGGGAAGAGGGTGAAGTTCATCATTTGGATGGTGACTTGAAGTGATGATGGGCTGCCCCTTCAAGGGAGTATATAGTTTCCTGTGGCTCTGCAGCAAGGCAGGTTACCGAGGAATAGGCAACCTGGGTGGATTCCAGCCTGCTGCTTAAAAATATGCCACCTCCTTTCAACCTCCTGCAAAATAAAAGAACAATAAAATAATTCATAAATTTCCATGGATTTGGCACTGTAATTTGGAAGCTCTCCACCTTTTGTACTAAGGTAGATATTTGGTAGAACCAGATTGCTCCCTGAAGAACGATAACAGTGTATTTTATTTAAGTTTTTTTAAAGTGTTAAAAATGTTAGGCAGATGTTTGAGAAATCAATCAACTTTTTCTCTTTGGTTAATAGACATACCCAGTTCAGTCACATGGTGGAAACTATATGGGTCAAAGCCTTCACCAAGTCACTGTTGCCCAAAGCTACAGCCTAGGACCAGATCAGATTGGTCCACTGAGATCTCTGCCTCCAAATGTAAATTCGTCAGTGACAGCACAGCCTGCACAGACTCCGTTTTTAAGGTAAGTGTTGGTGAGCTGTGTTATTTTGTGGTTATATATAATTAAATTTTGGCAAACTTTCATAATGAGAATGAATTGACCTTTTTATAATAATAATAATTGAGATGAAGTTTTAGAACTTCCCATTCGTAATCCCATGAAGTTAGAATGGTGCTGCTTTTAGCTTTGATACCCCTACTAAAATGGTACCCCAGACATGGCTTATAGTCTGGTTCCCTGGGACAAAATAAAGGTAACTGTCCCTAACAGGGATCAAGCCCATGATATGCTCAGCACTGTGCTGTAATCAGCCTCGTAAAGTGGTCCCAGGCATATTTATATCTGCGTGCAGTCCTGAATATCAGCAGACTTTACTCTGACTCCCAGGTGTGTGTGAGCTGTGGAATTTGTGGCCTGATTTTTTATACTAACACTTCTGTTCTGAAAATCATGTTTAAAAATTCCCTTCTATTAACTTTGCTTAGCGATATAAAATGTTCATCTAATACAGTCATGGGTAGATAATCTCTGAGGTCTCTTCCCACCCAAATTCCATGAGTATACATTTTAGATATTTACAGAAAATTAAGTAAACCTGTTCACACTGGTTTTTAGATCAGTTAAAATGTAAAATTTTGTTGTTCTGTGTGACACTAGAAATTAGGGAGAAAAAAATGGGAGCAGTATAGACATTAATCCTGTCAGCAGTGCTTTTGAGTAATTTGAAATTATGTATCATATAGCTTTTTAAAAAGTATGCTAGGGAAACTATAGGAACAAGCAGAAGTCCTGCAATTGGGTGTGATTTCTCAACTTATTTTTTTGTTTTGGTGTCATGTTAATAAGTAAACTATAGGTCAAGACTACCTTGAGGGTAGACTCAGGATCCTGTGTGGATTACACTGTTCTCCTTGCCCTTCTGATTTTTTATGTAGAGGTTCAGATTAAATTAAGAGGGCAGCTTTGAAAGTATCCTTCAAAGGAAAGTGTGAAGAGTGTGTGATGAAAAGAGGTGGTCTCCCTGCTGGGTTGAGACCATGCTGGATTGGGGGAAGGGAGAATATGGCTGAAAGTGTTCTTGAGCCGGGGTTCTGTTCTCATTATAGCTGACCAAGGAGACCACTGTGAGAAACAGTCTGCATCTCCTCAAGAGATTGTTTGCAGTGAAAGATTTTGGAGAAAACAAAATGAAATAGGCCATATAATCTTATATTTTGTTTCTTTATTGAGTAGTTTCTCCTTACCAGATTTTAAAATTACATTAACAGTGTTGGATGGTTGGAATAATTAAATTATAATCGGAACAGCTGAGCTATATAAACTTAAAAAGGTGGAAAAAGAATTTTTCTTGTCTCGTGGTGATTGATCTCTGACCATGACCTCGATAATGCAATGTAAATCTGGTTTTCTTTTAAAAATTTTGTCTGTAGCACTGGACAAGACACTGTTTCCAACCCTGCTTACATGAACCAGAACTCTAACCTTCAATCAGCTACTGGTACAGCTGCTTATCCACAGCAGATGGGGATGTCTGCGGATATGCCATCTTACCAGAACGCTACTTCCAATTTGCCGCAACTGGCGGGCTTTCCGGTGGCGGTTCCAGCTCATTCAGTTGCACAGCAGCAAACAAATTACCATCAGCAGCCTCTTCTTTAGAACAAACCACGCATTTTCTCAAAAGCCTTCGTATGTGTATTACTTGACCCTGGTGATTCTAATCTGAAAGTATTTAAAAAATAGTTTTTCTCAACTCAGAAAAACCATGAGTAAATAAAGCACAAAAACTTAACCTTTCTCTGCTAGGCCATGAAAGGATTCTTTCAGTCCAGTTTGTTTGAAGTCAACTTTGGATCAGAGGCAGCTTCAGGTAGCTTCCAGTTCATCTTGTCTTACCTTCAAATCTCTCCACACAGATCTGGACACCCAAACGGTAGCCTTATGACACTAAACAGCAGGAGATACAGTTTTACTTTCAGGAAACCATTTATCCTTAAAATGTCATGATAATTGGAAGAGCCCTCACACCTTTGAATATTTTTTTGTCTGCATATTTTTTTCAGTGTCCCCCACCGACCATTATTTTAAAAGGCGAACTTCTTTGTGGGTGAGGATTTAGCCAACACATTTCCCTTGGCTCCTTAAATCGCGGTTGTGTTCGCTGTCCTGTCAGTTATGCTCTCTGGCACGTTGAGTAATAACTAGCATATAATTGTCGACGAGGGAAGCAAGAGCAGTTTGGAAGGAACAAAAATGTTTTCTGTTGTTAACAGTAAAGACCATGTAAATGCAGATGTATGAGAAAGCATTTAGCCGATTCCCAGCCCTGCCAGCAGTGAGCTAGGAATGCCCCACAGAACATTTCCATTCCCTGGAGACAAACATTTCTTTTCTAACAAGACTCCCTTGTATTTAGAATTGCCACTAATGACCTTTTAAAGGTTAGTGACTTTGGCCATCCTCTCATGAAGATAAAGTCCACTTGTTTTCCTTCCTGAAGGGTGGTGTGTGCAGAGATGCTGCATTTTCTTTTTACGGATCACATGTGAATTTGAGCAATGAGACATTCCTAGTAATTTGATGTGATATATCCGAAGCATGGATAATAAGTGTGTTCTTATTGCTATGTTGTTTCTTTAAAGAGGTGATTCAGTGATTCAAATAACAACCATTGCTATGCCAGGCTGTTGAAAAATTGGCCATTCCTTTCAGAGATAATTCTGAGCCTGTGGGATAATAGCAGGCAATAGATTGATAGGGAAGCTATCCAGACAGTTTTTCTGAAGCCTACATTTTATAAATTAGTTTATAGTGCTCAGAGATTCCACACACTGTAGGAGTTAGGTAGTAAACCAGTAGGGATTGTTTTCTCCTAAAAATTCATACACTACTGCATCATCTACCAGTTGTGAGACAACAGAATAGAAGATGGTGAATACATATGCTTACAAATACATGGTACTTAGACTCAGAAAACAAAGGACATTAAGTGGTTACTTGCCTGGAAGTAAGATTTCTAAATTGCTTTTCAAAGAAAGCCCTTAATCTTTCTGCTAAGAATCCATTTGAAGACAGTGTGCTGGAAATTTTTATCATTTATCTATTTACAGAAATTTAATTATAAGTATGTTCTTTCTTCAAAGAAACTGTGTCCTAAAATAAAAAAATGCATACTACTTGGTCTACATTTAAAGGACAAAACAAGCGGTATTTGAAAGCCTAATTTATGTCATTGTCTCATTTCAGATATAAGTAACTGAAAACAAAGTTTTAACCTTGAGTGTGTCATGTTCTTTTTTTCATCCAGTATTTTTCTTCCATGTGAATTCATTTACACACTTAAAAAAAATTCTTAAATGGCACCTTATTTTTTTGGAAATGAAACTTCTATTTAAAGAAAAAACATAAAAAGCATTTATAAAGCTGCTCTTGATAATACTTCGTGTTTGCATATATATCAAAAATCTTAACAGTTTTTCCTCCCAAACAGTATTTAATAAAGTTATTTTAATGTTTCTGTAAATATTTCATGTATAATTGTGTTCTGAATTGTAAAAGCTTAATTCTACATAAGTCTTTGAACTAGTAGAAATATGGCACACCCACTAAATTGGGATCAGCCAATTAAGTTCACCAAATGTAGTTTTGGAATAATGCTAACAGGCGACATGTATATAAATTGTGTATATTGGCATTTGTGAAATTTTATACATCAAGATGTTTTTTCTCCCTCTTAAAAACAATTTTATTTTGGCCATACTGTAATGAATTTTGTGTTGCAGGTTGTTGATAGTATAAAAATTTTACTAAATCTGTGTACTAAGATATTTTTAGTGTACACAAAATAGGAAATAACAGGGTTTTTCTTTTTCTTTCTTTTCCATGATCTTATGGGTTATATTTATTTTAAGACCTCTTTATATAATTAAATGTTTTCTGCCAAAGGAATTGTCTAATATCGGATTTCTACACTGGGTTCATACTTGCTGTTTTATAAAAAAATTAAAATAACTTCTGCATTTTCATATGAAATCTTGGTACATTAGAAAAAATTTCTGAAAATTTATAATAAAATCACTTTTCATCAATGTAGAAAGAATTTCCCTTGGGTGTTAAAATATATGAAGCAGTGGGATTATGTTCTTATAGTTTGGAAAATGTGCAGTCTACCAACAATATCTTGTAATTTGGTAATTTACAAGATTACCTGAATATTAAATAATTATAATATTTATCAATTAGGATTTGAAATTATTTGCATATATGTTGTCATCTGATGCTATTTCAAGTAGTTGATACCTGACTGCATAAAAAATTTCATTACATTTTGAAGATGATTATAAAGTTTCACCTTCCAAAATTTTTAAAATTATAATTTGAATATTAAAAATATTATGGCTTAGGTCTTTTAAAAAGTTTTCCTTAGTAAAAATCTTAAGCGTCTAGTCTCTTGACTTCTAGGAGAGGATTTATTGAACTGTTGTGATGAGAAAGCTCAAGTTATTTTTGTAAGTAATAAGTTATAAATAATATGGCGCCAATCTATCATGCTATGTTTTTGTGAAAATAATTTTTATTACCTTACAACAGTTTTAGTCAATAAATGGAGGACTCATTTCTAGGGATTTAAGTTTTTTGTTGTTAGTACAATTTAGTTTCTTTTGGAGATTATAGATTTTTTTTTACGTTTCCCCCAGAAGAATTTTTCTAATTTTACCAAACTGAATTTGAATTAGAGTTTTCTAAAAACCTTACTGTGTCAAAAAGAGAAATTATGTAGCTTATATAGTGTTGTGGGAGGAATCGTGTCCCCCCAAAATTCATGTTTGCCTAGAATGTCAGAATGTGACCTTATTTGGAAAAAGAGTTTGCAGATGTAGGAAGTTAAGGATTTTGAGGTGAGGTCATCCTCGATTTAAGGCATCCTTGTAAGAGGAGACACCCAGACACACAAGGAGACACCCAGACACACAAGGCCTGTGAAGATGGAGGTACAGATTGGTGTGATTCCCCCCTTGGGTCAGGGATGGCCTGGGGCCACCAAAAGCTGGAGGAAACACCAAAGCGTTCTCCTCTAGAGTCTTCAGAGGGGACACAGCCCTGCTGACCCCTTCATTTCTGATTTCTAGCCTCTGAACCCGAGAGAGAAGACATTTATGTTGTTTAAAACCACTAAATTTGGTGGCGCCTGGGTGGCTCGGTTGAGTGTTTGGCTTCGGCTCAGGTCATGATCTCACAGTTCGTGGGTTCAAGCCCTGCGTCAGGCTCTGTGCTGACAGCTAGCTCAGAGCCTGGAGCCTGTTTCAGATTCTCGATCTCCTTCTCTCTCTGACCCTCCCCTGCTCACACTACCTCTCTCTCTCTCTCTCTCTCTCTCAGAAATAAATAAAAACATTTAAAACCCCCCACTAACTTTGTTATAGCAGCCCTAGGAAACTAAGAAACACAGATAAAAGTATACAGGAAAATCTGAGTACCAACCATTTCAAACATTTATAAGATTGGTTAAGATTGTCACGAGTTCAGAGACAAATGTCTGTTGTCCAGTAGTAGCACTTTTATCATCTTTTCTATATTCTAATGAAGTTGCATGGATAAATGAAACTGATCCCTGACAATTTGATAACCCCATTTTACTGTTTTATTTAACATCACATCTCAATAATTTCTTATGCCAGAGATGTTAACAAGATTATGATTTATGACTATCCATGATTCTGTCCATCTTGAGTAGTGGGTATTGAATGAAAGGAGAAATGTTCAAAGCAAGCAGACAGAAGACAAAACTGGTAGATGGGTATTTCCCATAAAGGCTACTAAAGAATGGACTTTGGTTTTCTTATTGTATACCAGTTCTTATCCTAATGAGGAAAATAAAGGCTTTCCAATACTTTTACAGCAAGTCAGTGACCTCTACTGATTACCTTTTCGTCTAGAGCACCAGCTACCTTTTTAAAAATACTGAGGTGAACTCATAAAACTAGCCTTTTTAAAGTGAACAATTCAGTATCATTTAGTGTATTTACAATGTTGTGCAATCACTACCTCTAGTTCCCAAATGAGACCTTTTGTGTCTGCTTTCACTTGCTCTATGTTTTCAGGGTTCATCTCCACATATACCACTATATAAGGTTCATATATCATAGTTCATCCATAGATCTGTTGATGGATACTTGAGTTGTTTTCATCTCTTGGTTATTGTGAATAGTACTGCTGTGAACACATGTGCATATGTATTTGAGTACTAGTTTTCGGTTCTTTTGGATATATATCTAAGTGGAATTGGTAGGGCACATGGTAATTTTATGTTTAATTTCTTGAGGAATTGTCACTATTTCACAGCTGAACCATTCATTTTATATTCCCACCAGTAATGCAGGAGAGTTCCAATTTCTCTATGTCCTCACCAGCACTTATTTTTCATAAAAAAAAATCATAGCCATCTCAGTAGATGTGAAGTGGTACCTCATTGTGATTTTTATCTCCATTTCCTTAATGACTCATGATGTTGAGCATCATTCATGCTTTTTGGCCACTGTATTTCTTCTTTGGAGAAAGGTATGTAAATCCTTTGCTTATTTTTTAACTGGGTTGTCTTTTTGTTGTGTTGTGTTGTAAGAGTTCTTTATACATTGTGGATACTAGACTTGTACTAGATACATTATTTCAAGTCTTTTCTCCCATTCCATAGGTCGTCATTTTACTTTCTTCATGATGTTCTTTGATTAACAAAGTTTTTAATTTTGATGACATCCAATTGACATCCGGTTTATTTTTTTCTTTTGTTCCTCCTGCAAAGTCCATTGCAAACCCAAGTCATGAAGATTTTCTCCTGTTCTAATATCTTTATGGTTTTAGCTCTTACAGTTATACCATTGATTCATTTTTAGTTAATTTTTGTACATGATGTGAGGTAGGAAATCCAGCTTCCTTCTTTTGCAGATAGATATCCAGTTGGCCCAACACCATGGGACTTCTTTCACCGACTGCTTTTGGACACTGCTATAATGTACCCTATGGCAATCATTTCTAGGACCCACGTCCTATAATTGCAGTGCATCAACTCCATAGCTCTATAGTTTGTAGTCCTGAAAGGTAACAGCCTTGTTCTCATCACATGTGTCACATACCTAAAGAGGAGTCAGTGCTATCTAGTTAGGAGATAGTTCTGCATGGTGAACAGATATCAGTGTATGTAGAGGTGATTTTCAGTTGTTAAAGATTTTTTTTCCCTCCAAGTAACTTCAGCCAAGTGTGTGAAAAGTGCACTATTCTTTTTTTTTTTTATTTTAATGTTTATTTTTGAGAGCACGAGCAGGAGAGGAGCAGGGAGAGAGATGAGGACACAGAATGAAGCAGGCTCCGGGCTCCAACCTGTCAACACAGAGCCCCATGCAGGACTCAAACCCATGAACCATGAGATCATGACCTGAGCCCAGGTCAGACGCTTAACTGACTGAGCCACCCAGGTGCCCCAAAAGTGCATTGTCTAAACGGGGCATCTGGATGGTTCAGTCGTTTGAGCGGCTGAGTCTTGTTTTTGGCATGGGTCATGATCCCAGGGTCATGGGATGGAGCCCCATGTCTCCATGGGGGAGAGAGCTTGGGATCCTCTCTCTCCTTCTCTGCCCTTCCCCTGCTCGCACTCAGAATAAATAAATAAACATAAAATAAATAAAATAAACATTAAAAAAGAAAAAATGGGACTTAGAACCCCAGCCCAAAATAACCCTTATCATATTTCTTTCCCGGAAAACCTTCCCCTTGGGATTTTCCCCGACATGTTACTGATCAGAACTGTCCCAACAGGCTATTACTAGCAGCAAGTGAGTCGGGTAAGGTGAGTATTTTGCTTTCTAGCCTCTATATAGAGAGAGGGAGGGGACAAAATGACTGGGAATGAATATAGAGTGGGCCATCCTATAATCTGTCATGTGTGTTTATAACCTGCTGTTACTATTTTTGTGCCTTGTAAATAAATTCAGAGTTAGGTTGGTTTATTATTCCAGGGTCAAATAAGGTCTTGTTAAGATTCTCTAATATGACTATTCCTTAGATTTTTGTCAATAAAAGCTAGATTTAATATATTTGCATCTGACTAAGTGGTTAAAACTAGGACTGTTTGTTTTCTAACCTCAGGAGAGATAGAAAAGGTCCTGGAAATTTAGATAGGGATAAAAGCTCCAAACTGCTTCTGTCTCTTCTGTTTTGAAACATGAAAAAATTAAAGTTGTATTACCATTCATTAATGCTTTTGATATCATTATTATATGCTGGGGGCACTAAGACTTGAATTTCCAAGCCCGACTTGTATTTGCGGTGTTGCCATGCACTAACTAGTTGTATGATGTCAGACATTGCACTTTGACTTGATTGAAAACCATTTTCAGGGGCACCTGGATGGCTCAGTCAGTTAAGCATTTGACTCTTGATTTAGGCTCAGGTTATGATCTCATGGTTCGGAAGTTTGAGCCCACATGTGGGGCTCGGTGCTGAGATTGTGGAACCTGCTTGGGATCCTCTCTCTCTCTCCATCTCTCTACCTCTCCCCCACTTGTGTACTGTCTCTCTCTCACACAAAAATAAACTTAAAAAAAAAAAAACCCGCTTTCATATACATTGTCACTGAATTCTCCTAATGCTTGTTAGTTAAAGAGGTAAGAGAAGAGGGTAAGGTCACACAGCTAGTAAGTGGCAAAGCTGGGATTATAAATCAGGGTCTATCTGATGCTCAAGCACGTGTTTTTCTCCACTATACTGGTCTGAAGTAATTTGCTTATTACGGTTGTCAGGTAATGACTTCCTTTCACATACATCACGGAGACTGATGAGGCCTCAAAGGGCTCACATGGTTACAAAATGCCTTCAGATGTGAGAATGCTCATGTGAAGAAGAGTTTAATAGCGGCTGGATCTAGTTAACATGTGCACTGTCGTGCAATTAGTTCTGTCATACAGGTGGGTTGATCAGACCAGAGCTTCATGTAAACAGACTGGCTCTTCATGAGAACCTGTGAGGAAGCAGGAGGGGCTAAACATCCGGGAAAGCAGGAGCTTATGGAAGCGTATAGAATTTTTTGTTTCCTGAACAGAAAAGAGCAAAATCCAAAGGATTTTTAAGTAAAACAAGGAGGTGACAACTATTTGAAGCTGATTTGAACTAGGAGAGTAGTTCTGAGTTAAAGCCTAAAAATCCAGAGCCCCCACACAGCCTGATTTCTCCAAGAACCAGAGTTGCTGAGAGAAATCCTCAGCCTGAGCTCAGGTTTATTACATTCTGCTTAAGGCCAAACTCTTTAGACTCACATAATTAGGTAGGGTCTTCATGCCCTCACCCTTAGCGCCTTCTAACCTCTTCCACTTTCTCATATACACACCAGATCCCAACCCCCAAATTCCTTAGGTGCCAGTTTCGCTTTTTCATACCTGTGTTTGGCTGTTTCTCTGCCTGAAATGCTTTTATCCATCTAATAAATTGTCTTTTCAAGTGTCAGCCTTTGCAAAATTGCACTGATTTTGGACCCCAGACTATGCCGCCCTGTAGTGGCATCTTATAGTGGTTGCCACATTGCACTGGAATGATCCATCTGTCTCTGTCAGATACTACCATTTGGCTCGTTCAACGTGCATTCCCCACCATCTTATTTATATTCCTCTATACCGAAACCAGTAAACAACATGCTTTCCAGAACAGTGGGCTCACCTCTCCACTCTTAGCCCAGGGATTGTAAAAGAGGCAGAAGCACATTGAAAGAAGCACGATTTCTCACTCGTGGCGGGAAACTGTACATCAGATCCCTGCTGTGGGCTGGAGCGGGACTGAGTGGTTGTGAAAAGCTTTCAATAAGGGAGTAGCCTGGAAGGGTGAAAGGTCACAGATACTTGGGACAGGTGACATTATAAGAGACAATGCAAGAAGATGTGGAGATGAAGGAAAAAGCAAATTCTATGTAATGGTCCCAGCAACACTGGATATGTTAATCTCCATGTCCCACATTTAACATTTATACTGGTTGTGAACCACCAGTAGAGACTTGCTCAAGGTCTCTTCCCATTTAAAACTCTGTAAGCCTATGTTCTTTCCTGTGGATAGAAAAGTAGAAAAACCAGAATTTGAATATTATTTGGAATTTAATTTGCATCATTCTGTACCTTCATGTGAACTTTTATTTTATACATTTTTTAAAATGTTTATTTCTGAGAGAGAGAGACAGACAGTGTGAGCTGGGGAGGGGCACAGACATAGGGAGACACAGAATCTGAAGCAGGCTCCAGGCTCTGAGCTGTCAGCACAGAGCCCAATGTGGGACTTGAAGCCCTGAACTGGGAGATCATGACCTGAGCCGAAGTCGGACACTTAACCGACTGAGCCACCCAGGAGCCCCTCATGTGAACTTTCAAAATAATTCCTCCTTTAAATGTTCAAAACAAGCCACCAAAAAAGACAGAATGAAAATGATGAAGGATAGAAGTGATCAGATTTCATAACTGTCAAGTAAGTTATCCTTCATGCAAAGTGCTGTTGTTTGTTGTTTTTTACTTCTCTTCCTTTCCTGTAAGACAATTGTACATATCTGCTGATGCCCTTGACTCCTGGAGTGGTATGTCCCCATTTGGTGATTTGGGTATTGGTTTGGTCTTTGATTTGGTATTTAGTCTTCTTTTGGCTGTGACATTGTATCAGACTTTCCTTGTGTTTGTCAACTGGCTTTGACAGTTTTTCCTTGTTTTGTCAACTGACTGACAGTTTTGAGGAGTACCAGTCATATATTTTGTAGACTGTCTCTCAGTTGGGATTTGTATGGTATTTTCCTCATGATGACTGTAGGGTTATGGGTTTGGCAGAAGAAGGCCACAAATGTAAAGTATCCTTAACTTCATGTTCTATCAAGGGTACATATTATCAGTCTGACACATCGCTGTTGATGTTCATCCTAATCATGTGATGAGGGGGTGTTTGTCAAGTTTCTGCAATTCTTCTTTTCCATGTTTTGTTGGAAGGAGGTCATTAATGCACAGCCCACATTTGAGAAGGGGGAGTTATGTTTTCCCTCCTTATGGGTAGATTATCTGCATAAGTTATTTGGAATTCTTCCACATGGGAGCTTTGTCTCTTCTCTTCCATTTACTTATTTATTCAGTCATTTATCTTTATTTATTTTTATCACTCATGGACACTTATTTTATACTTTGGGATGTTTCCAATACTACTTTATTTTATTGCTCAAATTGTTTCAACTTAAGTCATTGGGAGCGCTTTCAGTTTGTTCCAGTGTCCGTTTGACGTACCCGCAATCATTGTGCTTTTTGTTCTGTTTTGCTTTGAAAGCATTCTTTACTTTCTGGCACTATAAGACACTCTGAGCTCGTCTTGTATATTTCCTGTCCCCGTCTTAGGATCAGCCATTTCTTCAAGGTGCCCTGGTTGCTTTTGATAAAGAGTGAATGGTATTAGAAACCAAGACCTGGGTACTACATGTGTTTGTTGCTACTGACATGTTATTTCTCGGCCCTCAGCTGAGAGCACGAAAATATGTGTGTAGACTAACCTGCGTATATGTACACAAATTTATAAATATTTCTCCATATGGTTATCTATATCTAAATTAAGCAACACTTAGGTTCATACTAATGTTTCTAATTCGAATCCATTACCACATGGATCATCCTAGCCTTCTCCCCTTGCTTATCTATAACTGTCCACCCCTACAGTAGAAAACGTGGTTCCCATCATCTGCCTTTGATTTGCTTACTTGTTCAATTTCAGTATATATGCATAGTGATTTCAAAATTGTTAACCCATACCCCAGGAAGCAACTTTATCAGCAGCAGTAGAATGCTTATGCACAGTTCCTTTGGCCTTTAGTCTTACAGACTCCACTCATTTCCAAAGATATTTAGACCACCACCCTTCCCATC
This sequence comes from Proteles cristata cristata, assembly GCA_017311185.1. Taxonomy (NCBI): domain Eukaryota; kingdom Metazoa; phylum Chordata; class Mammalia; order Carnivora; family Hyaenidae; genus Proteles; species Proteles cristata. The sequence goes on along the minus strand of JAESUZ010000523.1, from coordinate 555,478 downwards.
CCCCACTTCCCCACCAGCCTCCTTCAGTGATGTTTCATATATATGTCATACAGTTATATTCTTTTGTTATATTTTGCATTCCATTATGGAATCTCTCAACTTCCTAAATGAATTTTGAAAAATTTGCACCCATTAAGGCTTATTTTGTGCTGTAAAGTTCTACAGGTTTTGATAGACCACCATTATAGTATCATACAGAATAATTTCACCACCCTAAGAAAAAACCTATGTTTCAAATATTCCACCCTCCCCCTCCCAAACCTCTGACCTGTTTACTGTTTTTATAGCTTTGACTCTTCTAGAATCTCCAAAAAAAAAAAAAAGTAATCATAAAATATGTAGCTTCAGACTGGTTTCTTTCACTTAGCACTATACATTTAAGGTTTATCCATGTCTTTCTTTGGCTTCCTAGTTCATTCCTTTTGATCACTGAGTAGTGTTCCATTGTATGATTATACCATGGTTTATCCATTCACCTATTTAAGGACATCTTGTTTGTTTACAGTTTTGGGCAATTAAAAATAAAACTGTTACAAACATTTGTGGGCTGGTTTTCATGTGGTGTAAGTTTTCAAGTCAACCATGTCAATACCTAGGACCAGAATTGCTGGATTGTATGGAAATTCTATGTTTAGCTTATTAAGAACCTGACAAAGTTTAAGAAACTGACAAACTGTCTGCCAAAGTGGTTGTACCATTTAGTATTCCCATCACCAATGAATAGGAATTCCTGTTGTTCCTAATACTAACAACTGGTATTGTCAGGCTTTTTTTAAATTTAGCCATTCTGATAGGAGTGTAATTGTATTGTTTTCATTTGTATTTCCCTAATGATAAATGATGTTGAGCATGTTTTCCCATGCTTATTTGCTGTCTATAGCTTTTCTTTGGTAGAGTATCTGTTCAAATCTTTTCTCCATTTTTAACTGGGTTGTTTGTTGTCTTATTGCTGAGTTTTGAGAGTTATTTTTATATTTTTGTTTACAAGTTCTTTTTAAAAAACTTGTAAAAATGTTTTTACTTATTTTTGAGAGAGAGAAAGAGATAGAGCATGAACTGGGGAGAAGCAGATAGAGAGACACAGAATTTGAAGCAGGCTTCAGGTTATGAGGTCAGCAGGGCAGGTCTCAAACTCATGAACCACAAGATCATGACCTGAGCTGAAGCTGGAGACTCAACAACTGAGCCACCCAGGCACCCCAACAAGTTCTTTTTTTTTTTTTTTTTTTTTTTTTTAAAGATTTTATTGCTTTAAGTAATCTCTCCACCCAATGTGGGGCTTGAACTCATGAACCCAAGATCAAGCTCCACGTGCTCCACTGACTGAGCCAGCCAGATGCCCCTTTGTTTGCAAGTTCTTTATCAGATTTGTGTCTTACAAATATTTTTTCTCCCAGCCTATGACTTGTCTTTTCATTCTCTGAACAAGGTCTTTAACAGAGCAATAATCTTTAATTTTAATGAAATCCAGCATACCAATTTTAACTTTCTTGGATCATGCTTGCATATAATTTTTTTTTTTTTACATTTATTTATTTTTGAGAGACAGAGACAAAGTGTAAGCAAGGGAGGGGCAGAGAGGAGACACAGAATCCGAAGCAGTCTCCAGGCCAATGTGGGGCCTGAACCCACGAACTGTGAGATCATAACCTAAGCTGACGTCGAACGCTCAACCGACTGAGCTACCCAGGCACTCCTAATCATGCTTGCATCTAAAACCTCATCTCCAAATCCAAAGTCCTGTGGGTTTTGCATTTTACACATAGATCTATAATCCATTTTGAGTTTTTTATTTTTATTTTTATTTGTTTTAACTTTAAAAAAACTTTATTATTTTTAACTCCGTTTAGTGTGGAGCCCAACTTGGGGCTCACTTCCATGACCCTGTGATCATGACGTGGGCCAAAATCCAGAGTCAGATGCTCAACCAACTGAGCCACATAGGTGCCCTGAGTTAATTTTATAGAAGGTCTGAAGATTTTTAAAAATAACAGCTTCCCTCCCACACCCAGTATAATATAATTTTTCCGGAAAACTGGAAACTTGCTTTGTAGCTTTAAACAATATCCAAGCATTTTAAGTACATAGCATAAAAACTCTTCTTATTAAGCTTTTTTTCTTGGTGAAATGTTCATATTGTATGGAAGTATATCAATTAAAATGGGCCCTCTCCCCACGTATATACACACATACAAACACACACATATATTAATTTACACAAATGTGATCCTTGGTTCCAAAACTTTTTTTCACTTAGATGTCTAAGTCTGCACATATACTCTCACCTCTCTTTAACAGCTATAGTTTTATTTATTTGCTTATATTAAAAAATAAGCTGGGAAATCAACTCTGTTCCCTTTATTTATTCTTTAATTTTTAAAAATTCCAGAAAAGGGTGCCTGGGTGGCTTAGTCAAGCATTGACTCTTTTTTTTTTTTTTTTTTTAATGTTTATTTATTTCTGAGAAAGAGATAGAGGGCAAATAGGGGAGGGACAGAGACAGAGGGAGACACAGAATCTGAAGCAGGCTCCAGGCTCTGAGCTGTCAGCACAGAGCCCGACACGGGGCTGAAACTCACAAACTGTGAGATCATGACCTGGGCTGAAGTTGAACACTCAACTAACTGAATCACCCAGGCACCCCTTTCTTTTCTTTTTTCCTTTCTTTTTTTTTTTTGTTTCTTTTCTTTTCACATTTATTTATTTTTGAGAGACAGAGAGAGACAGAGAATGAGCAGAGGAAAGGCAGAGAGAGAGGGAGACAAAGAATCTGAAGCAGATTCCAGGCTCTGAGCTGACAGCACAGAGCCCGATGTGGGGGTCAAACTCACAAACTGTGAGATCATGACCTAAGCTGAAGTCAGTTGCTTAGCAGACTGAGCCACCCAGGTGCCACAAGCATTGACTCTTGGTTTTGGCTCAGGTTGGTCTCATGGTCATGAGATCTAGTCCCTTGTCAGTCTCTGCACTGTGTGTGGAGCCTGCTTAAGATTCTTTCCCTCTTCCTCTGCTTCTCGCCAGCTTGTGCTCTTTTTCAAAGAAAAAAAAGAAAGGAAGAAAAAAAGAAAGAAAGGAAATTCCAGTATAGTTAACACACAGCATTAAATTAGTTTCAGGTGTACAATATAGTGATTCAACAATTTTATACATTACCCAGTGCTCATCATGATAAGTGTACTATTAATCCCCTTCACCTATTTAAACCAACCCCCACCCAGTTCCTCTCTTTTAACTATCAGTTTGTTCTCTGTAGTTAACACTCTGTTTTAAGGTTTCTTTCATTTTTTTCTTTGTTTCATTTTTTGTTCATTTATTGAGAGAGAGGGAGAGAGAGAGAGAGAACACATACATGTGAGTGAACTGGGGAGGGACAGAGAGAGGGAGAAAGAATCCTAAGCAGGCCCGGAGCCATCAGCAAGGAGCCAGATGTGGGGCTTGAACTCACAAACCCCAAGAGCATGACTGAGCTGAAGCCAAGAGTCCGATGCTTAACTGACTGAGCCACCTAGGCCCTTCCATTTGTTTTGTTTCTTAAACTCCACATACGGATGAAATCATTTGGTATTTGGCTTTCTCTGACTTATTTTGCTTAACACCATACTCTCTAGATCCATCCATGTTGTCAATAGGAAGATTTCATTCTTTTTTATCTGAATAATATCCATTGTATATATACTATGTTCTTTGTCCATTCATCTATCGATGGACACTTGGGTTCCTTCTGTAATTTGCCTATTGTAAATAATACTGCAATAAACACAGGGGTACGTATATCCTTTCAAACTAGTGTTTTCATATTCTTTGTGTAAATATCCAGTAGGGTGATTCGATTACTTGTTCATAGAGTAGTTCTATTTTTTTAAAAAAATGTTTATTTATTTTTGAGAGAGAGGTGGGGGAAGGGAGAGAGAATCCAAAGCTGGTTCAGTGCTAGCATCTTGATCTCACAAATCCTAAGATCATGTCCTGAGCCAAAATCGAGAGTTGGATGCTTAACTGACTCAGCCACTCAGGCACCCCAGAGTAGTTGTACTTTTAATTTTTTGAGGAACTCCATATTGTTTTCCATAGTGGCTGCACCAGGTTGCATTCCTGCCAACAGTGCAAGAGGTTTCCTTTTTCTCCACATCTTTGCCAACACTTGTTATTTCGTTTGTTTTTGATCTCAGCCATTCTGACAGGTATGAAGTGATCTCTCATTGTGATTTTGATTTGCATTCCACTGGTGATGAATTATGTTGAGCATCTCTTCCTGTGCCTGTTGGCCATCTATATGTCTTCTTTGGAGAAATGTCTGTTCATGTCTTTTGCCCATTTTTTAAATTGGATTATTATTATTATTATTATTATTTGCTGTTGAGTTGCATAAGTTCTTTATACATCATTTTGTATACTAACCCTTTATCGGATATGTCATTTGTAAATATCTTCTCCCATTCAGTAGATTGTCTTGTAGTTTTGTTGTTTCCTTTGCTGTGCAGAAGCTTTTTTATTTTGATCTAGTACCAATAATTTATTTTTGCTTTTATTTCCCTTGCATGAGGAGACATATCTAGAAAAATGTTCCTGTAGCCAATGTCAGAGAAATTACTGCCTGTGCTCTCGTCTAGGATTTTTATGGTTTCAGGTCTCACATTTAGTTCCTTATAAAAATAGCAGCTTTATTGACAGAGTTCACATACCATACAATTCATCCACTTAAAGTGTATATACTTAACGGTTTTTTAGCATATTCATAGGTATGTGCAACCATCAATATAATCAATTTGAGAACATTTTCTTCACCTCCAAAAGAAGCCCTGTACCTTTAATGATCACTTCAGTACCTCCCAGCCTCCCTAACCCTAAGCAACCACTCATCTATTTTTAGTTTCTAAAGATTTCCCTATTCTGGACATTGCATATTTTACAATAAGTGGTATTTTACAATATATAACTTTTTGTGATTGACTTCTTTCACTTAGCATAATATTTTCAAGGCTCATCCATGTCGTAGCATGTATCAGTACTTCATTCTTTTTATTGTAGAACAATACTCTGCTGTATAGATATACCACATTTTTAAATCCATTCATCAGTTAGACATTCGGATTGCTTCTGGTTTTGGCTATTATGAATAACGCTGCTATGAACATTCTTATATAAGTTAAAATTTTTTTTTTAATGTTTGTGTATTTTTGAGAGATAGAGACAAGAGTACGAAAAGGGGAGGGGCAGAGAGGGAGACTCTCAGGCTCCAGGGTCTGAGCTGTCATCACAGGGCCCAACACAGGGCTAGAACTCACGAACTGCAAGATCATGACCTGAGCCGAACTTGGATGCTTGACTGACTGAGCCACCCTGGTGCCCACTTGTATAAGTGTTTGCATGGACATATTCTTTGATTCATCTTAGCTATATGCCTGGGAGTGGCCTTGCTGTGGTAACTCTATGTTTAACTTTTTGAGGAACTGTCAAAATGGTTTCCATAGTGGCTGTACCATTTTACAATCCCATCAGCAGTGTACTGCAGTTCCAATTTCTCCGTGTCTTTGCCAACACTTGTCATTATCTGACTTTCTGATTATCGCTGTCCTAGTGTATGTGAAGTGGTATCTCATGGTTTTGATTGTTTTGCATCCTCCTGACAACTAATGATGTCCAGCATCACTTCAGGTCCTCATCAGTCATTTGGCTATCTTTTTTATTTTTTTTTGAGAAATGTTTATTCAGATTCTTTGCCCATTTAAAAAGTATTTTTTTATTACTGCATTGTAAGATTTCCTTATATACATTATAGATAGGAGTCCTTTATCCAGTATAGGCTTTGCAAACATTTTCTCCCATTCTGTGGGTTGCCTTCACTTTCTTTTTAAAAATTTTTACCTTCACTTTCTTGATAGTGCCCTTTGACGTACGAATGTTTTTCATTTTGGTGAAGTCCAATTTATTTATTGTGTGGTTTTTTTTTTTTTTTTTTTTTGCTGGTACTTTTGGTGCCATACCTAAGAATCCATTGCCAAATCTGAGTCATGCAGACTTACCCTTATCTTATGTTTTCTTCCAACAGTGTTACATTTTTAACTCTTTCATTTAGATCTTTGGTCCATTTTGAGTTAATTTTTGTATGTAGTAGGAAGTAAAGGTCCACCTTCATTCTTTCAGCTCCGGTGCTGGAGGCAGGGACAAGGGTGCACCCCTCTTTGAGTGACCACCCCTTTAGGAGCAGAGCACTTGGTAGGGAGGGGTAGCAGTCCCAGGTCTCCAGGCTTGCCTCTGCATGAGCAGCTAGTGCCCCAGGATCCTCCGTGGCACCACCGTTTCAAGGGTAGAGCCTCCACCCTACAAGCAGGGGCTGGGCCAAGGAGGGAGCGCCTTCCTCCCTGCCATATTTGATGGGAATTTAAGCTCAGCAACAAGGATCTGGGGGCAGGATGAGAAATTACAACGTCCTGTCCGTTCAAAGAAGATAACCCTCCCACTGGAGCTGCTGGGAGGGAGAGCCCTGTGTTCGAGGCTGCACCAGTGTGGAATGGAGCACCTCCCTTGCCAAGATGGAGGGAAGTGGGGAAAGAGGGCGCGGGACTTGGTTCAAATACCACAGACACTCACTTTCCTTACTGAGTTTTAGCGAATGTTCTTGAATGTTTCCTTAATTGTTGTATACCTTTACAACCATTCCAAAGATTTAAATTAAAAAAAGAACAATTTTCACCAGTTTTGCTATGGGGTGAGGTGGAGGCAGAGCACTCCTCACTGTCATGCTGCTATTGATTCTTTTTTGATAACTCAAAGCCTGTGACTGTGGGCAGTGAAAAACCAGAAAGCTCAAACCACATAATAACTTATTCTGTATATATTGATGAAATATCAGCTATTAAAATGGCTCAGATCTAAAAATAGAAGGAGTTCTGCATTGGCACACATACCACTACCCATAAACTTCAGGAAATATCTACTATATGTAGGGTATAAAAATATAATATAAAAAGCTAAAAATCTGTTGTGGAAATTATATTTTCTTAAAAAGAGGACTAATAAACCAAGGTAGCTATATTAAATACCTAGAGAAACTACACCAGGTTTTCATACGCACAAGAAACTATCCAGGACTGGAGTGAGTGGTCAAGGAGGATTTCTGTGGAGGAAGAGCTGGCTGGGGCAGGTTTGGAGGAAAAGGTAGAATTCAGCTGGGTGGGTGGGCTGAGGGTAGAGGGCACATTTCAAAGCAGAAGTGCTGAAATGGGATTGCATTTAGTATGTTTGAGCAATAATGAGTGGACCTGCCTAGCTGCCGGAAGGTCTGCTTGAAGAGATGAAGTGAGAAATGAAGTAGTGACCAAAACGCAGGGGAGAGGAGAAGGCTTTGGTGGTTGGACTATGGAATCGGAACCTTGTGTTGTAGGCTATTGAGAGCACTCAGTGCTTTTTAGAGAACAGTGACTTGGGCGAAGAGATTTTAGGAAAATGACCTTGCATGTAGGGCGTAGTTGGAATGAGGTGTGTGTGTGTGTGTGTGTCTGTGTGTGGAGTCCAGAAGCAAGGAGATAGACTAGTTTTAGACTGTTACAAAGAAATGAAGGTCTGGATTAAGTGAAGAAGGCAGGAATGGAAAGGAAGCGTTTGGCTGATGGTAAGATAATCAGGCTCTCAATAAGCAGCCAATTGTTAAAACAATAGCAGTTTCCATCAAAAATAATACTAGACTACAAGGTGACATGGGCTGATTTAGCGGTTTGAGTTACTATATATTCTGATGGGTTTCTCCTTCAGTATCTGTAGTTAAATGGGGTCTCTTTATTTTTGAATCCTCATAAATTTTTCTTCCTGCTTCTTATTACTTCGAATTCCTCTTTTCCACAGTTTGCTTTTGCTTTGATTTCAAATAATCTCTTGTATGTGTTTGCAAGAGGAAACCAAGGGGTGCAAAATGGCATGGATTGTGTATGGTTTCAAGGGTGAGTTTCTTCTCTTGAAAACAGCTCTCGTGTAGCAATGGGAGGCACGTGGCCAACTCTGGCTTTTTAGCAGGTCAAACATGACCTTCAAAACTCCTTAGGACACGCTAGTCTCCTGCGAGGCTGCATCTCCCATTAGGCTGGCGGGTTTCCCTGCGGCCGCCTGGATGTGTTGGCTTTGGGTTGTGAAAATAGAGTTGACCAAACAATACAAAAACACGGACAGAAACAAACCCCAACCCCCCATGCCTTACCATGGTGGGCTGACAAAGTGAAGTCGTGGAAGGAAGGTTCTGCTCTTGCCCTTTTAAAATTCCAGTGCAACACACACACACACACACACACACACACACACACACACACACGCAACAAAGTGAAGTCGTGGAAGGAAGGTTCTGCTATTGTCCATTTAAAATTCCAGTGTCACACACACACACACACACACACACACACACACCTGACAAAGTGAAGTCGTGGAAGGAAGGTTCTGCTATTGTCCATTTAAAATTCCAGTGTCACACACACACACACACACACACACACACACACACACACACACAGCACATACCCGCGCCCGGTCGGCTCTTCCCACTCCCTGCCACAATGCACCAGCGTCCCTCCCCAAGTCCTGATTCATGAACCGTGCCACCTTTGTCTCATTTGAAACTGTGCAGACTATTTTAATCCTCCCACCCCCATCCCAGATTCCCCACCACCCCCCATCCTCTGAAAAGCTCTGATGTAAGGCGCTCGCTAGGTGGGGGAGCACTTCTCCCGATCTGCTCGGGTAGGCGAGATCCCCAGAAGCCCCCTCCGCGGGACCTCTGCCTGCGGGGCCGTGGCCCGGGACCCCGCGGCGGGCGCGAGAGAAGCGCCTTGGTCCCTTTAAGGTGTCGTGCTCTCGGAAGTGCAGGCAGGGAGCCCGGGAGCCGGCGCGGGTCTCACTGCCGCCCTCCACTCCTCCCGCTTCCCGGCCTCCGGGGGCCTGCCCGCCCTCCGCCCACCGCCCACCGCGCACCGGCCAGCCATGCGGCTGTGAACCATGTCCTCCTCCTACGCCAAGAACGGGCCGGCCGACGGGCCGCACTCCCCCACCTCCCAGGTACCGCCCCCTCCTTCCCCCCTCCCGCCCCGGCGGCCCGAGAGCGCCCCGCCTTCGTGCGGCCAGCGCGGGGCCCCCAGTCCGGAGAGTCGGTCGCCGCGCGCTCCCACCCCTCCTCCTCGTCTCTCTCTCCGCCAGCTCCTCCTCCTCCTCCTCTACCTCCTCCTCCTTACCTCGTCCGTCTCAGCGCTCCCGCTCTGGAGCCCGCAGCCTTCCCCAGCGGATGCCGGGGACCCGGACCCCGCACCCCGAGAGTCTTTGTTAATGGATGTGGTGGGTGCTGGCGGGTTGCTCTTCTCGGGCATCATTTCAGCCGTCGAGGCTTGTGGTGGGTGGGTGGGGGTGGAGGCTGTATCTGGGGACCGCCGAGGAGACTGGGGTACGGGCTCTGGGAGACCCCGGGGAGCTGGTCCGGACTCTAGTCCGGGGTGGCCGTCCGGCTCCCCGCTGCGGTCCTCACCGGCTTCTCTCTGGCCCCGTGTGTCGAGTCCAGGTGGCCCGAGGCACCACGACCCGGAGGAGCAGATTGAAAAGATCCGATGGCAGCACCACTTCGACCAGCTTCATCCTCAGACAGGTAGGAGGCGGGCGCGGGGAGACGACGCGGGGGGCAAGTTGGGGAGAAGGCCCCCCGCGGGGCTCCGGGGTCCGGGAGCCGAGCGCCGCCCCACCCCCCTTCCCCCGAGCGCGAGCCGCGGGTCGAAGCTTTTTGCGCCCCTTTCTGGCCGGTGCGCGGTGCTCCCGCCGCGTCCAGCTTCCGCATCCCCCTGCGACCCAAGGCTTCCCAGCCAGGCGGCGCCGCATAGCTCTCGAAGTTTGTGCGTTCGAATGTGGTTTGGTGGGGGCCTGGTTTAGGGCAGAGATATTGAATTTAAGACAGAGTATTTCTAGTTGCACTTTTCCGTGTGTGGTAACGTCTTCAAGTGTTGTACTTGACTTTGAGTAACCAGAGACCCAGGGGCCTGGCGCATGGTTGAATTTGGCTGACAGGTAGGAGTCTTTGCTATTGGCCGTTTATCGAAAACTTGTTAAGTGTGGGTCTTGGGAGAGATCTGCGAGCTCCGGCCAAATGAAAGACTTTGAGAAGAAAGTTTGGTGTCACTTGGGACCTATTCTTTGGTTCACTTACCTAAGGAAAAAAGACTGCCCAGATCTGGTTAAATTGAAATAATAGAAGGTCCGCACTCAGTTCCGGGGTCTGGGTGGTACTACACTTCGTGTTTGTTTTCTTAGTAGTTGTTTCCTTCTGTGTAGTTCTAGTGGGCGTTTTGTGTGTTAAAGATCGCCGGTTACACTGAATGCTTAGGTCTCTTTCACCTTGACACAGGAGAGATCGGTCCTTAATTTTCGTACTACCCATGTGCTGTAAATGAAACCGTCTCTACACAGCTGCTGGGTACTAGCAAGATCATGCAAAAGTGAGTCACCTTGATCTGTCTTTGGAAAGGAAACTGTGGAGGTGTGTGCTTTCAGAGTGGCTTAGGAATACTTCGTCCTGCCCCAAGACGCCTTTATCCCAGGCTCTGCTGTGGGAGTGACCTTGGGAAGTTCTTTTCCCTCTAGGTCACTCAGAGCCTTGTGTAATATGTTTTTAACCAATGATGGCAGCTGCAGTATGTTTCCTTAGTGATTATCATCAATTTAAACAGATTATCTATGAAAAATGGGATTTAGATTCAAAATTGGACTCAGACTTCTCCTAAAGGGTTTATAAAGTGTATTTAGGTAATAATTATTATGCAGATATTCATTTTCTGCAAACAGATAATTGCTACTACTGTTTTTAATTCACTGAGCACCAAGTATTTACATTTTTAACGTAAATATATTTTGGATCCTGAATTTGTTCTAAAAGTGCCTTCTAGTCCCTTTGCAGTGCTTAAATCATTTGTGTATTTGATAAAGCAAAGATGTTCTTCATCTTTAAAAAATTTTTGACTTATGTGACTGAGTTCTTGTTGATGCTTATTTTGTAGGTGCCTATTTTTGGTGGTGTTTTATTGTTCTAAATTCTTAGAAATACTAATTACACAGCAGTGTATTCTGTGAGCTGTTTTGACTAAAACTTTTGAGTTCATCTTCACTATCACTTCACTAATGCTTTAGTCTTCCAACCACAAACAAAAAAATTGATATTTTTTCTAATATTCTTATTTTTTCCTCAATTTACCCCAATAAATGAAATAATGTGGGGATAAGTTCTTGATAAGTGTGTTGCTATGTATGTCTTAAAAATGTGAAAAGTATTGCATGCTAATAATTTTGGGAGTAATTTCAACCAGTGCAGATGTATAGAACAAATACATTTCATTAATCTTTCTGAAACTGGGATTTGTTGATTTAATAAAATGGTCTAATTTAAATTTAGAAGTTAGTTGTAATTGTATTATATATACATTTTTTTTTCTTTTCTGTGCCAAAATAATACATAATTTTTGTGAGCACTTACAGTTCAGTAAGTATCCTACACAGGATCTTGTTTAATAATGGCATAATGTAGATTTCTATAATGGCTAACAATAAAAATAACGGGGATTTTATTTCTTTGACAAGGGATGAAAAGTTACCACAAATGGAATTTAACCGTGTTTTTTTTTAAATAAAATTGAAGAGTTTTCACCTGAGTGCCAAAAAAGTATTTTTTTAAAAAAGCACAACAGCTGTTTATGTTATTAGAGCCTCATTATTTGTAAAATGGCCAATGATTTATTGTTTTTGAATTCTTGGTACACTGGAGTGATGGCATTTCTTGATATTTCACAGTCTGTGTGATGCCTTCACACATGAAGAAGATAGTGGGGATGCCAGGAAAATAGGGCTGCTCATTTTTGCGTCATGTTATTTACAAAATTAGAGAGGGAAAGTGTTCACTAAAAAAGAAAATGATGTGTCGAATCAGATGGGTCAGGTGGGGCTGATGGTGAAGCACAGAGGACAGTTAGCAAATAAAACACTTTATCTTATTGTCACCTAATAAACCGTTTAATTCTTTACTTTTTCTTTATTATTTTTAAAAACTTTTAAAAAGGTTTATCTATACCATGGAATACTACATGGCAATGAGAAACAATGACATCTGGCCGTGTGTAGCAACATGGATGGACCTTGAGGGTGTTATGCTGAGCGAAATAAGTCAGGCAGAGAAGGAGAGATACCATATATTTGCACGTATAGGAGGATTAGGAGGAACTTGACGGAGGAACAAGGGGGAGAAGAAGGGAGGAAATGGTGGGGGAAAGGGAGAGAGGCAAACCATGAGAGACTCTTGAATGCTGACAAAAACTGAGGACTGATGGATGTGGGGGGAGGGGGATGGGCATGGAGGAGGACACTTGTGGGGATGAGCACTGAGTGTTATGTGGAAACTAATTTGACAATAAACTATTTGTAAAAAAAAAATGTTTATTTATTTTTGAGTGAGAAAGAGATTGTGAGCAGGTTAGGGGCAGAGAGAAAGGGAGACACAGAATCCAAAGTAGGCTCCAGGTTCCAAGCTGCGGACTGAGCCGGATGTGGGGCTTGAAATCCCCAACCATAAGATCATGACCTGAGCCGAAGTCAGATGGTTAACCGACTGAGCCACCCAGGTGCCCCTTATTATTATTATTATTTTCAAACTCTTCTTCCAACTGGTAAAAAGTTGTAGTGTTTGTGCGTGTACATGCACACATGCACATGCACACATGTGAGTCGGCCTGAAAACCCGCAAGCTGAAAAGAGAGCCTGCCTCTACTGTGAGGACTGCTCTCAAAGTCCCTCTCGCCTCAGTGATCTTGTTTGGTGGGCTACTGGATTGCTGGCCTCCACAATCTAGGAGGGATGGAGATTTTGGAATGAATCCAGGGAATGACTAAACGGTTTCTTTGAGGAAAGGTGAGAAGATTAAGTATTTTGCCACGACAAGAATAGAGAGAGCTCATCATGACCCAGTAATGGTCTTCAGAGTGTACACAGAGGCATTCTTTGGAAATGTGATGGACTGTTCTCCTTTTTCATTTAGGATGAAACTCAAGAATTGCTATAGTTTAGAAGGAATGATATTTTACAGTATGCCTTCGTTAAGACTGTTGCTATCATTGAAATGACTTTCCAGATGAGGCTGTAGAATTTTTCCTAGGAGATCACTTCTGACAGGCCATTTTGAGTGGGTTCTTTATTCATGTTTAAAAATTTTAGGAAGCACTTATTAAAAATTTTTTCAATGTTTATTTTTGAGAGACAGAGACAGAGTGCGAGTAGGGGAGGGGCGGAGAGAGGGAGACAGAATCTGAAGCAGGCTCCAGGCTCTATGTTGTCAGCACAGAGCCTGATCTATGAGATCATGACCTGTGGTGAAGTCAGACGCTTAACTGATTGAGCCACCCAGGCTCCCCTAGGAAGCACTTATTAAACATTTGCTATGTGCCCAGCACTGTGCTCGATGCTATGGAAGAGGAATGAAAAGATAGAGCCCCTGTACCCAGAGGATTTCATAATCTACTTATGGAGACATAGATGTATACACACAACACAGTGAAATGTAGCAAGGAATTAGGGTGTGGGCAAAATGCCCATGTGCACTGAATATTGTAATACCCTGGGTGTCACTGCACAAAGAGTTGGTGTGATGGAGTACTCCAGGTTACTCTCACTGGGGTTACTCCCAGTTTCCTCCTCCCTGGGGTTCAAAGAGAAAATCTGATCAGAGTGTAAGTGTGATTGTTCTATTGACCTCTCCTTGTTGACTCTGCCCTTATGAGTACTGCAAGTCCTATAAGGCCTGGCCCCTACGAGTTTCCAGCCTTATCTTGAAGCATTATGTTTTAGCTCTGGACACAGGTCTCGAACACACCACCTTCCTTTTTGCCGTTGGCACTTTGCACATGCTGAGCCCTCTGTGTGGAGGGCTCTCATTCTCTGTTCTGCCAAGTTAATTTTTAATCTTCCTTGAGACCTAAGTTTAATCTTCACCTCTTTTTATGATTTTTATTTTATTTATTAATTTTTTTGTTTTGAGAGAGAGGGTGTAAGCCAGAGGGGGAGGGGCCAGAGGTAGGTTTGAGAGAGAGAGAGAGAGAGAGAGAGAGTGCAAGTGGGGGAGGGGACAGAGGCAGAGAGAGAATCTTAAGCAGGCTCCATGCTCAGTGTGGAGCTGGATGTGGGGTTCAATGCCATGATCCTGGGATCACAACCTGAGCCGAAATTAAGAGTCAGTCAGTCACTCAACCAACTGAGCCAGCCAAGCACGTTCTCGTCTTCACTGCTTTTTCTAATCTCTTTGATGATGTCAGTTCCTTCACCATGTACCTCATCTCACGGTGCATTTTGCCATGTCTCAGTAATTAGATTTCTCTGTTAACGTCTGTCCCCTCATCCAGATAATAAGTACCACTGGGGCAGGGACATATCTGCATTTGGTGCACTTGATTGCCTTTGTATCCTCAGCAGTTAGCATAGTAGATGCTCAATAAATATTTATTTGGATGAATGAAGGAGCAGATGGATGAGGTACATGAGGACTAGCTTGATATATTTTAGGCATGGGGTTCTTTTCTAACATTAAACTTTTTATTTGGTGGGGAGAAATTGCTTCCTAACAAAACTTCCCCAAATTTAGTGGCTGAAAGCAACAACAATTTTTTTTTTTTAAATTTCAGTGTGCTGACCAGTTAGTTCTTTGTGGTATTATCTGGGTGCTGGCATGGCCGAAAGGTCTAAAATAGCCTCACATGTGTGGTTGGCAGTTGGTGTTGGTGGCTGGCTGAGAGCTCAACTAGAGGTTTTGGCAGAGGGCTCGCCTTCCTCCACCTGGGCTCTCAGCATGATTGCTTGAACTTCCTTACAACATGGTGGCTAGGTTCCAAGAAGGGCCATCCCAAGAAGCAAAGGATGAAGCTGCAGATTTTATAAAACCTGCTATTGAAAGTGACAGGACATTACTTCTGTTTCAATCTCTAAATCAAAACGAAGGGCTAGCTCAGTTTCAAAGGAAGAGGAACTAGACTCTCTTTTGATGGGGCACAGCAAGGTCACCTTACAAAAGAGCATGTAGAATGGAAGACACTTCTGCAGCCATCTTTGGAACATCTACTCTATATCAAAGAACCTTGGTTTTTTTTAGGTATGCTAAACGCATGATCATGATAATAATTCAGTAAGCCCACACTGTATTTAGAGATTTAAAACATATTTAGTTACTAAGTTGATACTATAATAAAGCAAGCTGACAAAAACTTCTCTGGGTTATAATTTGGAGACACATTTCTCCAATAAAATGCAAATTCATCAACAGAAGGTATAAGCTTTGTGCGTAGCTCTAAGAATAATCATATGCCTAGAGACATGCATATATGCAAAATTTATCTAAAACTGAGAATCACAAGATTTTAGAACAGGAAGACATTGCAGAGGGAACATACTTCAGTTCCTCATTGACAGATGAATAAACCAGAGACTCAAGGGCATAAAGGCTGTACCGACATCACATCAGTAGTTGTAGAACGGAGATGGGGGACCTTACTCAGATCCTCCGGTTTTTCCTCCACAATACACTTCATCCTGAATAATCAGGAGAGACATACAAACACAGAGATGTGGACACACGAAAGGACATATGGAGCTTATTTCTCTTAGATCCTAGAAATATTCTTACTTTATATGGTTACTTGTGAGGAACAAAGCAACCACCGGAGAATCTCGAGACTGCAGTTTTTCCCCCAGATTTATCATGAGGTGGAATTTTTGTTTGCACGGTTCATGGTGGTTGGTTTGTTTGATTAGTAGTCATTGCATTTTCCAGTGCTAACCAGGAAATAAAACTACTTGTGATTTTGCAACTGAGGGACTTGAATGTAGAGGCATGGTTAAATGGGCAGCCGGAGGGGTTGGAAGTTAACCTTCAAGGTTAGCAACAGCAGGAAGCCGCTGTCACCTCCAGGCTATCAGGACAAGGAGAGGAAACTGTTACTGGAGCCCAGGGGCCAGAATCACCTGGTAGATGCTGTAGTCACTGGGGTACTGTTTTATAGGAGCGAGAGCCAGAGGACATTGCCTCATGCTTGTTAGGATGACTACGATCAAGAGCACGAAGACACCAACAATGTTGGTGAGGATGTAGAGAAAAGGGAGGCTTTGTGCCCTGTTGGTGGGAATATAAATTAGTGCAGCTGCTGTGGAAAACAGTATGGAGACTCCTCAAAAAATTAAAATTATGATACCATATGATCTAACAATCCCACTTCTGGGTATTTATCTGAAGAAAATGAAAACACAAACTTGAAAAGGTATATGCACCCCCATGTACATTGCAGTGAGTGTTTACAATAGCCAAGGCATGGAAACAACTAAGTGTTCATTGATGGATGAATGCATAAGAAAGTTGTGATGTGTAGATATACAGTGGAATATTACTCAGCCATAAAAAGGAATGAAATCTTGCTTTTTGTGATAATATGGATGGACCTTAAAGGCATTATACTAAGTGAAAGACGTCAAATAATAAGACAAATACTGTATGATCTCACTTGTATGTGGAATCTAAAAAGCTTCCCAACCAAAAAAAACAAAAATAAAAACTGAACGTATACAGAGAACAGACTGATGGTTGCCAGAGGCAGGGGTGGGGGTATGGGTGGAATGGGTGAAGGGGTCAAAAGGTACAAACTTTAAGTTATGAACTAAGTAAGTAATGAGGGATGTAATATACAGCATGATGAGTGTAATTAATAATATCTTATTGCATATTTGAAAGTTGCTTAGAGAGTAGATCTTGAAAGTTCTCATTACAAGAAAACAAATGTATAACTATGTATGGTGATGGATGTTAATTAGATCTGTGATCCTTTCACAATATATAGAAATAGTGAATTGTTATGTTGTACACCTAAAACGAATACAGTATTGTTTGTCAATTATACCTCCGCTAAAAGAGAGAGAGACACACATACAGAGGAGACGTAGACGTCGCTTCTGCTAAAGAAGCCACTTGAGGGGAGAGAAAGAGGAGGAATACTCAGTCTCCCCCTTCTCCTGGGGTACCTGCCCTTGGCTGAGCCCGGCGGTAAGCCCGCTGACCTGGGAGCCTCGAAGCAGCCTGCAGACCTTGGCCCTCCTGAGAGAGAAAGCAGCGCAGGACAGGGGAGAATGGCTCTGAGGGAGACTGGCCAGGACCGGCACAGCCGTTATTATATTTTAGCTGCATCGAAGACAATAATGAGTCGTTCTCATTAGCAGAAGTGGAAGTTTTTACTTGCTCTGGGAGTAGAACTTCCAGCTAAATGGGATAATACAGTTAAGATGAACCTCAGGGAAAAGTGTGAATTTTATCTGGAATGCATCTTCCCAAACTGAGACCTGGTAGACCAAGAAAGAACTCTGCCTCTCCGGCAAGCTGTCCTTTGTTCTTGCTCCTGGGCTTGAATGAATGGAACTGAATTTATGAAACTCCTTATTGAGAAATTACGGGACAACTAACCTGTTAACCAGTCACTTGTGTTTTTCTCTTAGTCCCTGTTCTTGGCACAAGGAGTTCCCTAAATCTCATTTTTGTAGAATAAAGAACTATTTATCCTTCACTTTAGGATGGTAAGATTTTATTGAACCTTAGATAAATTTTGATTGAAATGTTAATCTTTCCAGAAAGTTACAGGACGCTGTGTGGACCCCTAAGTTGTCAATAACCTCAGTTTTCCTGTGCCTGCTGTCCTTTAATTACTCCACTGGTGCCTCAGATAGTATCGTCTGTAGGTGTTAAGGAGCAGAGCCTCCTCTTTCATCGAGGGCAGAATAAAGAGAATGTGGTTTAGTCAAACCATGTGATGTGGCCAGTTGTAGAAATCAGTCCCCCTCCTTCTGGTGAGCCTGCAATCTCAGTGGTGTTAGCTGGACGCAGCCAGTCTAGTTCTGACCCATCTTTTCTGGCTGATATTGTAGCATTATCCAGTCTCCTCATCTGCCTCCCAGTCTGGCCATTTCTAGGTCTCCTTTCTGCAGCTCAGGCTACTAACCAGGGCGAGCAAGCTTGCATTTCGCTCAGATTCCCTGAAGACCCTAGGAAATATGTGAAGGCATGTGCTCAGAGGGGCGCTCGGGCCCCATTCTGCTCTCTGTGTTTGGCATCCGCATGCTGTTTTCAAGGCAACATCTTGGAGCAGAATGTTTCCTAGAACAGTGCCGGTTCTGTACCACTCACACCTCTGCTGGGAGCTTCCTTCCCAGCAGGAGTGTGTGCACCGGGAGTGGGTTACAGACCTCAGAAACACTGATCCTCTGAGTTTGTCCTTCCGCACGGTGTGCCTGACAGAGGCGCAGAGCACCTGGATCCTCTTTACTCCCTTTGGATCCAGGGCGTTGCACTGACACTGCCTCTGTGGAATGGTGTAGAGCGCTTCCGTAACCATCCCAGTCACACACTCTATAATCCCTCTCTGGGTGAGAATACAGCCAATGGGGGGAAGTCTCAAGAGGAGCTCCTCTGTTATACACAAAGAACCCCTATAAAACCGCATTCTGATTTGAGCGGCTGAGCATTGCCCTGCTTTCACAGAGTTACATGCTCTTGTTCTTTGTGAACCAAGAAAACGTTGAGGTGGAGTACAACACTCTGTCTTCTAGAAGAGTAAGTTATGAACTTGACTACAGAACAACACATCAGGAATTGTATGTGGATTTAACCATGTAAACTGGGGCAGGGAATGGAGGTAGGACTAGAGATATAAGCTGAAATTAATGAAAAGGCTAAATTATTCCATTTTAAGGGAATAGTTTTATGGCTTTTGGGTAACGATAATGACAAGCAGTGTGCGATGGCAACCTGCGTTCAGAAATAGGTAAGGCTTGGGGCGCCGTGGGGCTCAGTCGGTTAAGCATCTGACTATTGATTTCAGCTCAGGTCATGATTCACAGTTTGTGAGTTTGAGCCCACCATCAGGCTGAAAGTGCAGAACCTGCTTGGGATTCTGTTTCTCCCACACTCTCTGCTGCTCCCCCGCCAAATAAATAAATAAACATTAAAGAACAAAAAAGAGGGGCGCCTGGGTGGCTTAGTCGGTTAAGCGTGCGACTTTCGCTTAGGTCATGATCTCGCGGTTCGTGGGTTCAAGCCCCGCGTCGGGCTCTGTGCTGACTGCCAGCTCAGAGCCTGGAGCCTGTTTCAGTCTGTGACTCCCTCTCTGACCCTCCCCTGCTCACGCTGTCTCTCTCTCTCTAGAAATTAAAAAAAAAAAAAAAAATTAAAAAAAAGAACAAAAAAGAAATAATAAAGGCTGATGTTTTATCAACACCCAGCTTGAATATAGAGCAGGCTTTTAAATTCTTTGAAGACAGTTCTCATTTTAACTGGAGTAAATGTGCCCATCTACAAACTTTCTTATTTTCTTGAATGTGTCCTTTCTTATTACCGCATACACAGAGCAGAGGTGATTACTTGATTCTGAAGGATGATGTCCAGCATTTGTACTTTATGCACTGAAAGCCTTAATTTGATAGGGGCTGTACAGCTTATGCGACAATTACTGAATCTGTCTGATCCTTTCATTGTAATCATTTGGATGACAAACAGGGCCTATGTTATTTCTCGTTTTATGTTCTTTGTTGGTGCAGGTATCTTTCTTGAGGGCTGTAATTTAATAGCTGGAGCAATAGTCTTAGTTTGGAGAGGAAATATTTTGTAAATATAAACTTGAAAAGAATCTGCATTTTTCTGGGTTGTCAGAATCACTGGAAATGGTGAATTTTTGTAGTGCTCACTGCGTCCAAATAGTATAATACTATTTTTAAACTCCTTAGGAGAAATTTGTTTGCAATTTCTTTTTTAGTACTGGAAAGACCGACAGTAATGGAAATTCATAGTAGCTTATGTAGATGAATTTATCGTAGCCTTCTACTTTCTTCTCGAATGACCCAGTGCCAATGTCAACAACTCATGCTGATGTTTCCAAATCAAACAGGTGGGTAAAACAATCATTGTTGTTAGAATGCTCTGAAGGCATGATTTCTTAGCTGGCCTCAGTGCATATGTGTGGAACAGAGAGGGGGAAGTGATTCTTACAGGAATTCAGAGGCTGTCTTCTGTTATCAACATAATCTAACTTTAGGGCATTTTCATCACCCCGAAAAGAAACCTTATCAGTCATTTTCCATGTTCCTCCCCACGCCTAGGCAATGACTGATCTGTTAGTCTCTATGTCAATAGATTTACCAATTCTGAATATTTCATATAATTGGAATCATTTAAGAAAATGTGGTATTTTGTGATTGGCTTTTTTTTTTAAATTAACATATTCTCTACACCAGCCTGAGGGTTTCTGGTTACAGCCCCTGGTCTAAATGTGCAGATGTTGGCTCACATGTGTAAAGGGACCTGCCTTTCCTTTAAGTTTATGTTCCAGAGAGCTTTTCAAGTCATGATGTTGAATGGGGATATTCATATTTATATTTATTGTGAAGCTACGGTCTCAGATCATAGAGCTGAATTTGTCTGGGGCAAAACTATTTGACCTGCGTGGAAATCAAATCCCTGACCTTGGCCTCCTTGTCATCAGGATTGAACAAAACTGAGTGACTGTCGTCTATAGAAGGGGATTTACATAATAGGACGAGATCACTGGGATTAAAAAAGTGAGCAATATAAGTAGTTATTGCCATCATTTTCAATAATTTTTTGTAATAGAAATGTCTTGGATACTTAGAATCCAAAATACTTTCAAAATTTATCTAGATGTTCATAATAACTCAGCTCTGGTAATTATAATATTTATTCCTTGTGAGATACAATTAAGGAAAAAGCAGAGTGCTCCAGTCCTGAGCTAAGTACAATATTTATGGAAATTATTGGGTACATAAAACTGTACTCTTTCTGTGGCAGGTGCTGCTCAATTATATTTGAGCACTTCCCTGGGGGACCAAAGTCAATTATCAACACAGTTGTGTGGGAGAGAAATAGGTCAGTTGCAAATATTCTCTGCTAATTTCAGAAAGCTTGAGGGGTGATTTAGTTTGGGGACTATTTTTTTTTTTTAATTCTTTTGGTCTCCGTACTATAGGGAGACCTTCTGGTAGGGAAGGCTCAGTTTTTCATTTGGCATTGGTTGTCATATTCATGTACTTTATTTAAAATTTTTTTTCTTAATGTTTATTTATTCTTGAGAGAGAGACAGGCGGAGTGTGAGTGGGGGAGGGGCAGAGAGAACGGGAGACACAGAATCCAAAGCAGGCTCAGGCTCTGAGCTGTCAGCATACACCCTGATGCAGGGCTCAAACACATGAACAGTGAGATCATGACCTGAGCCAAAGTCGGTTGCTTAACCTACTAAACCACCCAGGTGCCCCCATATTCATTTACTTTAATTATAATATAAATATTGCTTTTGATCCTATAAAATGAAAATTAAACCAAATAATATCTTTGCAAAAATGATGTCAAAAATACATTCTAAGAGTAACTGTACTTTATAGGGGTGTTCTTATTACTATTGCTATTTTTACACTAACCCAATAAAATGCTAATTTCGTATTCCAAGTATTTTGTTTACTATTTCTACATGAGAAGAGTAAAAAGTACTAGTTTAAAAAAAAAGGACATTGAGTTTTTATAAAATTATGTTTATTTTTTTATTATGGTAAAATATACATAACAGGAAATTTTACCATTTTAGCTAATCTTAAATGTATAATTCAGTGGCATTAAGTGCATTCACTAGTTTTATTTTTTTTAGTGGATGTGCAGGTTATTTAAAAAGTGTAAGCAGGCAAAACCTAAATATATCCAACTTATGAGTTAAAAACATCTACCT
The DNA here is from genome assembly GCA_017311185.1 of Proteles cristata cristata. Taxonomy (NCBI): domain Eukaryota; kingdom Metazoa; phylum Chordata; class Mammalia; order Carnivora; family Hyaenidae; genus Proteles; species Proteles cristata. The sequence continues at coordinate 533,669 of JAESUZ010000523.1, read as the reverse complement.
GGAGAGGCCTCCCACCATGTCTGTGGCCTTGCTTTTTATTTTTATTTATTTCTGAGAGAGAGGCAGCATGAGCAAGAGAGAGAGAGAGAGAGATACAGAATCTGAAGCAGGCTCCAGGCTCTGAGCTAGCTGTCAGCACAGAGCCCGACGTGGGGCTACGAACCATGAGATCATGGCCTGAGCCGAAGTCAGATGCTTAACCGACTGAGCCACCCAAGTGCCCCTCTGTGGCCTTGTTAAAAGCACAGGTGGCAAGGAAAACAGACTTCTTTTTTTTTTTTAATATTTTTTTATTTATTTCTAGGAGAGAGAGAGAGAGACAGCGTGAGCAGGGGAGGGTCAGAGAGAGAGGGGAGACACAGACTCTGAAACAGGCTCCAGGCTCTGAGCTGGCAGTCAGCACAGAGCCCGACACGGGACTCGAACCCACGGAACTGCGAGATCACGACCTAAGCGAAAGTCGGACGCTTAACCGACTAAGCCACCCAGGCGCCCCAAGGAAAACAGACTTCTAAGTGTTTCACGAAGCTATGGCTCCTGCAGTTGAGAAGAACCAGGAAGCAACCGCCCAGAACAGGAAGTGCCCTGGAAACTGACTGCTGGAATTGGGAAGCAAGGGCTGGGCGGGGGCCTGTGCGGGGTGGTGTCTGTTGTAGGATACCTGTTTTCACATGACTGAATGCTTTTCTTCTTCCTTCCTGACTGAAGTCCAAGCAGCTTCACTATGATTTGGCTTAACGAGCAGCCTGTTTGAAAAATATACTTGTTCCCAGAGTCTTAAGCGGCTCCAGTCATTCATACGGTACTATAGTTTGACTTACTGTTTGCAGGCACACTCATTTTACCGTCCTTAAAAAGTCCACCACAACAAAGCAGACCCAATGTAGAGCCCAGTCTCCCTGAGTCCGATTGTCCTTTCTCACACTCCCCTCCCCTTCCTTTCCCGTCCAAACTTGTCCCCTCTGGCCCTGCTGTAAGCACACGCAGCCAGACCTGGACTCAGCTCCTGCTCTCTCACCTCCACCCACTCAGTCATGCCATTCCTTCTCCTTGAGGAAAGTCTCATCATTTCTACCTTATGATGATCTTAGCATCTGTCAACCCCCTCTAGAACCTTCTCTTCCATTAAACTCTGTTAATATGGCTCCAGATCTTCTCTGGTATTCTGTTTTGACTCTTCACCTATTAAATTCTTGTGTAACCTGGATGTCCGCATGCCCCACCAGCCTTCGGGTCTCCATCCGTGGACATTGTCACTTACCAATCTTGTGGGAAAGAGGAAGGAGGAGCAGGAGAGGTTGTATGGTAGCAACATTAATAATCCACATTTTACTTGTTCACCTTTCCTACCTGGAGGCAGACACAGGACCTTAACACCTGCCTCCTACTATCTTGTCCGTTTTTCCTGTGGGTCTTATACAGGGTGCTCACCACTCTGTCCCTCCTGATGTCTGCTGCCACAGCCTTTGAGGAAGGCTTCTTGTGCTGCAGTTGCTCTGCCTCAGTCTGTGGGAACATTGCTTTCTGCCAACTAGGATGCTACTTCTCAGGCAAAACCTAGAAGGTAACAAATGGCACCATGCTCTTCAGGCTCCCAGGACAAGCCGTGTTCCAGACGTCCTCAACTCTGGGTCACACTCTGTCCCCTGAGCACTCAAGCAGCACTTCCTGTGCCCTGCATGTCAGAGATTCCCTTGTAAAGCCAGCTTTGTATTTTTGGGCTGCATCTCTCTGTAGGGTCACACTGGGGAACAGGCATTATTCTGCCTCTTCCCTGGGAAGGGACGTTAGACTTGTTCTTATCAGCAACTCTCATGCATGTTGACTTGTACAAATTGATGTGGATACAGACAAACTTTGAGTCCCTTTAAAAATTTTTTTTAAATGTTTATTAATTTTTTGAGAGACCGACAGAAACATTGTGAGCGTTGGAGGGGCAGAGAGAGAGGGAATCACAGAATCCCAAGCAGATTCAGGCTCTGAGCTGCCAGCACAGAGCCCGACATGGGCTTGAACTCATGAACTGCGAGATCATGACCTGAGCTGAAGTGGGATGCTTACTCAACTGAGCCTCTCAGTGCACCCCACCCCATTCTTTTTTTAATGTTTACTTATTTTTGAAGGAGAGAGAGAGAGCCAGAGAATGAGCTGGGAAGGAGAAGAGAGAGAGGAAGGCACAGAATCCAGAGCCTGACGCACGGCTTGAACTCACAAACTGTGAGCTCATGACTGAACTGAAGTCGGATGCCCAAACAGCTAAGCCACCCAGGTGCCCCTGAATCCCTTTTTAGCTTCTGCTACATCATACTCATAATTTATGTAGTTTTCTTTATTTTTGTTTTATGAATTTATATTTTGGAAGTGAAAAAAAAAAAGGAAGAGGAAAGGGAAGATGATATTGGAGGCTGACTTACTTTGTGAGCTAGTGCAGGTTTGGGTGGGGTATCAGAATGGAAACCTTTGGATAGCAGGAGGTCTGGGCACTTGAGGAGAAGGACAGTGACCGGTGGGAGATAGTTTCAGAAAGGGAAGTGAGTGAGGATCCAACGTGGTCCATTTTACGCTTTGTTCTGGAACTCTGTCTGTTAGGAATTTTCAGTTGCAAATAAGCAGGAACTCCGCACAAATCGGCTAAGGCAAAATAGAGACTTATTGGCTCATGCAGGTTAAAAGTCCAGGGGTAGGTCTGACTGGCTTCATATTTGTGGTTTGTTCTACAAGTTCATGACTTCATCAGGGCTTCTGCTCCTTTTCTGTGCAGTTCATTCAACACTGCATGCTCTTCTGTGCTCACTCTGTGTGCTGGCCTGGGCCTCGGTTTTGCCCCTATCATGGCGGTAGCGATAGACCACAGTGGTTCAGGATCCCCCATTTGTCCACCGCCCTGTTCAGAGGAGCAGATAGCCTTTCTTATGATAGCTCCAGCATAAGTTTTTTGTTTGGTTGTTTTTTCAGAAGTACTACTCTCCCCTGAAACACACCACACCCCATACACACATCCGCGTCCACACACACATTTCTTGAATCTTATTGGCCTGAAACAGTGCATGTACCAACATTGGGGTAGGGGAGTGCCTGACATCAGTAGTCAGGGCATGAGATTGGGGTCACCCCATCGTGGCTGAGAATGGGAAGACCAGTTCCCTATGGGTATTTTGGGGGCTAGTGGCAGATGGAGAGGCAAATGGGTGTTACAAAAGCAATTAGCCAGATGTTTACTCAAGGAAGGACTTTCATGTGGACCCAGGAAAAGAATCAGAATTCCTTCCTTCTCCTGCTCCTCCTTCCTCTTCTTACCTCATGTTTTAACCATGTCATGGATTAAATTGGAATTTTTTTAAATTGTAGAATACAAATAAGATGAAATTTACATCTTAACCATTTTTCAGCGTACAGTCGAGTGACTTTATGTATATCTGCATTGTTGTGTTACGTTTACCAACAGTTATCCTAAGTGTAGCTTTGTAGTCTCATCTCTGAGTCTGACTTTCTGTTGTAACATTCTTCCTCCCACCCTGCCTCCCTCCCTCCCTTCTTCCCTCCTTTTTGAGAGAGAGAGAGGGTGCAAGTGAGCAAGGGCAGAGAAAGAGGCAGAGAGAGAATCCCATGAGGGGCAGAGAGAGGGAGAGAAGCGGGGCTTAAACTTACCTGATGCGGGGCTTGCACTCACGAACCCTGAGATCATTACCTAAGCCCAAGTCAGATGCTTAACTGACTGAGCCACCCAGGAGCCCTGTAACATTGTTTCTTAATGAAAAAAAAAAAAAAAAAAGTGCACGTGTTTCACGGGTGTCTGGGTGGCTCAGTTTGTTAAGTGGCCGACTTTGGCTCAGGTCATGATCTCATGGTTCATGGGTTCAAACCCTGCATTGAGGTCTGTGATGACAGCTCAGAACCTGGAGCCTGCTTCATATTCTGTGTCTCCCTGTCTCTCTGACCCTCTCTTGCTAATGCTCTCTCTCAAAAATAAATAAACCTTAAAAAAAAATAAAAATAAACTGGCACCAAGATTCAATAACTGACTAAACAATGAATTTCTGGGATACCATATATATATATACAGGAATGCCTTCTGCATTAATATTTCTCAGGACCTCCGTTTTTCTGTCTGCAAAATGGGGGTTTAAGTGGCCAGGACTAGTGACCTCTGTCTGAGGTTCCTTCAAGCACTAGTATTATAGAATTTTATGTCTGTGTCTGCAGGTGTGTGTAGTCAACTCCTGTCTTGGTAGAAGACACTATATTCTGTTGATTTTGGGACAATTCTATGTCACTTAGCTGCTGAGTTGAGCTCATAAAACATGGGGTTGTTCAATATCAAGTATTATTGAAAGTATTAGATGAGAATATCCTATTTAGATTGTAACAAAGAGAAAATGTGGAGATGCTTACAAGAAGAAAGATAATTTGGGATAGAGCTGGATTTTCTAACTCTTTCCCACATATGCATACAGTATGAAAGGATATGTCCAGAATAGAGTGACTTGTCAAGAATGAAGTATTTGTGTAATGTGGTAAGATGGCTCTCAGATGTGCATCTTGGAGGCTATTAAGAGGAAATCGGCAGAGAAGTAGTGTAGCTCCTGCTGCTATGATTATTACAGCCATCAGGAAGAGCAAGTAGCTAATGGGGCTTTCAGTCTGCAATAAAAAAATAACAAAAGTTGCCATATTGAAACTTCACTGAAGGTGAGTGGAACCGCAAGATTGATTTATATCATTTGAGAACACTGCATTAGGGCCTTTCGATATTGACTTCCCTGCGTATCCCTAGATTCTCAGAGGTCTGATGTTTAGCATTCATCTTTCATCGTGGGTTCCCATTTTCCAATAAATAAGGCAGGTATTTCTGTTTTTAAGTGACATTAACTATTTAATAAGTAGACTTTGGTAGATACTTTTGTAACAGACCTCATGTGTTCAAGTTGCCTGGGTGAGCTGGTGCACTGGATTGTTTCCTTTCTCATCCTTCATCCAATCAGTGACACACACTCCTTATTTATTATTTAAAGATATATTTATATCCTGCCTCCTTCTTGAAATGACTTTAGTTAGCTTGTATGATATCACCAGTGAATAAAATGAACTAAGGAGAAAATAAAGGTAAGAATGTGTGCTGAATACGCAGCTCTGGTCACTTGGTAGTTGAGAGCCACAAGTTTGACTTTGAACTTTCTAGGACGTACGTAAAGACGAAAGCAAGATCACTTACAGGATTCACAGTGTCCACGGGTAAAAGTAAATTTGTTGTTTAGGAAAAGCACACTGAGAGTAGAGAGAAAGTTCTCCACTGTTTTCATATTGTTGACACTGTGTAAGTCAGTAAGTTAAACCCCAAAGTGACACTTTATCATAATTCTGGAGTTGTTGCCTATAAAACCCTTCAGGAGATAATGTTCCTTGTCATGCTGGGGTACAGTTCAATAAAAGCAATTATGTGGGAGCCATTGATATACAGTTCACAAGTGTCTGTGATTCTCAACCTTGGCTACCTGTTAAGATCACCAGGTAAGAATATAAAAAATCTCTGGGCCCAAGCTGCATTCCAGCTTAATTAAATCAGGGTTTCTGAGGATGGGACCCGGGTGTCAATGTTTTTTAAAACTCCCCAGGTGATGAATGATGGTCTCTGGTCTCATGGAATCCAGAGAAAGATTTTAGAGCAGCTGTTTTCAACCAGGATGTATTAGGATAAGTTAGGGGATATTGCAGTATAAAAACTTCCTTGAACCAACAACTACAATAACAAAAGCTTTTGTACACGCACACACCATATATCTCCTGCATTAGCTAGGGGGTTCCTTGCTGTTATTCTCACTCTAATACAGCAGCTGTTCTCTGGAACATTTCTTTTTGCTGCAGAAGAGGGAATGAGAGACAGAGTGGGTCATACACTGGCTCTTGAAGCTCTGCCTGGACATATACTAAGATGCTGTAGCACTGAAACAAAAAGATATTTCTTGGTCACTTAACAGGCCAGTGGTAGTCAGGCAGGTTGGAGTGGTAGATGGCTCTATTCTGAGATCAGTGGTCCAAGGACCTAGGCTGGTGGACAGGCTCTGTCATTCTCAACATTTCGATTCCATCTTTGGGTCCAATGTGACTGATACAGTCATTGCTATTTCCTTGGCAGCTCAAAGGGGAAAGAAGAGAATAAGCAGTTTCATTTTTAAGGGAATGACCTAGAAGTTAAACATATTCTTGTGCTCAAAACCTATTGGCCTGAACTTTGTCGTGAGGCTACATCTGCCTTCAAAGGAGGCTGAGAAATGTGGTCTGTAGCTGAGTAGCCACGTGTAGGCTAAAAATCGTGACAGCTCTATTTCTGGTAAGAGAGAATTGGTATTGGGGCCGCTTAGGCAGGCACTGCCCTGTCACAGTTGTGATTTGCAAAGTTTGGCCTTAAAACAAAAATTTCTTCAAATGAAATCGCAGATGTCATCATTGGTAATTGGCAGACTTGGTGATGCTCTGATGGGGAGGGACGGTATGGGGACCTCCCTCCTGGTTTCCTCCTCATGCTCTGGGCAGCAGTTCTAGAGGTGTCTTGAAGGACCCATGAATGTCAGTGATGTAGATGAACTGATGGTTCACATATGGTGTAGACCGTCTTCCCCAAATATTGTTCTTCATGGAAGCAAATAGGGATGGCGCTGAAATGATGGGTCTGAAGAATCCTTGCAGTCAGCTCTGTCTCCAAAAGCCGTCTCAAATCCATCCACTTCTCGCCATCTGTCTTCTTTCACCAGCCTCGTTCTCGTGTGAGCCACCTCCTCTCCCTTCTGGCCTACTGAAAGAGCCTCCCTGCTTACATTCACCACCGGATCCATTCTTTACACGACTGGTGGAATCATCTTTCTAAAAGGGAAATCAGATCATGTCATTCTCCTGTTTAAAACCCTCCAAATGACTTTAAATTGTGTTAAAGTGTAATCTAAATTCCTTCTTGTCTACAATGCTCTATAATGTTCGACGCCTGCCAGCCTCTCTTATTTCATCTGCTACTTTCCTGTTTACTACCCTGCACTGCCCCCCACCCTCCACCCCTCTCCCCAGCCCAGGCTTTCTTGGAGTTCTTTGAATAAGCCGAGGTCAATCCTGTCTGCGGGTCTTTGCATCTCTGTCCTCTTGTCTGGGAACGCTCCTTCCCCAGCTCTGCCCATGGCTGCTTCCTTCTTATTGTTCCCATCTCAGCCCCAGCATTACCTTCTTAGATCTCCTCTGGCTGCCCATCTAAGGCAGACCCCCATCCCGTGCTTCCTTGCTATCATATAACCTCAGTTATGTAGCCTTCTTTTTACTTACTCATTCCCATCAATCCTTACTGGAACATAAGCGTCAAAAAGGCAGGGAACTGGTAGGCATCTGGTTAACAAATTAACAATTAACAAATATTGACTGGTAAGTGGCTAGGATGACCATAGTTGTGAGATTCAGCACCTACTTAAGAACCTGGGTGGAGCCCTAGTCTTTGTTGTCCGTTAAGTGAGAGATTGTGCTAAGGACAGACTTGATGTTTTCTTCTAAGAGTTGAGGTATTTAAGAAGAACATGTTTCTGAAAAGAAGGTTTAGAGGTGATCCACGGGCTTCTCAGAAAACTTCTCAGAAAGTTTTCTCAAAAACACACAAACGGCTCTTTGTGGACCCATCGATTCAAGCCCAAAGACATAGCTGCTATGTTTTGGCTTGGAAAAAAAATTAAAGCAGTTGTGGTCCCATGGCACCTTGGCCCCTACCATGGCACCTCTAGCTCTTACACTTGCCTTTCTAATCCTCTTTCCCAAATGATGTTATGATGAAATGTATGCTCCAAGCCCTGGATTGCATGATTTGATGTCAGGGATGTTATTTAGTTTGGTGACGTGCAGATGAGCATCGACTTTATCCTCTTACTTGTTTCACTTGGATGCCCCATCCTGGATTTCCTTCAGGACAGTTTCTGCCTAAACAGAATGCACCTAAGAAGCCTGTTGGTCAGCACCGACTGACTAGCACTTGGCCTCAGCTCCTCATCTCCTTGTGACTGATGCTTTGGTCTGCAGTCAGGGACTGGATACCTGAGTCCTGCACACCAGATCCTTTCATCCTAGACTTCCACGGGAGGCAGCAGCATGTGCTGGGCTCTGGAGCCTGAGCCGGCGTCAGGAAAGGCTGAGACAGGCATCTGCGTGTATGACAGAGGTGGGTACAGCTCAGTGCGTGTCAAGCGACAAGCTGGTAGTTTGACCAGAGCCAAGGGCAGGCTGTGAATTGAGCCTGAGGTCAGACTCGGGGAAACCGGCAGAGCCGGCCGGAGGGAGTCAGTAATCACTGTGGGTGTCCTGTGCATCCGCTAAGCGCTCCACCTGGATTACTCTCCCCTCTACTGCTTTTTCTGGTGAACTCCTACTCCTTTTCTTCACGATTGCATAAATGTCACATCCTCTCTACAGTCTTCTCCAACACCCCCGGGCAGACTCACTTTCTTCCTCCCTTAGTACGTTTAGAGCACTTCTCACATTGTTTTGAAATGATATGTTTACAGGTCTCTTCCACTACCAGTAATCCCCCTCAAGGACTGGCTCTATCTTCCTTTTCTTCAGAGAGACAGCCCAGCAGAGCTATTAACAGGATCAGCTGTGGAATCAGGTGGAGTGGAATGTGAGCCCAGGCTCCATCACCTTCTATTTGTACGACCTTGGCAAGTAATACCCTGAGGCTTATTTTCCTCACCCATAAAATGGGGACAGCAATATCTGCCTCATAGGGTGTCATGAGAATTCTGAAAAATGAGATAATATATGTATATCTTATATACAAATTATTTTATTTTAAACAACCACCTAGTGCAGCTATTCTGCTTTAGAAGCAGGGTAGTGGCCATAATTTGTGTTAGTGCGGTTGCCTTCCTTTTTCAAAGACTGGTGGGGAAGACTGAAATTTCAGAGCCTCTGCTAGCATCTTTGTGCTTTTATTTTTTTTTCCTTTTTTTTTTTTTAAATGTTTTATTTATTTCTAGGAGAGAGAGAGAGAGAGAGAGCGACAGCGTGAGCAGGGGAGGGTCAGAGAGAGAGGGAGTCACAGACTGAAACAGGCTCCAGGCTCTGAGCTGGCAGTCAGCACAGAGTCCGACGCGGGGCTCGAACCCACAAACCACGAGATCAGGACCTAAGTGAAAGTCGGCTAAGCCACCCAGGCGCCCCTCCTTTGTGCTTTTAAAGAGAGCATGTTAGGGGTACCTGGGTGGCTCATTCCGTTAAGCATCTGACTTTGGCTCAGGTCATGATCTCGTGGTTCGTGAGTTTGAGCCCTGTGTCGGGCTCTGTGCTGGCAGCTCAGACCCTGGAGCCTGCTTCAGATTCTGTGTTGTCTTTCTCTCTGCCCCTCCCCGCTTGCGTGCATGCATGTGCTCTCTCTCCCTTTCTCTCTCTCAAAAATAAACATTAAAAAATTTAAGAGAGCGTCTTAGATGATAGTTGTGTCGATGACATGACTGGTGGTGGTGACAGTGGTTGTGGTGATGGCAGAGGTGGTGGTATTTGTGGTCATGGTGGTGGTTTTGGCGATGGTGGGAGTGGGGGCAGGCAGTGATGTTGGTAATGGTGGTGGTGATGGTGAGGATGGTGTGTGGTGGTAGTTGTGGTGAAGCTGATGGTGGTAAGTGTTGGTAGCTCTGAAGGCTTTGGGAACAAGCTTGTTTCTGGCACTTACTCTATTTCTGGCACTTACTCTATTTCCTCACCTCTGCCGCTCAGCCTGCTGCTGGGATTCATGGTCCCCAGCTCCTGGAGTGATGACCCCACAGCTTTGTTTTCTGTTGTCTTGCCATTCTTCCTCTGCTCGCCTACTTTATTCTAGCTTGGTCCACATGGCTTCCTCCAGGTTCCTTACCGGACTCAGTTCTTGACCCCATCTGTACACTGGCTTTGGGGTGGTTTCCTGGATCTAGTGTGCAATCCCATCCCACTTGCCTGCATACAGTCTTGTCTCTGGTCCCAGATCCCTGCTCTTCACCCTGGAGCCAGTGACATGTCCCAGTAGATGAGTCCTTTGAGTTGCTGATCAGATGAGAGATTTTAATGCGAGGAGACTACATTTCTTGTTGAAGAGGTTTTCCCAAGTTTTGGGAGCCCCCTCTTGAAGAATACAGCTGGTAATGGAGAATGGACTCTCTTTTAAACAATGACAACAGACTGGCAAATACCCCCACAATCATCTCCTTTATTCTGTTTTCAAAATGTTGTCTTTAATTATTTACAGAGTTTTTATGATCCTGCACTCTGTTTCAGTCTCGTTAACATTGTTTAACCTGTTTGGTTTTTTTATTTGTATATTTAGCAATTCATTTGTTTACATTTCTGTATCAGCTTGTTCAAAATTCGTAATAATTCCATTCTTCTGCCAACTTAACGCCAGACTTGGTGATGGCACTAGAATCTGGGGGCGGTGGCTACATTCTTGTGGAAGCGTAGTAAAAACACAATCACCAGCTTACTATACCAGACAAACCGCACTGAGCCAAGGCAGCTATTTAAATGAGAGGACTCTTTCAAGTGGGTTGGACCTGGTGCAGGAGTGGGGGGTGAAGAGTGGGGCAGGTGGATTTTTTGGATCTTTGATAACAAGAAGGAAGGTCACTTTGTTAAGGAAATTATTATGCTGATGTTGTGACATTTGTGTTTCCTGATGGCTGAGTATCCTCAGTTCTCCTGGCCTTAGTCTTTCTTTGCCAAGGGCACAGAGTACGTATGTATAGATGTCTTCCAACGACCAATAGCATTTCTGTGATATATTGCTCTGTGAGAGCATATCCCTGTTATTTTGTAAAAACCCTTAAATGGGCACAAAATTCTGGTCTTGTAGAAAGAGCACAGTATTGACAGTAAAAGCCAAAGTTCAAGGTCTACCTTAGCCATTTACCAGATCTAGAATATGTCACTTATCTTCTTTAAGTTGTAGTTACCACTTACAGAAAATGGAAGTAATAACTGCCGTGCCTCATTGGAAGGTTTTTGTAAGCCTTGACTGAGACACTATCTGTGAAAAAGGTTTATAACATTCAGAGGTTTCTATTGCTATTTTTATACTTGACTTGTGATACTTAAGGCATGAATGTTCTTTAACTAGGAATTTTGCTGTTTAGGAAAACTAATTCACTTATCACAGATATTTATGAAAATAATTATACTTTCAAATTATTGTGCATACAGACATTTCCCTAAAATTTAGTATTCATTGAGCCCCTCTAGCCCCGTTGAATTTCTCAAGCTGTTTTGGAGCCGTGAAATAAAATCCAGCTCAGTGACAGACAGTCTCCAGATTTTTGCCACCACTCTGTGCTCTCTTGGTCTGGAATATTGTTCTACTCTTGCCTGGTGTGCTCCTGTTCCCTTCTGAAGCCCCAGCTCAAAAGTCCTCTCTTTGGAATCTTTATTCAATTGCTCCTGGTAGAAGGACTCATTTTTTTTTTTTTTTAAGTAGTCTCCATGCCCAGCTCATAGCCCAGCATGAGGCTTGAACTCCCAACCCTGAGATCAGGACCTGAGCTGAGATCCAGAGGCAGACACTTAACTGACCAAGCCACCCAGGCACCCCAGAAGGAGTCATTTCTATCCTTTAACAGTGTCTTGTTCTTATCACTAAACTGCCCCTCTCAGACTGTCAGCTGATTGTATTATACTTGCATGTAAGCTGCAGGAAGGCAAGGATTTGTGTTGCTCTTGATCCCTGTGTGACTCCCAGTGCCTAGAATTGTGCTTGGTACACGGCGGGTGCTCAGTGAACCTTTACTGAGTGAATGAATGGGTGTATGAATGACAATAAGCCACCTCCTTCCATTTCTTACGGGCAAGAACTGGTTTATGATGTTTCTTGTGCCTTTGTCTCGGTCAGGGCTTCGTGCCTACTAGGGTTACAGGCTGTTGAATGAATACATTCCTGGGTTAGGCTCACATATATCTAAAAACAGAAGAGAAAGGCAAAATATTATAAGGTTCTGAAGATACTATTATTGAACCTGCACACCATAATTGTTAAAAGTGCCTGATTTTATTTTATAAAAACCTGTGGTAAATATCTGGAGCAGTTTTAGAAATCAAATGAACCAAACCATAGGCTTTCCTACACCAGTTTTTAATAAAAATGCTAATTTTTTTCCCTAAAAATGGTATAAACATTAGCATAGAACATGCCAAGATCCTTTATATCTTTAGTAAACTAATGTATAGATATTAATAGTTTCCTCTTAATAAGAATTATTGCAAATTCGTGGTTAGTAGCAAAATAATAATAGCCCACATTTTTGCAAATGGCCATTTGCCAGACATTCTGAAGCTCCCTCCTCCCTACTGTGTTTGAGGAAGTCTTTCTCATAGTAAGGCTTTTAAAATTCTACTTACAAAATTTTATATCCTCTTCGGCAGATGGGCTGACCGGCTTACAGTCTCCATGGTAACAAGGTTTCTGTGTTTTTTTTCCCCCTTTTAAAATAGCCTAAAGTCACAGAAGGGAACTTAGATATTAATAGCATAAGAAATTTCAGCGTGAACAACAGTTATTAAATATGCAGCTTTTGATTACTTGTTTCTTGATCCAGAATCACTTATGATATATAGCAACTATGGTTAAGCAGGTATGAATATAATTTTAATACTCATGAAGATTAGAATACGGCATTTGGTTTGCTGAAATGATTAACTGTTGGACAACCCGTTTAAATTAGCCTCTGCTTACCAACTTCCTTTTTGCTAGCCAAATCAGATTACGTGCCCTGCCCCTTAGGAGTCAACAGCATAGTAATATGCACTAATTTTAACATCTACTTGGAAGTCAAAACCAAGGCCCTTTTGTTGCTGTGCTGTTTCTGTGGACAATCATTTTTGTGTTAAGCATATGTTTGTGTTAAATATAGAAAAAGCATGAGTGATTTCTGGGGCATAGCCCATGATAGCTTGATTGGGTTCTGGTATCTTTTTTTTTTTTTTTTTTTAATTTTTTTTTTAAATATTTTATTTATTTCTAGGAGAGAGAGAGACAGTGTGAGCAGGGGAGGGTCAGAGAGAGTGGGAGTCACAGACTGAAACAGGCTCCTGGCTCTGAGCTGGCAGTCAGCACAGAGCCCGACGCGGGGCTCGAACCCACGAACCGCGAGATCATGACCTAAGCGAAAGTCGGACGCTTAACCGACTAAGCCACCCAGGAGCCCCGAGGTTCTGGTATCTTTGAAGGAAGCGTTACAACCCCAAACCCAGCTAGTGCATAAATGATTCTCTGGGACTAGCATACTAGCCAATCCGGAAAATAATATTTTTTAAAAATGTTTTATTTATTTCTAGGAGAGAGAGAGAGAGAGAGAGGAGAGAAGAGAAGAGAGACAGCGTGAGCAGGGGAGGGTCAGAGAGAGAGGGAGTCACAGACTGAAACAGGCTCCAGGCTCTGAGCTGGCAGTCAGCACAGAGCCCGACGCGGGGCTCGAACCCACAACCGCGAGATCATGACCTAAGCGAAAGTCGGACGCTTAACGGACTAAGCCACCCAGGCGCCCCAGGAAAATAATATTTTTTTAAAGAGGGCTGTATTCAGCTTGCTGAAGTTCTGGCTTTTTCCCAAGAAGTGCCCTGTTTCTGATAGAGCACAGTTGGGCCTTACACAGAAAAACTGATTCTTATTTTTGGGTCTATTTGTAAGTGTTTATATTTTGAAAAGTTGTGACATAGTCTTATTTGTTTAGCTATAAACATTAGCATAGATTGTTATTCTATTAGGATCTAAAATAAAGGATAAATTTTTCTCTAAAACAGGGGTGCCTGGGTGGCTCAGTCAGTTAAGTGTCCGACTCTTGACCTTTGGCTCAGGTCGTACCTCACGGTTCGTGGGTTTGAGTTCTATGTTTGGCTCTGTGCTGACAGCATGGAGCCTGCTTTAGATTCTCTCTCTCTCTCCCCCTCTCTCTAACCCTCCCCTGCTTGTGTGCTCTTTCTCTTTCTCAAAATAAATAAATATTAAAAAACTTTAAAACACTTTTTCTCTCTAAAACAGCAGAAATGTATTAAGCATATCTACAGTGCCTGGCCCTGTGGTGGGCTCTTCTAATTATATTATTGAAGCTGAAATCCTATTATGAGAATGTCTGAGAGTTTTAAGTTCTAAATAAATCCTTTCCTCCCTATTTCCCACTGTCGTGTCTCTATATTCACTTTCTTTGCTGTCAGCTGATCAGGCTGAGCTGTAAAAGACCCAGAGTGGAGAGCATGTGTGAAAGTGGCATTGGATTCTACTGAAAAAGAAAAGAAGGGTGTTGCTTATATGCTTGTGATAGAGATTCAGTAGGAGGCTGATTCGGGGCGGGTATGTGCTGATGACCCTCTGGACATATATGGGACCAATTTCCTAGGAGGCTGAGGTCTTGATCCTTATTAAAGCACTTTCTCTCCCATAACCCCCCCTCCCTGTTCCCTCCCCCCCCATAAGTGATTGGGCCCTGTTTTGTCCAAAGTTCCTCTGAAAGCTTTTTTTTAAAGAGTATGTTCTTTTTTTTAAAGTTTGTTTATTTTGCGAGGCAGATCAGAGGTGGGGGGGAGAACAAGTTGGGGAGGGGCAGAGAGAGAGGGAGGGAGAGAATCCCAAGCAGTCTCTATGCTGTCAGTGCAGAGCCTGGTGTGGGTCTTGAACTTATGAACCCTGAGATCATGACCTGAGCCGAAACCAAGAGTCAGACGTTTAACTGAGCCACCTGGTCACCCTGCTCTGAAAGTTTTTGTGCAGTTGGTTTATTTGGGAAGTGATTCCAGGGAGCAGGAATGGGAGAGTGAAAGCCATTATCAGAATGTTTTAACATGTTGACTATCACTAGGAACAACTAGTGATTGAGGACACAATGCCTCTGTAAGGAGCCTTGTGAAATACATGTCAGAACTGTCTACCCTGGACAACAAGAGGGGAAGCATTTCTTCGCTGGCTTCTGCCCCTCCTTGATCACGGGTGGCCCTCCCAGGCGTGGGCTCTCTCATACTACCAGTTGCATGTGTGTGAGTGCCGAGTATCCTGCATCTCATTGCCAGAGAAGCCCAGGGCCAGGGAACCAAGGTCCATAGGAGGCCAGGCATGGTCAGATCACACCAGTGCGAAGCTGCTTGCAAGCCTGTGTAGAACTGATTGCTACAGCGGAGGTGGGAAGAAGGGGGCGCCTAGGGATGTGAAGTGGTCACTAAAGTGCACAGGTCTGCATCCCAAAGATGCTGGTTCATTCCTTACTGCCTTAGTGAAGGGAGGATTCTTTTCTGTGTCTTCCCAGGAAACATAGGTGGTGGGTTCTTCGAGTCTCTAGAAATAAGTTCATGGGTTTCACCTGCCTGATTCTCCTGACCTGTTCCTCATTTTGGCTTCACCACCTTATTAACAGGAAGCCATCATCCTGTCTAAGCTTCGTGGAGCTCTTTCAGTTAAAATATTGGTGTCGTGGTGTCCTTGCCAGGCCTTTGAAACAAGAGTCATAGGAGAGGGCCCCACGTCAATCAGTTATTCTTTATCCAGACTTATATTTTGCAGTCTCTCTAAAACCCTTAGGATCCACTGCAGATTATCTTCTTTTGATTTCTTCTTTTGATTCTCAATATATATATATTGCTTTGATGAATAAGCAGTTTATTTCTATAACAGGAACTATGTTTCCCTGCTTGGACTGTGACGAGAATTGACTCTAAGTTATTGGTTCAGAGACAATGAGATGATGTGGTGGCAGATCCCAAAGGGGACAAGCATGACCTTGTTGGGTGCCTACCTTAAGTGAGGACTTCACAGGTCTCTAGGAAAGGGGAGGTCGCTGTCCTCTAGCAGGAAGGAGTGAGCTGCTGTTAATGGTCTGGAGGATTCAAGGGTTTAAGATTCTTAGGCTCATCCACCCAGATGTCCAGATTCCAGATCATAGAGTCCCCTGGTTTCCTGTCAGGGCCCTGATTGGACAGGAGATGTACTTACATTGCATTCAGTCTCCTTTGCAGGCCTCTACCGTTCTAGTTAGTTCCTGAGCCTGATTTTCAGTACTGTCTGCCCTGTGGCTGCGGGAGATTAAAATCAACCTAAATGCTGTCACAGAAGCATTTTATGGTGTGCCTTGTGTTAATGGTTGACTGACTTGGACCTGTAATTTTAATTTTATCTCTTCAAGGCTTCCAAAGCAATTAACAAAAGCTAAACAACTCTGTGATTCTTAAAACTGTCCCCATATCATTCAAGTACCACAATTACTACCACTTAGTTCAGTGCTTCATATTCTATCTGTGCCTCATCCCAATCCACCACAGGTGCAAGTATCAGTAAATATGGTGCTACTGCATGCTGGGAATTATCATCACCCTGCTTACCACCAGCAGCGGGGGAGTGATCCCATTTTATCATCTAGAAGGTCTGTTTTCCAGGTCTACTTCCTTATCAACTCTTGTAGCTTAGGTGCCCACGAAGGCAGAGGCTGAGATGAGTGCTTGCAGGCAGGTTTTATTTGGGATGTGGTCCCAATTGGGATGTAGGAAGGGAAAAGGGCAGTGGGGATGTAGTAAGGGGAAAGGGAGGCGGGGGAGCCAAAACACACATCGTCAAACTGACCACTGTTGAGGGCAACAGGTGCTTGATCCCTGGCCCTTTGAGGAGCCATATAAAATGCACTTCAGAATGAAATGAAGAAGCATGTATCCATTGGTTTCTGCCTCTGTTGCTCAGAAGTGGCCCAAAGACGATGACTTCCCTGCAGGTGTGTGGCATTGGGTTGCAAATGCATGACTATGGGGTAGATAACTGTGCCCCTAAATCTTGGTTGATATTAGAAAGCTCTAAAGCAGGAGGCTGAGGATGTGTGGAGGAGGAGAGGGAGACAGGCTAGGTGTTGTCAGACTACACCTGCTTGAATCTGCCTGAATCTTGCATGGACCTGGTCACCTCAGCAGACATGGGAGTAAGATGCGGAGCTGAGACATTGAGAAGTGGTTAGTGAGGGTTAGTGAGTGGTTAGTGGTTAGTAACTAAATGGATACATTTATTAAGCTCATTAACGGCATCCATTTTTATCTTTAGTTTCTTTTTTTCTGCTGCAAATATGAATATATAACTTTTCTGATAACAAATAATGCTATTTAAAATATTATTTCTTCTTAAAAAAATAAATACTGTAGTCTTTACCTGAGAATATGTAGGACTGCCTGGGGGAGAGCACAAGTGACGAGAGTAGAGAAAAAATTATGTCATTAAATTGCTACATGCTATTACTTCCCAAGTATGGAACATTATACTTATAAACATTATAGTGAAGAGCCTGAAACTGCAATGGGTGAAGTTCTTGAAGACCTGGTCAGAATAGCTTGTTACTAAGAACTCCTCTTTCTAGCACCCTTCCTTACCCTCTGACTTTAAAGGAGTGCTCTGACTCAGGAGGATTATCTGTGTGTTTTTAACAGACCTAACCAAACCTTCCAAATAGACGTTACCAGCCAAGGAACTTGCCAGAAGTGTCCCTCCATGGGAGAAGTATATAACCCTCTTAAAAGTGGCACCATCTTGTGGATAAGAGATAGAGGACAGATCTGCAAGTCAATGCAGTTGACCGCAGGAGCAAGAGTATACGGGAGATGTTTGCTCCGGGCCAGGCACCTGGCACAGAAAGAAACATAAGAATCAGTACTTGCCTTTGAGAGCAGTCCCTCTGATTGCTCCTCATTTCATAGGAGCACTGCTGTGCAGCAGCTGACTGGGGACTGGAGAGTCCGACTTTTTGGTTTAATACAGAGTTTGTTGAATCCCCTATATGCTTATGGGGATCTTTTGGATTTCATGACTGTGTATATAGGTAGAATTTCTTCCATGTTACGGTTTTCTTTGCTTGAGTATATTTCCATGCCAGTGTTGCCATAACTATCAGAGCCAATTATGAAAAAGTTGGCTTTCTTTTTTATGTATATCTATTATTTGAAGAATATATGTTTGTACTCCTTTAAGTTTATTAGGAACATTATGACACACATATAAAATAAACTTTAAAAGAATAAAAAAATATAAATATAAATTCAAATTTTACTTTCCTGCACATCAGTGGATGTTTTTGCACACCATTTGGAATGCCTGAAGTCTTTGGGGACTCTTAACTCAGATGTCCATGGGTGCATTCATATACTATACCAGGAGTAAGCCTTGAGAGGTGTTTGGATTCATTAGACATAACCAGACCCAAGCCAACCCCCGTGCATGGTTACATCTTAAATATTGTCTTCTTAACATTTCAGAACTCCTGCTGATTTCCAGGACCCTGCCATTCAGAAGACCATGACTGTATGGTGTGTTGGGAACTTCAGGGAATCTAGAACTGACAGGCAGCCCAAGTTCGTAGATAGGTTTTGTCTGGCTAATCATTCAGAGAAAAATCATTTTGAATGAATGGCAAGATTTGAAAACTGGGAGGATTTTATACAAGAATCTGACTTTTCAACTTTTCTTTAAAAACTGCGAGAACTGGCAAAACTAGTTTATTCTTCTGGGGATGGCTGTCCGGAGATGTTTGTTCTCTTGGTCCTCACTAACTCCCGTCTCCCCACTTCCCATTGTCTAACCTAGCATGCTTCACCCAGTTATGCTGTGTGTCTTTCGTGGAATTTGTTTCTTTTTATTGAAGTTTATTTATTTATTTTTGAGAGAGAGAGAGATTGAATGAGGGAGGAGGAGAGAGAAAGGGAGAGAGAGAATCCCAAGCAGGCTCTGCACTGTCAGCACGGAGCCCAACAGGGGGGGTCAGTCTCACAAACTAGCAGATCAGGACCTGAGCCTTAATCAAGAGTCCGATGCTCAACCAACTGAGCCGCCGCCCCTAAGTTGTTTCTTTTGATCGAAATCTTGCGAATGGTCAATGTTAACAAAAGTTTCTTGAAATTATATGGTGAACAGAAAACCTACCCAAGCCTCATTCTCCTTGAGGAGAGCTGTTTGCTTGGTTTATGCACTTAGAGCCCCAGATTCTGATTTTGTGCCCCAGCTGGAGTTGGCTTGCTAAAGTGCGGTTTATTATTGTCTAGTGGTTACAGCACAGCCTCTGGAATGAGATTGCCTGAGTTCATATTTTGGCTCTTCCGTTTCCTAACTGTGACCTCAGGCACATTGCTGAACCACTCCCTGCCTCAGTTTCTTCATCTGTAAAATGGGGATAATAAGAAAGGGACACATGTAAAATAACTGACTAATAATATTGCTTAGTATATAGTAAGTATTGGTTGGCTGTTATCTTTCCTTTAATGATCATGAGGAGGTTTGCAACTTGTTTGACAATGTCTCAACTGGTTGAAAATAATTAAACCACAATGTGCAATGATTTATATACACAGTTTACTAAACAGTTAATCTATATATGTGCAATAAATCCCCAAGAGCATTCTGGTGTGTCTGATATTAAATCCAGTCCCTTAGTATGGAGCAGTTACGGCATTGTCTCTGCTCTGGTCCATCTGGAACGCTTCTCAACCGATCTGCTGATCCTCTCCCGACTGGCTGCCTGGCCCACACCCTAACGCGGATCTAAGTCCAAAGGGGCACTTCCTTGTCCCAAAGCGGATATGACAATTTCAGGGAAGTGCCAGCCTTTCTGTCTAAAATTGTTCACAGTTCACACCTCACGTCCTGCCTTCTGCTCTGTTTCCTTCGTAATTTGTCATTGCCCAGGTCTGAGCAAAGCCAGACTTGAAGGAAGTTCTGTGTCCTCCCCTGTGTCCTCTGCCAAATGCCTGCAGTCCGTCTTGCTATGCTACTTCAAGTTCAGTGCTGCCTGAAGAGCCTCCTTCAATGGTCAATGATGAGGAGATGATTGATGCTATAGCATTTCCAGTCTGGCTCAGAATCAAGGGGTCTTCTTTTTTTTAAATTTTTCAAAATATTTTATTTTTATATGTTTATTTCTGAGAGAGAGGAAGAGAGCGAGCGTGTGCACAAGTGGGGGAGGGGCAAAGAAGAGAGGGAGACACGGAATCCAAAGCAGGCTCCAGGCCTTGAGCTGTCAGCACAGAGCCCAGTGTGGGCTCAGAACCACAAAATGCAAGATCATGACCTGAGCCAAAGTCGGACGCTTAACCGACTGAGCCACCCAGGTGCCAGTAGGGGTCTTCTGTTTAAATTTAATGTCCATTCCTGGGGTGCCTGGGTGGCTCATTCTTTTGAGATCCCAACTCTTGACTGCAGCTCAGGTCATGATCTTTGGTCTTTGGATTTGTGAGTTCGAGCCCCGCATTGGGCTCTGCACTGACAGCTCAGAGCCTGGAGCCTGCTTCAGATTCTGTGTCTCCTTCTCTCTCTGTCCCTCCCCACTCATGCTCTTTATGCCCATTCTGGATGTGTACCACCTTTGCTTGCTTTAGGAATGCATGTATCTGTCAGAAATGCCATTTTTCTGAGTATTTCTTTGCTGTGATTTAAAGCAAACTCCCTGCTACAAGTGACATGTACATAAAGGGACTGAGTCAAAACTAAAATAAAATGACTTGAAAGAGTGGCCAGTGAAGCATCTGGTTAATGCTGATCACAACTCCGCAGTGATGTCAAGACCTCTGGCTGGGCCGTGGGGACTCGGTATGCCCTTC
This sequence comes from Proteles cristata cristata, assembly GCA_017311185.1. Taxonomy (NCBI): domain Eukaryota; kingdom Metazoa; phylum Chordata; class Mammalia; order Carnivora; family Hyaenidae; genus Proteles; species Proteles cristata. The sequence continues at coordinate 513,089 of JAESUZ010000523.1, read as the reverse complement.
CCCGCATCTTGGCTTAACTCTTAAATTTCTTTGTTTTCTTCTTTCTACTTGTCTTGATGCATTTGGAGTTCCATATAATGGCCTGTGCTTGTTTGTAGGATCAGTGAAAAGAATAGTTAACTAAAACTGTCAGAAATTTTCCCAAATAAGACAACATGGAAGATGAATTTAGTCTTTGGTATTTGCTGAGGAAGAATTACAGTACTCAGGATGTCAGAATATCTGCAAAACATTCTCAATCATTACTTCTGTGATCATCATTTGAGATGACCAGCTGCATCTGGAACCATTCATAACGTTTCTCTTTCCTGCTTTGGGAGGCAAAAACCATAACCTCTACATCTGGCTCTTTTTATTTACTTGGTGTATGACTTGAACAAATCATTTAATGCTTTTAGTACTTAATAAGCTCTTTCTACTGCACAAACTTTGGGGGACTCAAATGAGTCCACTTATTTAAAGTTGCTTTTAAAACTCAAGTGTGGGGGTGCCTGGGTGGCTCAGTCGGTTTAAGCGTCCAGCTTCTGCTCAAGTCATCATCTCATGGTTTGTGAGTTCGATCCCCGCGTCGGGCTCTGTGCTGACAGCTAGCTCAGAGCCTGGAGCCTGTTTCAGATTCTGTGTCTCCCTCTCTCTGCTCCTCTCTCAGAGCTTGTGCCCTGTCTCTCTCTCTCTCACAAAAATAAAATAAACATTAAAAAATTAAAAAAAAATAAAAGTCAAGTGTGATAGATTATGTTAGGTGCTTTTACATTTCAGAATATTCATTTAGCAAATATTCGACTAGCAGTCCATGTTTGCTAAGTTAGGATAACACTAATTGGGTCTTTTCTCTGTTTTTAAACAGTTATAAATATTTTGATTAAAAAGAAGTATATGTAGGGCGCCTGGGTGGCTCAGTCAGTTGAGCATCCCAGTCTTAATTCCAGCTCAGGTCATGATCCCCGGGTTGTGGGATCGAGCCCTGCGTTGGGCTCTGTGCTGAGCATGGAGGCTGCTTAAGAGTCTGTCTCTCCCTTTGCCCCTCCCCCACTCATGCACGTTCTCTCTCAAAATAAAAATAAATAATAAATAAATAAAAAGAAAGACATGCTCATTACAAAACATTTGAGAAATATAAAAAAATTACAAAGATCACCAATAATGTGATAACTGCTGGCATTAACATTTTGGGGTATATCCTTCCATGTTTTTCTGTACATATGTATATGTAAATACAGGCAAATGCATTTTTTACCAACATTTACATAATGCTTTGTTACTTATTCTTTTAAACAAGACTATATTGTAGACATCTTTGTGAGTTAATAAATAAGATCTAGTTCATGTCTTTTAACCCATTGTGTGGATGTGCTATGATTTACTCAACTGGCCCCTGTTGCTGTATATTTTGTTTTCTAATTTTTCACTTTAAAAAATAATGCTGATGTTTTATTCTTTGCCGAATTCCTACACTTAAAATTCCTGACCCATTGTTTTCTAAGTTGAAAATCTAACATATTCCCCTATGAGTTATAGAATATCTGGTAATGTAGAACATATGCTTAAACATTTTTTTTTTAAGTTTATTTATCTACTTTGGGAGAGGGAGAGAGGCAGGGAGATGCAGAGAGAGAATCCTAAGCAGTCTCCACACTGTCCACGCAGAGCCTGATTCAGGGCTCCGACTCACAAATCACAAGACCATGACCTGAGCTGAAATCAGGAGTTGGATGTTTAACCATCTGAGCCACCCCAGAGTCCCAGAATATATGCTTTTTAAGAGAGCGTTTGATTAATACATTTGAGCCTCATAGCATGCCCTAGCATTAGATTTATCAGAGCAATAGTTTTTCTTGAACCAATTTAAAGAGTTACAGTTATTTGAAATATCTGAGAATCTTATTATAGTGTAATTTTACTTGTAGCCAAGCACCGTGGTTCTCTTGATTTAATAATGCATTAATAATTAATTGCAAACGTAGATCTTTTAGTGTAGTGTTATGTAACGAATACACATTCAGCAAACATTCACTGAGTCCTGCTGTTTAATCAACTTTGTACAGCGCGTGGGGGATAGAAAGGTGAATAAAAGTCACGTTTCTTGCAAAACTGAGTCTGGGTGGGGGAGAAAGACATGCAACCAAGTAATTATAATATATCATCATAAACTGTATTATATTTATTATATTATACTATGCCCATAGAAAAATAAGAGGTCCTTTCTTCACTGCCTGCCCTAGGCAGAGATTAAGGGGAAGAATGGTGCTTTTTCAATGTGCCTTGTTGGGACCTGTCAGAGTCAGATAATTTCAAAATCAATTTCTCTCTCTGTCTCTGTCTCTCTATGTATGTGTGTATGTTTGTGTAAATATATATGGTAATTGTTTTGCATGAGGTAGAAGATGTCATGGAGAAGGAGGGAGAGAGGCTGAATAACACAGAAGAGTGGCTAAAGAATTCTTACAAACTAAATGTCTAATATTCAGCTTTATGTGTTTAAGATTTCTGTGATGTAAAGCCTGTCTGTCTCTAAACCATGAGTGAAGTCTTCTGTACACACAGAAGTCCCAAGTGAATGAGGCTGTTTATTTGTTAGGTTTTTTGTGTTAGTTATCTATTGAATAAACAGCATTTATTATCTCTTATTTTCTGTGGGTGAGGGAGTCTGGGCATGGCTTAGCTGAGACCTTGGCTTTACCTGCATCTCAGGCTGCAGTCAGGGGCTCAGCCAGGGTAGGGTGCCTTGCGAAGAGCTTGTGGGTGAGGATCTGCTTCTGAGCTCACAGACACGAATGGCGACAGGTTCAGTTCCTTAAGGTCTGTTGGACGGAGGGTCTCAGTGCTTTTGTGGATATTGACTGGAGACTACCCCTGTTCCTTGCCACATGGGCCTCTTCAGTCAGGGAGAGGGGGTCTATTAGCAAGACCAAATTAAAGTCTTTTGTCATCTGATCACAAAGTGACATCCCTCAGTGTTGCTCTGTTCTACTGACTTGAAGCCAGTTACTGATGGATAGTGAACTGTACAAGACAGGAATACCAGGGAGCAGGGATCATTAGTTTTCAGTGTAAGTCAGCATAAGGAGTTGAGGTCATATTTGTAGAAGCAAGAAATAGTCACAAGATAGGGGTCTTGGGGATAGGAAATCAGAAGTGACAGTATCTGCAAGGATGGAACACCACTCTCCCCTCTTCCTCTTGGAATTTCAGAAATCTTGGATGGGTATTGAATTTTCCACAGAATGTGGCATTGAGGTGCAAGCCAGGGGTAATTAGAGCCTAAAGGGCAGGGCAATTCCAGCTGCATCTGGGTTATCATAGTACCGGAACTGTGAAGACGATCCTGAGGCTGTCACAAAGGGCAGCATCTAGTAGTTACCTCCTGAAGTTGGGAAGACTTCACCAGGGATGCAACACTGTCTGGGGCTTCACTCATGAGTGAGATTCTGCTCTGTGGAGAAGAAGGAAAGTACATTCGAGAGCAAATGAAACTTATAGGGAGGGTTCCAGTGGTTTTGGTAAACAGAGAAATTCGGTAAGGTGTGCGTGTGGGAAATGATTGTCACAGATGAGCTGGAGAGGCATTTGGGAACCTGAAATTTCTGACTTCTGAAAAATTTTGATTTCTGAAAAATCTTGCATATATTGATGAGCCAACAGATACCATCAGATTTTCAAATAAGGCTCCTCTCTGGCTGTGGTCTGGTGGGTCATGAAAGGGGTGGCGGTGAGAGTAATTACATAAGGGTTTGAGGCTTCAATTGCTTCTAACTTGCCATGTGCTTTGACTTCTCTTTGTCACACTCGCCCAGTTTCTATTTCCTCCCTCTTTCCTAGTCAGTTGGAGAATTTCAGAGGTTAGAGTTTCTCTGCGAAAATTATGTCTTTGTAACAACTTCTTAATTGTCTTCTTATCTCAGAATGGCAGGGGCAGGAGGTGGGAGGGTGGGGATTACCTTCCTTCCTATTCTTCACAGCTATTTTAAGTAGTAATTACTGATTCTGGAAGCCTAAAAGCCCTACACAGATGTATGAGTGTTCAATAATAATCATAGTCCTAATCAGAGAAGCAGCAGGACTCAGTGGGGTATGAAAACCCATTCACGTCTCACATGACCTATGGGCTCTGCATATAGGAGGGAGCTGGGCCAACATGAGGCCCTGCTGCTATAATGGGGAAAAAAAATCAATGCTTGAGACTCAACATCACAAGCTGAGAAAGCTTGTTTTGCAAGGAAGTTGATTGTAAGATGTGACAGCAAAGCACAAGTAACCAAAGAAAAAGCAGGTAATTCAGACTTCATCAAAGTTAAGAACTTTTGGGGCGCCTGGGTGGCTCAGCCGGTTGGGGGTCTGACTCTTGATTTCAGCTTAGGTTATGAGCTCACAGTTTGTGGATTGGAGCCCTGAGTCGGGCTCTGCACTGACAGTAGGGAGCCAGCCTGGGATTCTCTCTCTTTCCCTCTCCCTCTGCCTCTCCTCTGCTCTCACGGGTGTGTGTACATATGTGCGTGCTCTCTATCTCTCTCAAAATAAATAAATAAACTTAAAAAAATTAAGAATTTTTGTGCTTCAAAGAACATTATCAAGAAAGTCAGAAGACAACACACAGAATGGGAACAAATATTTGTAAATTAATATATCTGATAAGGAGCTCATATCTGGAATATATAAAGAACACTTACAACTCAATAATAAAAAGATAAATAACCCAGTTAAAAATATGCAAAGTATCTGAATATATATTTCTCTAAAATACCAGTGGCCAATAATCATATGAATCAATATCATTAATTATGAGGGAAATATAAATCAAACCTATAATGAGACTACTGCTTTACAGCCACCAGAATGGCTATAATATAAAAAGATGTAATTTTTGGCAAGAATGTGGAAAATCATGCAATGTGGAAAATTCTGGTAGGAATATAAAATGGTCCACCATCTCAGAAAAAAAGTTAAATCTAGAATTACCTTATAACCTAACAATTCCATTCCTAGGTATTTACCTAAGATAAATAAAAGCGTATATCCACACAAAACTCCATGCAAGAATGTTTACTGCAGACTTATTGATAATAGCCAAAATTTGGAAACAGTCCAAATGTCCATCTGAAAAGAGGCAGGGAGAGCCCATATAATGCAATATTATTCAGACTACGAAGAGATGAAGTACTTTTACATGCTACAATATAGATGAACCTTGAGAACATTATGCTAAGTGAAGGAAGCCAGGAAGACTCCTCCCTTCCCCCTACGTATTGTATGATTCCATTTATATGAAAAGTCCAGAAGAGGTAAATCTACAGAGATGGAAAGATTGGTAGCTCAGGGATAGGAGCGCTTGGCTGCTAAAGGGAATGGGGTTTCTTTTTGGGGTGATGGAAATACTCTCCAGTGTGGTGACGGTTACATAACTCTGTGGATATACTAAACCCATTGTATTGTACATTTTCAATGGGTGACGTACAGGGTGCCTGGGTGGCTCAGTTGGTTGAGTGTCTGACTTGGGCTCAGGTCATGATCTCTCAGTCTGTGAGTTCAAGCCCCACATTGGGCTCTGTGCTGGCGCCCACTTCAGATTCTGTGTCTCCCTTTTCCCTTGCACCTCCCCTGCTCACACTCTGTCTCTATCAAAAATAAAGAAAAACATTAAAAAATTTAAAAAAATGGGTGACTTGAATGGTTTGTGGACTAGATCTCAATAAAGCTTTTCCTAAGAAAGAAAGAAAAGAAAGAGAGAGAAAGAAAGAAGGAAAGAAAAAGAAAGAGGAAAGAAAGAGAAAGACAGAGAGAGAAAGGAAGAAGGGAAGAAAGAAAGAAGAAGGAAGGAAGGAAGGAAGAAGAAGGAAGGAAGGAAGAAAGAAAGGAAGGAAGGAAGGAAGGAAGAAAAAGAAAGAAAGAAAGAAAGAGAAAGAAAGAAAGAAAGAAAGGAAGAAAGAAAGAAAAAGAAAGAAAGAAAGAAGGAAAAAGAAAAAGAAAGAAAGAAAGAAAAAGAAAGAAAGGAAGAAAGGAAGAAAAGAAAGGAAAGAAAGAAAAGAAGGTGATAGTAAAAAGCCAGAGGGAGAGCTGGGCCCCTGAGTAGGGACAGGCGTGGTCACGGGGAGGGATTTTATTGGGTACATTTCTTCAGCAGTCACCTGTTTTTACATCAGGTAATTTTGTGGGCGTCTTTAGAAAACGTGGATGCGCCTGCGCTTTTCTTTCCTCGCTCTATTAGGCCTGGCTCCATTTGCTTGTTGAAAAAGCATTGGTGGAACGTTAACGGCCTGAATGATACTAACATCCCATCTGGCTGTTCCTCTCCAGGAAGTCTCCTTATTTGATTGTGGCTGATTAGAGGTTTTGTCCATGTTCCGTTTGTACTGATTTGTTCATTTAGAGTGAATCTAGTGTGTGACTTGCCCTCCTCCCACGGTCAGGCATTACAGAAAGCTGTCCTTCAGATTCAGAGGCGGTGTTCTCTTCGTAAATAGCGAGTGATGGTATTTCTGATCAGCCTGTGGGGGACAAGGATTAGGAGGGGGAAGGTGGCAACTGGGTGTGGGAGAGCCTGAATCTTTCTTTCCTGGTGTCTGAATGACAGGCAGCAGGCTCAGCACAGTGCATCCCTTTGGAAAGTCATTTTCCTGGCTGGGCTGTGACGATCTATTTCACCAAGGAATCTGTGGCCCTCATGCAACTTGCCACGTCCTGGAGTGGGACCAGCTCGGTCAAGATATGTCCATGCAGCATAGGTAGGCTCCTACTTGGGTTCCACGGGCCGAATTAAGACGTTTGGGTACTTCCTCTCTATACTATGGCCTGGTCATTTCAGACACGGTTGCCTTGCAATCACGTTGACACCTTTGGCCTTCACCAGGAGTTCCTCCCTTGGGGTTAACGATGGTCATTTGTCAGCACCGTCATAACTCAGGTCCTGTAAAGGAAATACAATGAAGCAGGCACGTAGCATGTGGAAGCTTCATCCTTCAAGACACGATTTGACTTTCTTTCTGTAGGTCCGAATCTTTTGAGGAGATGGAATCTAGGACTGTGGCGGGTAACCTACTTCCTCATGATGAAGAAGGTCAGGGAGAGAGAGGGGGAAAGAGGGAAAGAGGGAGGGGAAGGAAAGGAAGGAGGAAGGGAAAGAGATAGAGAGCAAGCAAGAGAGCCACAGAGAAAGAACTGTTGTAAAAAGCCAACAGAAATGAAGGGGTCTGAGTACAAAACCAGGAGAAAGAAAGAGAACTAGGCTTGTAAAATAAGAAGGAAAGGAAATGCAGTGCGGGGTATCAGGGTATGAACAGAACCAGTTAGGATGGGTAAACACGTAGAGAGTGCTGAAAAATATAAAAAGCTACCTTTTATTAGTTCTTCCTTCTTTATGTCCTTAAAACGGCATTTGATGATTGCCGGCCTTCAGCCTCCTGGACTTCTCTTAAAAACCTTGCTCACGCCCTCCCGTGTGTATCTTATGCAGTCATCTGACACTTTTCTGTTGTTTTCTTCATTACTCTGCCTCTGTCTTCTCCCTACCACATTCCTGTACCCTTGCCCACACGCTGGGCCCGTAAAATCATGGTCTAGGTCTCAAAGATTTGGCTTTTTCATTTTACAGCTGAGGAAAAAGAAGTCCGGAAAAGTTAAATCACTTATCCCGGGTCAGACAGTGAGCGGGGTGCAACCTGCACTAGAATGCAGAGCAACCCCATGGGCACCTAGGGGATCAGGTGTGCCCACCTCTCTGGGTGGAAAGCTGTCTTCCTGCTGCTTCCCGGAGAGACCTCCGTGGCTAAGGGGAGGGGGGCAGAGAAGGCCAGTCAATGAAATGCTAGCACTATCAGCCTTCTTCATAGCTGGGAGACAGGGGTTATTTCTCGGTACTTCTTATTCTCTTCTTTCCTTTAGCCTGGGTTTGAGTGAAGGCCAGTTGGTTTCCATTGGACAAATACTCACCGTTTCTTTTTTTTTTTTTTTTTTAAATTTTTTTATGTTTTATTTATTTCTAGGAGAGAGAGAGACAGCGTGAACAGGGAGGGTCAGAGAGAGGGAGTCACAGACTGAAACGGAGCCAGGCTCTGAGCTGGCAGTCAGCACAGAGCCGGACGCGGGGCTCGAACCCATGAACCGTGAGATCATGACCTAAGCGAAAGTCGGACGCTTAACCGACTAAGCCACCCAGGCACCCCAAATACTCACCGTTTCTAATTTGGATCCAGCTAGGCTGCTTGCTGATGAATCCTTCTGGACCTAACACATGGTCTCTGGAGTGGTGGGGGGCGAGGGGAGGTTTCTGATGTTGGGGCGGAGGGAGGCAGCAGGATGGAATCTCATTTTATCCCAGTGGTTCTCAGCTGGTGTGATTTTGCCCCCACGAGGGACTGAACAACACTTGGAGACGGTTTTGGTTGTCACGTCTAGAGGGTGCTACTGGCATCTAGCAGGTAGATGTCAGGGATGCCGCTAAGCATCCTACAATGCACACATGGCCCCCCATGACAGAATTACTTATCCCACGCCCAATATTAAGAGTGCTGAGGTTGAGAAATGCCACTTGACCTAATCTCTTCTTAACAGAAGCTCGATACTTGTGGCCCAGGATAGGCAGGCACTTTTTCCTAACTGGGTGGAATCACCTGGGGACAGTTTAGTCCAGATATCCGGGGGCTCAGGCAAGCTGCCTGAGATGGTAAGCTGACTAGCATTTCTGGGTTAATTAATTTAATTAAGAAAGTCAAGGTTTGATGAAAAGCAGGCAGAATTCTCATCTCCTTTTGAGATGCCTACAGTATTTTAACTGCTCCCACCAGAGACCTCTGCTCAGGGTGACATCTTAAAAAGGCAGAAATAAGGGCTCCCGTAGATGTAGGGCTCTGATGGTCAAAGCGTGGCCCTGAGTAGGTTTCACAGACCATCAAGAAAGGAAGTGAGGCAAGACTGAAATGTGAGAGACAGATTTTTTAAAAGGGCAAAATAGACTGTCCTGTTTGCTGCAATCAAGTTGAGACCAGCTATAACTGTAAGGAAGAAATTCTGGAGGGAAGATAGTCATCTTAGTGATTGTTCTATGGAATTGTTCTAGGCCAAAGGTGGTGGGTTTTTTTGTTTTTTTTTTTAATATAACTGAACCTCTTTTTACCTCGTTGAGCCACAGACTGCACTGTGTTCCCAACATTCCTTCTTTCTCCAGGAAGGAGTTGTCATTTCTGCCTGTGGTCACACCTGAGAAAATGGTGCTCCACGTTCTGGGATGTTCTCGTCCCTGCCAGATGGATGGGCAGGCCAAAGGGGGGGGAAAAAAATATATATATATATACTATTATGTAATCTGTTTCCAGGTTGAAAGTTGCCGTTTCCTTCTTGATAACTCATTTCTTTTTCCATTTTATTACAAAAACTAACTTTGGGTATCTGGGTGGCTCAGTCAGCTAAGTGATGACTCTTGGTTTCGACCCAGGTCATGATCTTTCATCTCCGGTTCATGAGTTTGAGCCCTGCTTCAGGTTCTGCGCTGATGATACAGAGCCTACTTGGAATTCTCTCTCCCTCTGTCTCTCTCTCTGCCCCTCCCTGCTCATGCTCTCTGTCTCTCAAAGTAAAGAAATAAACTAAAAAAAAGCTAACTTAAGTTGATCCTAATTACATATGATTTGATTTGCTTTTTCTCTATCATAATTGAAGTGTCATTAAAGAAAATTTCCCATCATTTCATTGATTCACAGTTACTCTGAAGAACAAGATAGGTTGATTTCTAATTTGCCTACATTCTAGTTAGATTTATCTGTACTTTCTACGCCTTCTCTTCCAATCTCCATTCCAAAAGAGAAAAATAAAATCCTTCCAAATGTTCATTACTTCCCCCCCTACTTATTAGCGAATCTGCAAGTATTCAGTGAATCCCTGCTAGCTCCAAGTCACTGTGGTTAGACTGTGGATCTTAAGTTATTAATGCGCCGTCCTGACTCTCTTGGAATCAGAAGGGAGAATTCCCAGGATGGAGGTGGAGGGGGCGGGGGCGTTCCAGGATGTGCCCTAGTGGTGTGTGTGAGGGAGAGGGAAAGAGGTTACCTGTAAATCTGTGAGCAATACATTGGATCTTCTTTCCCAATTCTGATCTTTTTTTTATTGTAGTGAAATTTATGATTTTAACTGTTTTTTTCTTTAAATTTTTAAAAATCTTTTATTTATTTCTGAGAAAGAGAGAGAGACATCGTGAGCAGGGAAGGGTCAGAGAGAGAAGGAGACACAGAATCTGAAGCAGGCTCTAGGCTCTGAGCTGGCTGTCAGCACAGAGCCCAACCTGTGAGATCATGACCTGAGCCGAAGTCGGACGCTTAACTGACGGAGCCACCCAGGCGCCCCGTGATTTTAACTGTTTTTAGGTGCACAAGAGAGTGGAGGCAAGCACACTCATGCTGTCGTGTGCAACCATGACCGCCATCCATCTCCAGAACTCTTGCGTCATCCCCAACGGAAACTCTGTGGCTATTTATCAGTGACTTCCCCAACCCCCTCCCTTCACCCCTGCTAACCACTGTTTACTCTCTGTGAATTGACTATTCTAGATTCCTTATACGAGTGGAATTATACAATATTTGCCCTTTTATGTCTGGTTTATTTCACTTAGCAGGATGTTTCCAAGGTTCCTCCTTATTTTAACATGTATTATAATTTCATTTCTTTTTAAGGCTGAGTGATTTTCTATCGTATGTATATACCACATTTTGTTTATCCATTCATCTTCAGATGGACATTTGGGTTTCTACCTTTCGGCTGTTGAGAATAATGCTCCTATGAACATGAGTATATTCCCAGTCCTTTCCTTTTAAAGCATATTAAATAAAACCTCATCTGCTCTGTTACATCACTGAAAAGAAATTGGCAAATAATACCTCTCCAATATCCATCTATATCCATATGTTTATCTAGTTATATGTTCTGGGAATAGTTACACGATGGGAAATGATTTTTCTGGCCTGGAGTCCTGAGCTGGAATAATACCATTTCATATACTTACTTCATATGCTCCCTTCTCACCACCTTATCCCTCTCTCTCTCTCTCCACTACCATCCCTTCCCCATCTCTTCTTTCTCTTAATTCAGTTCGGGTTAGCAAACTTGTATTACTGAGAACTTTTTAGATGCAAGGTATTCTGGAGGTTTTGAAGAATAGAATGCCCCTCGGGTGGCTCCTTGTCTTTTGTTGGAGACAAGACCCATGATACCCATGGTGTGAGTCAGGCCCCGAGCCTGCTGAGGTGGCCAGCTTTCCAAGGGCCGGCAGAGGCGAAGGCAAATGTGTTCCAGCCAGAGAAAGTGACCTTAGTGATGACATGGGACAGGAAGTGTTGGGCATGTTTTATTTGAAGCTGATTTCATTTGTATGTGGCCTTTAAATGTTTTCCATTGTTACGGTGTGCTTAGTAAGTCCTCTACCTGGGAGCAATAGTGATTTCTAAACTCTAGTAGATTTTTAAAAAATTTTTGAAATGTTTTTTATTTATTTTTGAGAGCAGGGGAGGGTCAGAAAGAGAGATACAGAATCTGAAACAGGCTCCAGGCTCTGAGCTAGCTGTCAGCGCAGAGCCTGATATGGGGCTCAAACCCATGAACTGTGAGATCTTGACCTGAGCCGAAGTTGGATGCTTAACCAACTGAGACACCCACGCGCCCCTAAACTCTAGTAGATTTTATAAAGGAGGTTTCTCCTCAATAATTTTGCTTTAAAAGGAGTGCAATTTTGTTTGATGTCATCTTAAACAGATATTCTCCATGGTTTAAAGAGAGGAGCACATTTTGTTTTTAGCATATTTTACTAAGTAAGCAGTAATTTATTTTGATCTTTTCCATATAATTCTTTTTTTTTCTTTAAATTAAATAAGTCTGATTGAGGGACGCCTGGGTGATTCAGTCAGTTAAGTGTCTGGCTCTTGATTTTGGCTCATGTCATGACCTCATAGTTGGTGAGATCGGGCCCCGCTAGGGACTCCACACTCATTCATGGCCTGGACCCTGCTTGGGATTCTCTCTGTCTCTTCCTCTGTCTCTGCCCTTCCCCTTCCCCCTCAAAAATAAGTAAACAGACTTAAAAACCAAGTCTGATTGAAACAAATGTTTGAAAGCCTGGAAAAGGAGAAGCCTTCTCCATTTATTTTAATATTTGAAGAATGAAATTTCTGTTGATTTGCTTAATAAAAGAAACAGATGAATTCTAGATATTTTTTCACAAAGTAACAAACCCAAGTGTGTGTATGTATCTTTATGAATATAAGTATAGTCTGTATGAATACATGTACATGCCATATGTATATATGTACACACACACTTTTAATTCTACACGTGACGGTGTAAAAAAATTAACCACACTTTTTAGCCAGAAGGGACAACCTAAGACATAAAATACTATTTTTCTTACTCTTAATCATCTTCTAGTGATTATCTGCTATTAACAGATGGCCCGCAATATGGGCAATAAATAATATAGTAAATTTAGCTGGTGTTTCTGGTCAATGGTTCTACCAGTCTAGTTCCTTGGACCTCAGCCTGATCTGGAGAGTAAGTCTCTGGTCTGTAGGACTCCCACAGGAACTCTGAGAGGTGCAGGCCTTTTTCTAAGCAAAGGAGTCGGAGAGATACAGTCCAGTTCCTGGAAAGCCACAGGCATATGAACAGGGCCTGGAGAGGAGCAGATGGAGGAGAGGAAACAGAGTAAGACAGCCTTCCTGGGGTTGGAAGGCACCAGGAACAGATGCTGGGGGAGTCGTTGCTGGTGACCACAGATGAAGTAGTAAGGGGACCCCAAAAGCATTGTAGCCTCACCACCCTCATAACGAGTAGTTTGGGAACCTGTGGGACCTTGTCCCTTTTTTTTTTTTACAAATAGTTTATTATCAAGTTGGTTTCCGTATAACACCCTGTGCTCATCCCCAAAAGTGCCCCTCCCCTTGCCATCCCCACATCCACCAGTCCTCAGTTTTGTCAGCATTCAAGAGTCTCTCATGGTTTGCCTCTCTCCCTTCCCCCACCATTTCCGCCCTTCTTCTCCCCCTTGGTCCTCTGTTAAGTTCCTCCTAATCCTCCTATACGTGCACACATATGATATTTGTCCTTCTCTGCCTGACTTATTTCGCTCAGCATAACACCCTCAAGGTCCATCCATGTTGCTACACATGGCCAGATCTCATTGTTTCTCATTGCCATGTAGTATTCCATGGTGTAGATAAACCACATCTTCTTGAAACATTCGTCTGTTGATGGACACTTAGGCTCTTTCCATGTTTTGGCTATTGTGGAGAGTGCTGCTATGAACTGGAGCTTGTCCCTTACAGAGTCATTGATCTGGCCTTGGCTCTTGGGGAGATAGAGTACTGCTTCTCAAGCAGGAGCTGGTCTATTCCAGCCCTGCTTTGGAGTGAGGTTTGGCTACAGGAGTGGTGCACTGAGCAGACTATGTAGTTTTCTCAATTCATTCATGCTAATATTCATTCAGCTAATGTTTATTGAGCACCTGTTATGTGCCAGGCATTATTCCAAGTGCTGGCAATGATAGAGTGAGTAAGACAAAGGCTTTGTATGGACGTTAAGTTCTCATAAATTTTTAAAACTTAATGTACATATATATTGTAAAATGATTACCACAGTGAGATTAGTTAACACGCTCATCACCTCAGAGAATTATAGATATTCTTACAAATGTTTGTGTAATACTTAGGATTTAGTCTTAGCAACTTCTTTTCTTTTTAAAAAAATTTTTAACGTTTATTTTACTTTTGAGACAGAAAGAGACAGAGTTTGAGCGGGGGAAGGGCAGATAGAGAGGGAATCACAGAATCCAAAGCAGGCTCCAGGCTCTGAACTGTCAGCACAGAGCCTGATGTGGGACTCAAGCTTACAGACTGCGAGATCATGACCCGAGCTGAAGTTGGCCACCCAACTGACTGAGCCACCCAGGAGCGTCATCTCTTAGCAACTTCTAAGATACACCGCAGTATTGTTAATTATAGTCACCATGCTGAATATTAGATCCCCAGGATGTATTTCATTTTCCTGATGGAATTAATAGGAGAATTCATGCTAACATTTGGCCTTCTGGTTTATAGAATATTCCTTCAGTAACACTGCACAAAAGACTATTTCTTTTAATCACTTGCACGATATCTCCCTTTTTGATGGTTTTGGAGGAGCAAAGAGAAGTCATACCCAGAGCTATTTCCTGGTTCACTCTTTTTCAGAAAATCAGAGGATTACTGGGAAGTGTTTCCAGGGATATGATCTCTCAGCCTCTTGGCCATGGCCAGAGTTGCCCAGATTCTTCTTTCTTCCTGCACAGTCTCCATGGCCGTCTCCTATGCAAAACATGACTTCCATGATTTTAGTAAAGTCTCTCTTAACCAGCAATAGCATCCCTCCCGCCCCACTCCGGCCAACTGCCTACTTTTATGTTTCTCTCACTGTCACTTTAATGCTTTCTTTTTTCCTTTTTACTGGATTTAATTGCTCGTGGCAAATTTAAGTAGAAATTTATAGTCCCCATTACAGATTGCCCTTTACCTTATTCCAGAAATGTTTCCCTTGAGTACTCAGTTTATGTAGCTAAAATACAACGATGTCTTATAAATTCATGGTTTATTTAACAGATTATTTTTTTATTATTTTATTTTATAAACAGATTCTTGATTCTTGAGCCTGAGAACATAGACCTATCTGTGCACAGAGGATTCTGCAATGAAAAATTCCAAAGGGGGAAACAAAATACTTTGGGACTAGCTAATGTCTTTCTTAGAGTTTCAGAATCATTTAATGCTAAGAGTTTGTTGAAAAACCAGAGGGCTTTCTCTGAATTGAAATCCATTTAGTGCTTCCTTCATGGACTTCACAGATTTTGCTCTGGCTGGTCAGGGTTTCCCCCCTTGAAGGCTGAGGTTGGTGGCTGAAGTCACTAATTCATGGCCTTGGGTATTTAGGACTTTGCTGGGATGACCATGACAGGGATTTGATCATAATGCAGTTTTGTTTATGTGGACATTTTCTCACTAGGAAATTGTCTTGCAAATACCAGTTTGCTTCAAAGAAAATATCAACTAGAAGTTAGATGGTTATTACCATCATTTGGCAATGGCAACATGCACATTTGGGTGTGAAAAAAGGGCCGGATTCCTAGGTAAGGTATAAACATTTTCTAATCATCAGAAACTTATTCTGAATTTAATTAGCTAGAGGAAATATCAGTGAAATAGGAGACCTTGGACTGACGTGGCATCATGTACTTTGGTTCAAATCTTATCTGAGCTGGACTTGATTTTAGGGATTTATAAATTTGAAGGTTCTAGATGCTACTGAATTCTTTTTAAATTGTAGGAGTTAAATACCACGAAATAGGAAACCATGAACTTTCTGATACAGTAGATATATAAAATTCTACTTTTTTAACAGTATATGGGTTAGACCTCTTGATATTTTTGAGACTTAAAAAAATCTTGCAGCTAATTTATTCAGAATAACCCATAAATGAGACATAACCATTTAGCTGCAGTGAAAACAGGGGACGGGGAGAGACATAACTTATTAGCCAGGATGATTTTTGTTGAAATAGAATGTGGAGTTAGAATTCATTCATTAATAAAGTATATTCATTTCCCTAATACAATTAAGGGGCTTTAATCTTTGTCAACGATTTATGCCCAGAGTGTGCACAAGACTATCTTCATTTTATTCTTCACTCTTTAAGTTCTTTTGAAAAATTGATGTTAATTTATATATGCTCCGGTTCAGTGTTCACTTCATGTCTACAGCTATGTTTCTGAGGGCTCGTTTCGTTTTCTCAGAGGTGTCCTCTGCTTGTCCAGGGTCATAAAGGAATTTCTGTATTTCTGTGAGCAACACTGGCCCCACGATGCTCCCTTGTTCTGCTTGCTTGCCATGGGCAGAAGTATCAGACAGATGTTTCCATTAAGAAACAGAAGCATAAAATAAGGCTGTTCTCTGCAAAGAGCAAACAGTAACTTTGGGAAGGTAAGACAGAACCTATGTAAAAACAACTAAGAATATTCTAGGTCTCCATATGCTCTTTGGCAAGTGGATAGAGTAGGAAAATTGGAGGTTTTCTCTAAAATGTTGGTTGAGAAAAGATTGGGGTCCAACATTGGAGGATAATCTGAGTTTTAAATTGGTAGAGGAATCAGAAAGCAATGTTTCTTTATTTAAAAATTTTTAAAAATTATTTATTTATTTTTGAGAGAGAGAGAGAGAGAGAGAGAGAGAGAAAGCAGAGCATGAATGGGGGAGGGGCAAAAAGAGAGGGAGGCACAGAATCTGAAGCAGGCTTCCAGGCTCTGAGCTGTCAGCACAGAGCCCGACACGGGGCTCGAACTCACGGACCGTGAGATCATGACCTGAGCCAAAGTTGGATGCTTAACCAGTTGTGCCACCCAGGCGCCCCTGTTGATTTTTTTTTTTTAATGCAAGGAAATGTTAGCTTATAGAGCTAGATCTTTCACACACACAAAAAAAAATGCTGCTGACTTACCCTGTATAAAGTAAACAAGGGACATCAATTCTGGATTGGTGTATCACCTTCCCTCTGTACCCATCTAGAGTGCTTGACAAGGGGCTGGCAAGGAGTCATCTCTGGGGAACTGTCGTCATGTTTTGGGGTGGGGACATTGAGGCCTGGCGAGAGAGTGGGAGTTACTTTTCTTCACTGAAAGGGACCTGGGCAGAGGGGCAGAGGCCTGGGTTCCTGTCCCTGTCTACCATGAGCATGCTCTGTGACCTCTGCCACAGTATCTCTCAGCACCTCTGTGCCCGTCTGGAGGGCACCCCCTTCCACCTTTCTCCTCATGTCACGTTCTGTGAGTCTTTGGAAACAACTGAGCTTGTGGCCTGTCCTGCCGTTGATTGCCTGATCTTTTATGGAGAGAGCTTCAAGGAGAAAGGGAGGCCTCAGCCTCTGCTGTTCATTTGTTGAAGGAGACCCCGGGCTAAGGTAAAGGGCGAGGCTGAGACAGCCTTCCCTCTCCCTTGTCTCCAGCTGCTTCCTCGCCCTTATCCAGGTAAGTCAGATTCGGGTCCAGAGGTGGAAGTCCCAAGTGCTCTTCCTCTCTGCGGAGCACACTGGTTACCCGCAATCCGGCGGCACGCCAGCTCCTGGCCAGCCATTAGCCAAACCCCTGTTGTCCGTAGTAGAAGCCAAACGGGGAATATGCAATCCGAATTTGGCACATGAGGTCAAAGGCAGACAGCAGAACTTGGGAAAGGGCTGGGGAGCACTGTTCCACTGTTCCCAGCCTGCGCACACGCTGGTGTGAGAATTAGCAAACCCCAGAATTACAAGCTTCCCAACCTTGGCCTTACATGGCTCTTTCTTTTGTGTTCCCATCACAGGCGAGCATCCTCAGTGCTTCAGAGATCTTAGGAGCATTGCCATCAGCAGGATTTATGAAAGCAAGCAGTGCTCCCACCTTCCGCCCCCAGACACAGCCTGGTAGATCGCAGTGGGTTCCTGACATACGTTTCTTTGGGGGGAACCCCTCTGATACGCCCGTTTCCCCTGCCAGCATGAGCAGTGAACAGATAGATTCCCTGGGCTCTGCAGTTTGTCACAGCCTCTGTTTTGCGGGGGGTGGGGGTGTGGGGTCGCCTTTTTTATCCAGCTGCTGAAGCCAGGCTCCATCTTCCCTGCAGGACAAGGTGCTGCCAGCTCCCTGCTGTAGCACTTGGCAGACATCTCCGAGGATGGGGTGGCGAGGGCGGGGGGCACGCGGCGGTCCTGCAGGCCTGCGGATGTCTTGGCTGCAAGATGGCCTCCCTGGCTGACTGTCAACCAATTGAGAGAAGAAAACTCTCCCTGGCACCGCATCTCCTCCCTTCAGGTCTTGAGGGAGAGCTACGGCTGCCCTGCAGCGTTTCTCTCTCGTCCCCCTGTCTCTAGGAAAGAAGGAACGTCGTCCTAAATGCTGTGCCCTCACTTAGGAGCGCTTAGGTGCTTTTGGTCAAAACAAGAGGACTGCGAAAAATGTAGCTTCATGAGGGGTGAGAAGGTCACATGGAGTTGTTTATGGAATGCTTCAAAATGTGTGAGCCTGTCCTTTTTTATTTATTTTTTTTTGCTTTGAAATACCTAAATCAAGAAGTCAGAGGCATCAGCATTTGCAGAACTAGGATTTGTGTGGACTCAAGAACAGCACGATTCCTTGTAATGTCTGCAGATGTATTTCTTCAGCAAAGATGGAGGTTTGGGCCCAAGCAGGATTTATTTTTCTTGGAATGACACATTTTGTAAATCAGTGGGATAGAGAGTGCCATACAAGCACCTTCTCTGGTTCATTCTCAAAAGAGAGAGCCTTATTACATTACTAGATAGATATATGGTAAATACAGTATCTATCTTAGCTCTTCAGAGGGGGGGTGATGTGGGTATTATTGTTATTTATGTCCAAACCAGGATTCTCAGACATGACTCATTGAGAAGGTAGCAGAATGGGAGCTCAGGGAAGAAGACCCTAAGTAAGCATTTGTACCCCAAGAATATACTTGGGTCCGTAGGTATGTAGGATGGTGTACGAGCGCCATCTTGTGGCGAAGGCCATCATAAATATTTTGAGATGGAAATACTCAAAAAGGAAATCCACCCAGGTTTTTTGCCTTTTTGAAGCTACAGTTCACAGTCACTGCTTTTTTTTAGCATCTAAAGCAATTCTTGACGTACTCAGTTAATAGTTGTCAAATTCAGTTTTTTGAAGGGATTTCTTGTTTTGACATAAGATACTTATCTATGAAGGCATAGCCAAGACTATGTTTCACATTGTGCCCTTCAGCCATGGTCCATCCATAGGCCACAGTAAGCTAGAAACTCTAACTATACTCTGAGTGGTCTAAAGTATTTTGAGGATATCACTTCCCGTGTTCCGGAAACTCTGCTTCTAGAAGTTGACAGTCTCCTTGAAGTCTATCCATCATATTAAAAATTAATTTCTTTTTTAAAAACTGTTTTAAAAAGTATTTATTTTTATAAAAAAATTTTTTTAATGCTTATTCATTCCAGAGAGAGAGAGGGAGAGAGAGGGAGAGAGAGTGTGACTGGGGGAGGGATAGAGAGAGAAGGAGACACAGAATCTGAAAAGCAGGCTCCAGGCTCTATGCTGGCAGCATGATGTGCTGATGCCAGACTTGAACACATGAACCCGTGAGATCATGACCTGAGCCAGAGTTGGATGTTTAACCAACTGAGCCACCCAGGTACCCCCAGAATATTTGTTTACTTTCAGAGCTAAAATGTGAGCAGGGGAAGGGCAGAGAGAGGGGGAGAGAGAGAATCCCAAGCAGGTTCCCCACTGTCAGCACAGAGCCTGAAAGGCTGGATCTCACAGACCGTGAGATCACGATGCGGGCCAAAATGTAGAGTTGGTCGCCTAACTGACTGAGCCACTCAGGTGCCCCTATCCTTCATCACATTTAACACCTTTATTTTCATTGATATGATGGTGTTTAAAATTTTTCTGGAGAATTTGATTTACTCTTGAAGTTTTAAAGTTAGAAATTCTTGAGGGAACAAGCTTGAGCGCAATCTATCTTTGTTTTTAAAAATTGAGGCATAACTAACATATAACATTATGGTAATTTCAGGTCTAACATAATTTGATATTTGTGTATATTGCAAAATGATCAACACAGTAAGTCTAGTTAACACTTGTCATCACACATAGTTACATAGTTGTTTTTCATGATGAAAACTTTTAAGATTCATTCTCTTAGCAACTTCCAAATATTCAGTACAGTATTATTAACTATGTTCACTATGCTGTACATTACACCCTATTACTTATTTATTTTATAACTGGAAGTTTGTACTTTTTGACCCCTTTCCCCCATTTCCCCATCCTCTACCCCCTGCCTCTGGCAACTGCCAATCTATTCTCTGTATCCATGAGCTTGGTTTTTTAACCTTTATTTTTATTTTTTAATAGATTCCACATGTCAGTGAGAGCATATGGTATTTGTCTCTGTCTGACCTATTTCACTTAACATAATGCCCTCAAGATCCATCTATGTTGTTGCAGATGGCAAGATTTCATTCTTTTTTTATGGCTGAATAATATTCCATTATACATACATATAAAAACATGTTAACATATATTAGAATATATGCCTTAAATGTCTATATATATGTACACACACTCATATATATAGGTATATGTACATATATATATACCTATATATATGACAACATTTCTTTATTCATTCACCCATTGGTGGGTGTTTAAGTGGTTTCTGTACTTTGGCTATTGTGAATAATCCTGCAACGAACCTGAGGGTGTACATATCTTTTCCAGTTAGTGTTTTCCTTTTCTTCAGATAAATATCCAGAAGTGGACTTGCTGAATGATATGGTAGTTGTAATTTTAATTTTCTCAGGAACCTCCCCATACTGGAAATTTTTATTGATTAAGCTGAGGCAAAAGAATCTTCTCTAACAAGGGCAGTCTTTTTTTTTTCTTCTTTTTAACAAGGACAGTCTTAGCCCATATTAGGTTCATTCCAATATTCTAGTGGTTTTGAAAGTCTTAAGTAAATTTTGGACCAAAGAAGGGAATAAACACAAAATCAAAGAGTCCATTTAAGAACGTTCTTGCTTCCCATGAGGCCTTTGAATATTGCTTGTAGTATGGCGGAGACAATGTTGGACATTTATCTTTCACTGGAAATGGGACTTCTTCCTACCCAGAGGTCTGGCATTTTGGAGGGCATCAAATTATAAAGTAGACCAGTCAATTTGTGATTAGGTCAAGACATTGGAAATTTGTTCATTTAACAACAGGGGCCACCTGTCAGGAACTGCGAGCACTTTGCCAGCACATTCCCAGGACCTTCAGCCACCCAAGTGGTTCCTTTGGTCAGCTTCTCTGTCTCAGCACAGAAAGTCAAAGCCAGCTAGTCCCATTTCAGCAGCACCACACAGTACTGAGTAAACAGTAAGAAGACTTGAGGAACTCTTTCTCCCATATCCTTTTTCTCTTACCTTTGGAGGTTAGCTGTGTTTGGAAGGGTATTGTGAGGGCTCTATTGGAGAAAGCAGCAAACTCTATATATGATGCCATCCCCTGTTCTTTCAAAGCAGGACACCTAGAGCGGGAGTGGGGGTGGGGGAAGAGTCTCCTCCTTCTCCTTCATATGCAAAGCAGTAAGTAAAAATTGGCATTTATGTGATGCTTTTCGTGACCGGAGGCTTTTCTGTAGGGAAGCTGCCTGCAGTGTCCCCATTTTCTTGGTAACAGGGCTTAAAATAAAGAAGAGGGAAGGCCAGCGCAGGCGGTGAGGTCAGCTTGCTCCTCGTGCACGATAACGTGTTGTCTTGCTCCTCATTCCCCTGCAGGGGGGCCTTGGCCCTTCATTGGCATCACCCTTTGCTGGAGCCCCACGTGACTGCCCTCACAGAGGCTTCAGGAGTGTTTTGGTCCGTTGAGGGTTTCCATGCGAACCCCAGTCTCCACTTCCACGTTCCCTGCAGAGCTCTGCTGGCTGGCATGGGCGTATTAAGACCTACTTCTTGCACGACCTAACTTCTGTTGGGATTTTAATTTGAAGTGAAACTTAAATGCACTGACCTTGTGCATTCTGATTATTTAACAGCCCTGTTGGGAGACAGGTGATGACGAGAATGTCATTCTGAGTCCATGTTGCTCCTAAGCCTGACAGGTTTTATTTGGAAGAGCTGCTGCTTAGTGAGGAAGAAACACTCATTTATTTCCTGCCTAAGGAGCTGCTGAACTTAATTTTTCTTCCAGGTGTTAGGAAACAGGAATTATAAATAGTGTGTGACCCAGACACACTGTGCAATAAAAAGTTCTTGCTTCTATCATGTTGCTGATTACCTGCACCTTGTGAATAAGGGAGAGAAAGTTCTGTTACCTAAAAACAGGAGGAGTGAATAATTCTATTTAGGGAAATTAGAGTTCTTGCAAAAGGGCAAAAGCTTGTGTTTTCATTTTTCTCCTTATTTCATGTGACTTTTGCCTTGAAGCCCTCCTCCCCACTTCCTCCCACCCCTACCAGCTAAGTGTTGTGTCAGATCATTTAGAACTTTCTAAATAGGGGAGAAAAAAAATTCTCCCAAGTTTGGCTCCTCTGTCCTTTGAGATTATACCGTCTGTGGAGAATTTATAAAAAGATGGGAGGTTTGGGTTCCTGTTACTTTTGGAAATGGTATTTACCCAGATCACACTGAATCTGCCTCTCGCCCTAAATGGAAGATGCCGATAGGGAGCAATGTTCACGTGCTGGAGAGGCAGCTGGGGACTGTGCGGCGACCTCAGGGGACCTCAGGACACCTCATCCCCGAGGGAGACCGCGGCTGCCCCTCCAGGATGCATAGTTCTTCATCCTCGTTTCTCCTCCATTCTCCTCGGTCGGTATTTGACAGCCGTGTGGGCCCCTTTCTGGCCCTCAGACATGCCCAGCTCACCCCCTGCCTGGCACGGTGCCCTCCACGTCTTTGTCTGGCTCCCTCCTCCCCACGCGGGCCTGGAGCAAAGAGAGGGGCCCTTTCGGCACCAACGTCGTCAATCGGTTCTCTGTTTTCTGTCTTCCTAGCATTTTCAGTTCCAAAAATGCTCTCAGATGCCTGGTAAAAGCACAGACTGTGGTGTCCGCTCCCTCGGGGGTAGCTCCATGCTGCCGCTGGATGTCTTCTGTTTCCCCCTCCACGCCTAGCTGCTGCCCTCCTCCACCTGGTTCTGGGCCCATCCCCGGGTTTCTCACCTCCGGCTTCCCCCTCTGCTTGCAGTGGGGCCGGCCAGTCAGGGAGGCCGGGGGAGGGCTAAGGCCAGCGCAGAGCCTGGCTTTCTCCTGGGCTTGGCACCTGGGCCCTTCTAGGAAAGGCCACACTCCTGGCTGAGAGGCACTGTCCATCCCGCCACCCCCTCGGGCTCCTGCATCTGCTCCCTGACCTCACCCCTTCGCACCAGCAGGGCACATAGAGCCAGACCTGTTCCCCTCTGTGCCCTGAGGTTCTACACTACCTTGTTGGTTGCCTTGAATGCTTCTACCTACGTGAAAAGAATCTTCATTAAACTCGTTTGAAATGACTCAGTTTGAGAATTTATTTCCTGAAGAGGGATATAACTTACTAACTATATGAACCCAATGTAGTTAATTAACCTGTCTGACTCGTCTGACATCTATCTGTAAAGTGCATATAATGATAGAACCTCCTTCACTGAATTGTTGCAGGATTACATGAATTGATACATGCAAATGCTTCCTAGGATGCCCTCACACATGGCAAATACTGCACCATTTGCTATTTTAATTGTTGTTATAATTGTTATCTTGTGTTTGTTGACCCATGTATTCCCTCCTTTGTCCTTGCTGGAGTGCATGCGGGCAGAGGCTGTATCTTCTCGCTACCTTCCTAGGTTCTAGAACAAAGCCTGCTCCACAGAGGCATTCACTTACCTTCTGCTTATGTTTGCCTGCTCTCTCTCTCTCTCTGTCTCTCTCTCTGTATATGTATATTTTTAAGCTGGCTGTCAGATAATGAGAAAACTGTATTCCATAATAAAGTTTAAGTCAACGTTTATGGCCTGCGTCAAGTTTTATTATTATAAAAATTAAAAATCAGTGGGGTGCCTGGGTCACTCAGTCGGTTAAGCTTCTGACTCTTGATTTTGTCTCAAATCATGATCACACAGATTTGTGGGTTCTAGCCCAGCGTCGGGCTTCATTCTGACAGTTTGGAGCCTGCTTGGGATTCCATCTTTCTCCATCTCTTTCTGACTCTCTGCCGCTTGTGCTCTTGCTCTCTCTTTCTCTAAATAAATATTAAAAAAAAATTAAAAATCAGTTACTGATTATAAATGAATTTTAATTGAATCCATAATATTTAGAAAAGGGAGAATAACTGAAAAACTCTTTTTAAAACATTTTTAATGTTTATTTTTTAGAGAGAGAGACAGAGCATGAGCAGGGGAGGGGAAGAGAGAGAGGGAGGAGACACAAGATCTGAAGCAAGCTTCAGTTGACAGCTCAGAACCTGACATGGGGCTTGAACTCACAGACCGTGAAATCATGACCTGAGCTGAAGTTGGACACTTAACCAACTGAGCCACCCAGGCGCCCTAAAAGACTCTTTAAATAAACACTGGCTTTATCAACTTTATAAATTTTAAATTCGCTAATTTTTAATTTAGTAAAAAATGTTTCCCAAATTACTTAAGTTTTCCAAAGTCTTAACCGAACTTTTTATTTAGGCAGACTCTGCCCATCAACTTGGAAAAAATAAATAAAGCTAAAAACATGTTTTTAGGGGAACATTTCTCTTTGGGGTTGGACATCAGCCTATCAGTGAGGAAATAAAACAAGGTTACTTATAACACTAGGAACATAGTTTCTTGGGAGGTGGGTGGATATAAGTGAATATTTTTTTGCTAATGAATATTCTTTTTTTAACTGAAATTAATCAGTTTAAAAGTACAACTTACAGCCTAATAAATGCATCATGCAGTGTAGACTTCCATGCCTTTCTTCCTTTCAAATTAGCTGGATTACATATTTTCAGAGGAGGGACGTCTGGCTGGCTCAGTCGGAACAGCATGTGGCTCTTGATCTTGAGGTTGTGTATTCAAGCCCCCTCTTGGGTGAAGAGATTACTTAAAATTTTTTTTAATGCTTATTTATTCATTTTTTTTTTAGAGACAGGTAGAGATGGAGTGTGAGCAGTAGAGGGCCAGAGAGAGAGACACAGAGTATGAAGCAGGGTCCAGGTTCTGAGCTGTCAGCACAGAGCCCGATGTGAGGCTCGAACTCACGGACTATGAGAAGATTACTTTAAAATAAATAAATAAATAAATAAATAAAAAATAAATAAGTAATAAAAGTAAGCAAAGTTTCAGAGAATGGTTTGTGTCATTTGAGTGTATCTTGGTAACACTTAATGGCAGTGGCATTTGAACTATTTAGTAAGTGCATTGAATCAGTCGTTAAAAATTTGGGGGGGGGTTCAAAAGCCCTCTTGGTATTCAATGGGAGAATTAAGGCTTTCTGCAGCTGCAGTTTTGGTCTAGAGCATTTATTGAACTGTAGACTATACATGAGGAGGGGGAAGGAGAGTTAAGAGGACCGGACATAAAAGAAATAGCCATGCACTCCTTCCTCCACGTATTTGACGGTCTTGCCAGAGATGTGCGAAAGGAAAAGGCTTGGGGACAGTTAGAGATGAAATGAATGTATATAAATTAAGTCTGTATGTACAAGGGGACTATATACCTGGGACGCCTGGGTGACTCAGTCAGCTAAGCGTCAGACTTTGGCTCAGGTCATGATCTCACGGTTCGTGGGTTCGAGCCCCGTGTCGGGCTCTGTGCTGACTGCCAGCTCAGAGCCTGGAGCCTGCTTCCGATTCTGTGTCTACCTCTCTCTCTCACCCTCCCCTGCTCACGCTGCCTCTCTCTCTCTCAGAAATAAATAAAACATTAAAAAACTTTTTAGAAAATAAATAAACAAAGAGTACCTTATATTAATTTTTCTGGCGAGTTTATGCTACCAAACATGTAGCCTGTGTGAGCAACGCTGGTAGTTACTCCTGCAGTAGTCGGTGCTGTGTCTCACGAGAGCACAGAAACTCCGGGACTGAACTGGTGACAACAAATGGACAAATGTCTAGACGAGGTCTAAGCTAATCGTGGCCACACAGTGGTCTCTTCAGCAGGATTCCCGTGTGACAGAAGGGCAGACCGGCCCCTGAAGCTCGCTGTGATGGCAAGTAGAGAAGGCGGGTAGTGCACCAGCTCTCGAGTTGGACTTCTTTGTTCCAGTCTTGGTGCCGTCAGCTGGCGGAGTGTCTTGGCCAATTCTGTGCCTCCTGTTTTCTCTTCTGTAGAGGGGATAATAGTGGCCCTTCCTCATAGTGTTGGGGGGATTCAATGAACCAGAGAGTTCAGTGCTCTAACTGTTATTACTTGACCTGCTTATTAAAATCTTTCAGCAGAAATACCAAAAACTTTTGAAGGTGGAAAGACAGGTCCATTGACATTTTAGACAAGACCGAATGCATTAAGTGAAAAAACACTTAGATTTTTTAAAATTACCTATTATGAAAAATTAAGTTTTATTAAAGCATTTCAGTAGTGTATGATTAGACCGTGATTTTTATTTGCTGTTCTTAAGCCATTTGTAATTCGTTACAGCTTTTTAAAAAAAATTTATTTTCAAGAAAGAGCACAAGTTGGGGAGGGGCAGAGAGAGAGGGGGAGACACAGAATCCAAAACAGGCTCCAGACTCTGAGCTAGCTGTCAGCACAGAGCCCAATGTGGGGCTCGAACCCACGAACCGTGAGATCATGACCTGAGCCGAGTCAGATGCTTAACTGACTTGAGCCACCCAGGCGCCCCTCATTGCAGTATTCTTAATATCAGGACCCAGTGAGTTAGATGTGCCATCTTCAGTAGTTGATGGATTAAATTAGTTGCAAGTTTAGCAAGTCAGTCGTTGATTTCTATGGGGTGCACAATATGTTTGGGCTCAGTGTGCTTTAAGGGAAAGAAGGCTAAACTGAGTATCAGGAGATCTGACTTCCACCCCTTGCTGGCTGTGCAGTCTGGGCTGGTCTTTTCCCTCCCTCTGCTCATTCCTTAAATGTGGAACAAAGATACAGGACTTGTGGAAAGAGGATCCCTTCCAGCTCTCACTGTGTTTGGATCTACATTCCGAAGCCATCTGCTGGGCAGTTTTAACAGAATGACTGGAAAATCAGACTTGGTCGTGGGCCTCCTGTTCTATTTTTCTTGTTCCTTCTTTGCCTCATTTTTTGCACCTTGAGAGATGCAGATTCTTGAATCATTGAGGCCGTGCTGCACTCCACTCTTTCCAGATTGTGAAGTGAAGGAACTGGACCTTCCCTAATTGAGTCTTAGATAAACCAGGGCTCAGGGTGCAAAGCCCTAAGCCCCTGGCTTTGCAAGACTATCCTCACAGGGTTTACCTTTTAGACAGCAGGATGCTGATAGAAAGGGCAGATTTTGAATAATGGATGGACACAACCATTTAAAAAAAAAAAGGATGGCTATTGAGCATTCTTTTCTTTCCCTATGATCTTGTGAACTGCATATCACATGTAACACAGGGCTGCAGTTTAAATCACGATTCACCCTCAGACTTTTATCCTGTCCTTACTTCATTATCATGATACCTTAGACTCATTACTCGCTTGGATTTAATAGTTTGTGAAGTGTCCTTTGGTGGGGTACCAAGCATCTTGGGGACTTGGGGGTCCAGGATATGGAAGCAATATTAGTCACTTGAATCGAGACAGTTCCAAAGCCGTTCAGGATGGTTGATCCTTTCTTTAGGTCCTTTTTTCTTTCTGGTAGGGGTGTTTCTCAATACATTGTTATTTCATCATCTTTAAAAATGTATTTTTTAAGTTATTTATTTTTATAAAACCAAAACGGGAGGTATCACCATCCCAGACTTTAGCCTCTACTACAAAGCTGTCATCATCAAGACAGTATGGTATTGGTACAAAAACAGACACATAGACCAATGGAACAGAATTGAGAACTCAGAAGTGGACCCAAAAGTATACAGCCAACTATTCTTTGACAAAGCAGGAAAGAATATCCAATGGAAAAAAGACAGCCTTTTTAACAGATGGTGTTGGGAGAATTAGACAGCAACATGTAGAAGAATGAAACTAGATCATTTTCTCACACCATGCACAAAAATAAACTCAAAATGGATAAAGGACCTGAACTTGAGACAGGAAACTATCAACACCCTAGAGGAGAAAGCAGGAAACAACCTCCTTGACCTCCACCGCAGCAACTTCTTACTTGACACATCCCCAAAAGCAAGGGAATCAAGAGCAAAAATAAACTGTTGGGACCTCATCAAGATTAAAAGCTTCTGCACAGCCAAGGAAACAACCCAGAAAATTAATAGGCAACCAACGAATGGGAAAAGATAGTTGCAAATGACATATCAGATAAAGGGTTAATATCCAGAATCTATAAGGAACTCACCAAACTCCACACCCGAAAAACAAACAACCCAGTGAAGAAATGGGCAGAAGATATGAACAGACACTTCTCCAAAGAGGACATCCAGATGGCCAACAGACACATGAAACGATGCTCAGCATCCTCCTCATCAGGGAAATACAAATCAAAACCACACTGAGATACCACCTCACGCCAGTCAGAGTGGCTAAAATGAGCCAATCAGAGAACTCTAGATGCTGGCGAGGATGTGGAGAAACGGGCACCCTCCTACACTGTTGGTGGGAATGTAAACTGGTGCAGCCCCTCTGGAAAACAGTGTGGAGTTTCCTCAGGAAACTAACAGTAGAACTCCCCTAGGACCCAGCAATAGCACTGCTAGGAATTTACCCAAGGGATACAGAAATGCTGATGCATAGGAGCACATGCACCCCAATGTTCATAAGAGCACTCTCCACAATAGCTAAAACATGGAAAGAGCCTAAGTGTCCACCAACTGATGAATGGATCAAGAAGATGTGGTTTATCTACACAATGGAATACTACATGGCAATGAGAAACAATGAAATCTGGCCATGTGTAGCAACATGGATGGACCTTGAGGGTGTTATGCTGAGCGAAATAAGTCAGGCAGAGAAGGACAAATACCATATGTTTGCACGTATAGGAGGATTAGGAGGAACTTGATGGAGGAACAAGGGGGAGAAGAAGGGGGGAAATGTTGGGAAAAAGGGAGAGAGGCAAACCATGAGAGACTCTTGAATGCTGACAAAAACTGAGGACTGATGGATGTGGGCAAAAGGGGGGATGGGCATGGAGGAGGACACTTGTGGGGATGAGCACTGAGTGTTATGTGGAAACTAATTTGACAATAAACAATTTGTAAAAAAAAAAAAGTTATTTATTTTTAAGAGGTGAGATGGGAGGGAGAGGGCTTATGAGTGGTGGAGGGGCATAGAGAGAGAGGGAGAAAGAGAACCCCAAGCAGGCTCTGCACTGGCAGCACAGAGCCAGACATGGGGCTTGATACCATGAAATGTGAGGTCATGACCTGAGCTGAAACCAAGAGTTGAGTGCTTAACTGACTGAGTCACCCAGGCACCCCCAATCTTATTTTGTTTTAAATAAGCTCTGTGCCCAACATGGGACTTGAACTCAAGACCCTGAGATGAAGAACTGCCTGTTCTACAGACTAAGCCAGCCAAGCATCCCTGTTTCTCCATCTTTAAATGTCTTGTTACCCATGGTGATGTCTTTCTGCCCCAAAGGCCCTTTCCCAGGGACTGTTACACTTTGTCTTCCCTCATCACTCCCTTGTTGGACCCAGACCCGAGGCCGCAACAGCACATGAGCCATCTTCTTTGGGCTTTGTTCAACATCAGTCTCAATCATACAAGTTACCTCTGAAAGAAAATGAAGCATCTTCAACTTGAACTTGGGTTTCAAGAGTCTCTTCCCTTTTCTGTGATTTCCTTTTTACCATTATGACATGTGCCTTTGTTTCCATGTGACCAACACAGTCCACCTTCACGGCCTTAAGCTATTTCTCCTGGATGGACTGCCCTCTCACAAAGACTTGGATTTTTCTCCTCAGAGTTGTTCAATGCCATGCTCTCTGACCAGCCAGCTTCCCTGGCTTCCTGTCCCTAGCACTTGGTGCGTTTTTATGTATTTATTCTTTCCTTGGTGATGCTCATTTGTGTGAATTCCCTGTTGCTTATTAGATTTTTAAGCACCAAATGCAGGGATCTACTTTCTTTTCAAGTGACTCCCCCAAAGCACCCTGCACATGAAGTATTTTTGACCAACAGATTGCTCATTTGGTCTCAGTCATGATCGGATGCCAAAGAGAACAAATTAAAATAATACTCTGCTTTCACAAAAAGACAAATATAAATGCGGGGCACCTGGATGACTCACTCAATTAAGCGTCCAACTTTGGCTCAGGTCATGATCTCACGGTTTGTGAGTCTGAGCCCTGCGTTGGGCTCTGTGGACAGTTCAGAGCCTGGAGCCTGCTTTGGATTCTGTATCTCACTCTTTTTCTCTGTCCCTTCCCTGCTTGCACTCCCTCTCTCTCTCTCAAAAATAAACAAAAACATTTAAAAAAATTTTTAAAAGTCAAATATAAATGATATGGGTTATATGTATTGCATCATGATGATGAAATGATTGCATTGTTATCTGGAAATTATATGGGTTAAATATTCAGAGGGCAGTGAAAGTGCCCCTGGGTGGCTTTAATTTTATAATGCATGTTTTTCCAGTTGTGCTGTTTGATCATCTGAAGGTTACAGTAACAGTTAATATATCAGTAACCATTTGGTTCAGCAGCCTCCATGAGAATCTCTGATATTCCCAGGCTTAAATTATTTCTTTACATTTAAAGGGGCTTATGGGCTGCACCCTCACTGCTCTTCTCAGATGACCTATTCCTTGTGGCACTGGGAGGGGGGCAGGGAGGATCCCAAATTTGCTTCTGACTGTCAAGACTGATAATGCCATACTGATGATGTGTGACGAGGGTGCAGAGATATTTATTACTCACAAATGGCAATGCTCTGGGGTGAACAGAGCAGGCTCCCAGGTAGCTCTGAAAATGACTTAAGCCCACAGAGGAGGGAAGTTGGCTTTGGCTTTGACTTTGATGGTGGTTAGGGGTTTGGGTTTAGGTGAGGGTGTGTGCTTTGAGCTTCCCAGCTGAGCCAAAGGAGACAGGACATGACTTTTCTACCAGCTTTACCTGAGGTGGGTCGTGAGGGAAATAGGGAGACATGGGGCTTGCAGATTGTCAGCACCCAAACCCCAAAAATGGAGGCTGTTTCCCCCACTAGAGTATAAGGACCTTGTTGGATTTGCTCACCACCCAACTCCCAGGGATAAGAACTGCACTAAGCAGTGGGTGGCTCAAAATGGGTATCTGTTGAAGGCATGCTGTGGGGTGGACAGATCCCACCACCAGTGACTGGCTGCACCCTTGACCCTTCTCTGTAGCATCCTTCTTTATGCCTTCTTGTCTGTGGCTCCCAACTCACTAAGTGGACTCTCCTTTCCCACCTCAACTTCATCTGCATGGATATTGTTGTCACAGTGGTGTGTGTTCCCCTAATGATCTAGAGAAGTGATTAATCTTGGGGATTAGCAGTTAGCCTCAGTGTCTCCTAGTGGTTAAGAGTCTACACTTTGGGATGAGATATATTTGGGCTTATCTTTAGGCTGCTTAATAATTGTGTAGCTTTGGCAATTATATAACTCAGCAATTCGCTGTGATTGAGTTCTCATATGTAACATAGACACCATAATAGAATCTAGTTCTTATACTGGGTTTGAGGCTTAAATGAGTTAATCTGCAGAAACTCATTATGGTGCCTGGCATATGGAAAATACTTGGTGAATATTGATGACTGTCATAATCGTTTTTCTTCTCATTCATCCATTCAACCCCTAGTTATTGAGAGGTTACTTACTGTAAGACAGGCAGCATCCTAGGTGCTGGGGACCAGTAGGGAGTAAGCAAAATGGACCCAAATCTCTGCCCGTGGAGTATACCATGGAGTATACCGTGGAGTATAAATTCCAGTAGGAAAGACTGAAAGTAAAAAGGTATTAGGAAAAACATTCTGTGTTAGAGTGTGGTAAATACGATGAAGAGAAATACACTAACATCAGAAAAGTGTTGCAATGGTAAAATAGGGCTGGCAGGAAAAGACTTCAATAAGAAGATGATATTTAAGTAAAGACCCAAAGTAAATGAGAGAAGGAGGCAAGTGGTTAAGTGGGAAAAGAGAGGTTGTAGCAAGTGCTAAGGTGCCAAGGCAGAATTGTGCCTGGTGTGTCTTAGGAGCAAAAAGGGCGAGTAGCTTATGTGATCTGAGAGGTCACAAGGAACCAACTTTTATTGGACTTGACTTTTGCTCCAATTGAGAAGGGAAGCTATTAGGAAGTTGGGAGCAGAGAAGTTACATGTTCTCTCTTACATTTATTTATTTTTAAGTTTATTTAGTTTATTTTCGAGAGAGAGTTTGTGAGCGAGCTGGAGAGAGAGAGAGAGGGAGAGAGAATCCCAAGCAGGCTCTGTGTTGCTAGCACAGAGCTCAACTCAGCACGGGGCTCGATTCCATGACTGTAAGATCATGATCTGAAATCAAGAGTCACGTGCTCAACCGACTGAGCCACCAAGGTGCCCCTCTTTTATGGTTTTAACAAGCTTTCTCAGGCTGCTGATTTGAAAGTAGATTTAAGGGAGGAAAGAGGGTGGAAGCAGAGACCCCACTCAGGAGGCTGTAGCACATCTCCGGCAGGAGATTATGATGGCTTGGACTGGGGAGGTAGAGGTGGTGAGAAGTGGTCATAGTCTGGATTTATTTTGAAAGTAGAGTCAGTAGAATTTGCTGATGGATTAAATGTGGGGAGTGGGGAAAAAAGAAGTAGTCTTGCTTTTGATGACTTTGAAGGTTTTTGGCCTGAGCAAGTAGGATAGGGTTGCCCTTTTTTTTTTTTTTGGTCAGAAAATTTTAATAAATATTTTTTTCACAAATAGTTTATTGTCAGGTTGGTTTCCATATAACACCCAGTGCTCATCCCCACGAGTGCCCTCCTCCATGCCCATCTCCCCCCTCCCTCCCACACCCATCAGTCCTTAGTTTGTTCTCAGCATTCAAGAGTCTCTCATGGTTTGTCTCTCTTCCTTTTTCCCAACATTTCCCCCTTCTTCTCCCCCATGGTCCTCCGTTAAGTTCCTCCTAATCCTCCTATACGTGCAAACATATGATATTTGTCCTTCTCTGCCTGACTTATTTCGCTCAGCATAACACCCTCAAGGTCCATCCATGTTGCTACACATGGCCAGATTTCATTGTTTCTCATTGCCATGTAGTATTCCATGGTATAGATAAACCACATCTTCTTGATCCATTCATCTGTTGATGGACACTTAGGCTCTTTCCATGTTTTAGCTATTATGGAGAGTGCTGCTATGAACATTGGGGTACATGTGCTCCTATGCATCATCATTTCTGTATCCCTTGGGTAAATTCCTAGCAGTGCTATTGCTGGGTCATAGGGGAGTTCTATTGTTAGTTTCCTGAGGAACCTCCACACTGTTTTCCAGAGGGGCTGTACCAGTTTACATTCCCACCAACAGTGTAGGAGGGTGCCCGTTTCTCCACATCCTCGCCAGCATCTAGAGTTCTCTGATTTGCTCATCTTAGCCACTCTGACTGGCGTGAGGTGGTATCTCAGTGTGGTTTTGATTTGTATTTCCCTGATGAGGAGGGATGCTGAGCATCGTTTCATGTGTCTGTTGGCCATCTGGATGTCCTCTTCGGAGAAGTGTCTGTTCATATCTTCTGCCCATTTCTCCACTGGGTTGTTTGTTTTTTGGGTGTGGAGTTTGGTGAGTTCCTTATAGATTTTGGATATTAGGGGTTGCCCTTTTTTTTGAAGATCAGGAGAGGAGCAGGTTTGGTGGGGGAAGGCAGTAGATCAGGAACTTTGTTTTGGACATGGTAAGTGTGGGATGCCTCTTAAAAACTCAAGTTGGTTATGTGAGTCTGGAGTTCATGGGCAGGTTAGGGGTAGATATATACAGGTTGAAGGCATCAAATGTGGCACCCTCCTTGGCTACCAGTTGGCCCACCTTGATGTCTGCCACTAGGCAGGTCACTGTGAACTCAAACTCACCTCAAGTGCCTATCTTTTCACTTTCTGTTGCTTGGCCTTCTCTGAAGCTCACGACAGCCCAAAAGTGCAAGGGAGCTAATGCCTCCAGGGAGACCCTCCATCACTGGGAAGCGAAGTAAGGAGTTCAATACTTTCCCATCGTGGGGAGGGTGGGTTCTGTACACTTTTCAGGAGGCCCGGCAGAATCCAGCCCACAGTAGTGACTCTGAAAATGCTAATTTACTTTGGCTTTTCCTCACCCTTTGCCTTACTCTGCCCACTCTGTGACCCAGATTAATGGGGTTGTGTTCCAGATAAATTCCCTGCACCCAAGTCCTTGGATCAGGCTCTGCTTTCAGAGGAACCCAAACTAAGACATCGGTTTGTAAAAAGTATTTAAAGCCATGAGACTGGATGATGAGAGCTTCCAGACTGCGAGTGTGGACAGAAGGAGAAGAGGTCTGGGAGCTGAGCCTTGGTGCGTTCCAGCCTATAGAGCAGTGATCCTCAGTCCTGGAGGAACATCAGAATCGCCCAGGGCAATCTAACACTCCGCTCCCCCTGCCCCCGCCCCCTGTGCCTGGGGCCCTCCCCTGATGAATTAAATCAGGATCAACATCACTAGGCATGGGCTCTGGCATCCATTTGTATCCTTTGAAAGCTTCCTGGGTGATTCTACTCGACAGCTAAGGTTGAGAGCCACTGGTTTAGAGGTTGGGGAGAAGAAGGTCCAGCACAGGAGACTAAGGAATGTCAGTAAAGTGGAGAAGATGCCTCAAAGCCAACTGAGGAAAGGGTTCCAGGGAAGAAGGAATGGTAATTGTGTCATGCTGTCAATGAGTCAAGTTAGGTGAGCCTGAGATTCACCCATGGATTTGGTCACATGGCGGCCATTGGTGATTTCAGTAAGACCAGTGTAGGTAGAGTGGTGGGCAGGAAAGCCTTCCTGAAATGGGTTCAAGAGGGAATGGGAATTTGTTATGGGAGCTGTAGGAAACAGACTACAACTCCCATATCTTGTATGCAGGTTCATGGCAAATTAAAGCAGCTCCATAAAAATAAGGCGACTAATGGTACAGGAATGTCATGAATAAAGTTTTGAGCCACTTTAGCCAGCTAAGAATCATGATGAGCCAGAGAGGGAGAGACGGATGGACGGACGGAGGATGGAGGGAAGGAGGAAAAGTGAAAAAGAGAGAGAGACAACAAGAACATAAGAAATTGGCTTTAGTTAATGTCAGCAACTCTTTCAAGGACTGTGGCAGTAAAAGGGAGTGGAGAAATGGGGAGCTAATTGCAGGAAGAAATGAGCCAAGAGAGGGTTTTTATGACCGTGTGTTGATATGTTGATGCTGCCAGGGATAAGCCAGTGGAAAGGGAAAGTTGACAGTGCAGGAGAGAGGGGGGAGACGGGCCGGGCCCAGTCTTTGAGTCTGACCCAGTGCGTGACTGGAGGGGCTGGTGTCAGGAGCTTGGGTGGTGCGCTCACAACAGGAAGAAAAGCAGAGCACTTGGCCCTGTTGTGGTGAAGGGTGGATGTGGAGGTTCGCTTCTGAGAGCTCCCAGGAGTCTAGGCTGGGCACTCATGTAGAGGCGCACGGCAGCCCGCTGCGTCAGCACCTGCAGCTTCTGGCCTCACCTCTTCCTCTTTCCTAAGTGGGAGATAGAGGGAGCGAAACTTTCGGCTATCCACGCATGCACGTATGCTTTTCTACAATGCTCTAGGCACAGCCCCAGTCACATTAAAACTGTACACAACAAGTGTCCATAAGAAAAAATGCACCGTTTCATGGTATAACAAGTATTACTAGTGAGGCGACATGGACCATTTTCTGAAATCGTATTAAAAACCACACGGGGGCACAATTCCTTTAAAACTGCAATGTATTTCATTTTGATGATTGAAACAGTGGCTTCTTTGCAGCTCAATTTCCTGAGGTTTATTTTCCTATTAAATAAGACGCTCTTGTGTTGCAATAACAAAATACTTTCTGCACCTCATAGAGCATTTGAAATGTTCTAGAGACCCAGAGTTTTTTTTAATCTGGCCCTTGGGCAATCATTCTTTTACTTTTACAGCCACTTCCCTTGTCCTGAAGGCTCACTGCATATTTCTCTCATTTCTGCTTTTTTATATGTTTACAATCCAGGCTGAGGGCTGGCGACTAGACAGTTTGTGCTTATATCTAGAATAAGGTAGATTGAAGTAGACATTTTGGGGAATTTGGAGACGTGCTTGTCTTTCTTGGTTTCCACCCCACTTTTCCAGCCTCTCAGCTCTGAAGCTTACACTGTTGCACTTTCTATTGTGCAAAAGAGACAAATTTTTTTAAATGTTTTTTTTGTAAATTTTTTTATTTCTGAGAGAGACAGCATGAGCAGGGGAGGGTCAGAAAGAGAGAGAGGGAGACACGGAATCCGAAGCGGCCTCCAGGCTCTGAGCTAGCTGTCAGCACAGAGCCCAGCGCAGGGCTTGAACCTATTAACTGTGAGATCATGACCTGAGCTGAAGTCGGACGCTTAACCGACTGAGCCACCCAGGCGCCCCAGAAGAGACAAGTTTTTTGAATCATTTCCTGTTTTCAGTCAAGTCATCATACCCCGCTTATACAAATGAAAGTCAAGATTTTGGAGATGGGGTAAGACGGAGAGAACAGTAAAATTCAGCAGTTGCTTACCGGTCTGGCAGTACAGAAGCTAATGGTTGCAAATAAATTAGCCAAGATGACAAACTGGTTGAAAGTTAATACCAGGTTTTGGATTTCTAAACAAGTGCTGCCAAGCACATTGTTACAGTGACAGGTCACTAAGTGTGCAGCACCCTTCAGCTGTGTAATAATATGCTTGTGGGGAAAGATACAATGGTGCCTGTCATAATCGGTATGCTGAATTAATCAGCAGTGATTGAGGGACTGTTTCTCACCTCTTTATTTCACAGTTCAAAGTTAAAGTAGCATATAATCTTTTAATGCCAATTTAAGACTGTCCAATAAGAAAATTGTAATGTCCCTTATGTAAATACTTGATGGACGCTACCAAAATATAAAAGAATTAGACAAGTAAGAAAGTAGAAGTTGCTGGGGCACCTAGGTGGCTTAGTCAGTTAAGTGTCCGACTTCAGCTCAGGTCATGATCTCACTGTTAGTGAGTTCGAGCCCTGTGTTGGGCACTGTGCTGACAACTCAGAGCCTGAAGTCTGATTTGGGTTCTGCATGTTCTCTCTCTCTCTCTCTCTCTCTCTCTCTCTCTTACTCTCTGCCCTCCACCACTCAATGCTCTGTCTATCTCTCTCTCTCAAAAATAAATAAATATTTTTAAAAAATTAAAAATAAAAGGTAAGTAGAAGTAGCCAGCATAAGCTATGTAATTACAAAACCAGGGTCTAAAAATTTTCACTTGTAGCCATTTTGTGTTTTTCTCAGTTTCCTTGAACTGGTAAACAGTTGGTTCTTAAGCGAGACATGTTAGGGTAATCCTGACATTTTATGTACCCCTCTATGATCTATTTGTTGTGCTTCCTCATCTTCAATATCAGTTGTCACCATGGCAAATAGGTGTGTGTGTCTCTGGGGCAGTTGTACTTAACCTGTGCCTTTAGGACTTCTCTTTTTCACTTTGTAATAACAGAAATGCTTTTAATTCATTGAGTTGGGGGCTCCTGGGTGGCTCAGTTGGTTGAGCATCCGATCCTTGGTTTCAGTGCGGGTCATGATCTAATGGTTTGTGAATTCAAGCCATTTGTAGGCTCTGTGCTGATATTGCAGAGCCTGCTTGGGATTCTCTCCCCCTTCTCTCTGCCCCTCCCCTGCTCATGCTTGTGCTCTTTCTCTCTCAAAATTAAATAAATAAACTTCAAAATATTAATTCGTTGAGGTGTACACTTACATTGTTTTTCAAAACAGATAACCAACTTCTTTGGTCAGGGAAAGCCCCTTTGAAGTTAATGCCAGGAGTTAATATTAAATGCCAGTACTATTTTCATCTCATGCCCACAGTGGCCTTTATCCAGAGTCCATTGTCTTTTCATTTTCTGTCCAAACTATTTCAGTTTTGTTTTTCTTGGACCTCCTCAACTTTTCCAAGTGCAAATACTGTCAAGGAGTAGAAGCTCAAGCAACCTCAGAGCAGCCCTAAACTCCTCTGCCCATGTGACCTGGGTCCTAATGATCACAGTCGTGAGGCCTGTGCCTGATTCAGTAGATGCAGTGGAAACAGCACCGCAGGGGATGCGATGCTGTGGATCCCCGTAGAGACCTCCACTCTCTATGATTCTTTGGCTTTGTGTTATTCCATTAAGGGGAAATCACACCAAATGCTGAATTCCGTGACTCTGTAGAGGTTGCAGATTACTAAAATAACGTTCATGCTGTCATGTCACAAGTCAAACATTTTTTATATTGATATCAATTATATTTTTATATATTTATTTCAATTATATTTTTAATTGCTGAATCATTGCTATGGGTGTTTAATTGTTTGAATTGTTCTTTTTCCCCCCAAATTTTTATTTAAATTCTAGTTAGTTAACACCCAGTGCAATATTGGTTTCAGGAGTAGAATTCAGTGATTCATCACTCATATGACACTCAGTGCTCATCATAAGTGCCCTCTTTAGTACCCATTAGCCCATCCCCCACCCACCTCCCTCTGTCAACCCTCAGTTGGTTTTCTATCTTTAGTAGACTCTCATGGTTAGTTTCCCTCTCCCCTTCACCAATATATTCATCTGTTTTGTGTCTTAAATTCCACATTTGAGTGAAATAATTGTATTTCAATTATTATAAAATTATTATAAAACAAATTATATGTGTCCTTCTCTGCCTTATTTCATTTGACAGAATACACTCTAGCTCCATCCACATTGTTGCAAAGGGCAAGATTTCATTCCTTTTGATGGCTGAGTAGTATTCCACTGTGTGTGTGTGTGTGTGTGTGTGTGTGTGTGTGTGTGTGTGTGTGTGTATTCATTAGTCGATGGGCAGGAAATCAAGCATATTAACAGAATAGAGATTTGTGACATGCTGGAAACTCTTTGGAAAGGAATGTTGCACTTCTTGTCCAATGTAATAAATTGAAGAGGTTTTAGAAAAACTGTAGCAATAGGTGTAATTCTTGATTACTATTCATGTTTTTATATTGTCTTTGGACTGAATTAATTGCTTTTTGCAAAGCACTCAAGCACTTTGCTTTTGTATGATTTGAGCCATTGATTGTGCTCTTTGTACAATAGTTACTGCTGAACCCTTTCTACCGCTTCTCCATAATGGCTGTGGGCTTTGCAGTTTGTCTCTACTGTTCACTGAGTGTACTGAGTGGTGAAGACTAACCTAATTGGGTTCATTAGTAGGAGTTAAAATGAGTGAGGTGGTTTGAGTGGTGTATATTGGGATGCAGACGTGGTTGGAGGGGAGAGAGAGATGCAAGTCCTAAGTCGATTTCCAAAGAGCAGTGCCGAGGGGCCATTTGCCTCCCTTGAGTTTTCTGTGGCGGGCTCGTGCACACTCGTCACAGTTGTGAGGGATCTTGTCTGTAATTGTGATTTGTTGCGGAACATTGCCTGCTGGATCAAATGACGTGTTTGAAGATAAGGAGCTTATGCCTCTTGAATTTACACACCTTTAACTTTCCAGAAAAATCTTTTCTGGAAGAAAACAAAATGTAGAAAGCCAGTGCTTGGTAAGGTAAAAGAATAAGCTGTATTCTTTCTTTCTTGCTTGCTTTCTTGCTTTCTTGCTTGCTTTCTTTCTTTCAAGTTTATTTATTTTGAGACAGGGGTGGGAGCGGAGGGGCAAGGGAGAGAGAGGGAGAGTGAGAATACCAACCAGGCTCCGTGCTGTCAGAGTACAGCTGGATGTGGGGCGTGAACCCACAAACCGTGAGATCATGACCTGAGCTGAAATCAAAAGCTGGATGCTTAACTGACTGAGTCACCCACGAGCCCCAGTATCCTTTCTTTAAAAGGTGAGAATTGAAGAAAGAAAGAGTAAAAAAGGAAATCAGGTTACTTTCAACTTTGTAGTTTTCTTACTTTCGAGATTCAGTGTAAAATTCCATGTGCTTTGTCTCTAATTCTGTAAAACCTTTAAAAAGAATGATATTTTTACACTTGATAAACATCACTGATTCATAAACAAATGGATGAGAAGGGAAAAGAGGCACTGTTTTAATATTTAGAAAGGGTGTCAAATATTCGCCTGTTTTGACAACATTCTCAAAAGAAAAACATTTTCATATTAAGAGAATTTTTTTCCTTGCTTTATCTGGTAGCCTACTGACATTTCTAGGTGAATCAGATGTTCAGGAAGGTTGGGTTGAACCAATTAATACCCCTGTGTTCATTAATGCAAACTTTGGCTGTCTGAATATTTCTCATTACTTAAAGCTTTGACCCTTCAAGTACCAGTGTAAATTTTATTTTGTTTGAAGTCATTCTAAAATGGACTGTGTATTTTTTCCACTTACTTAAAGGAAGATACAGAACATAATTTGAAAACAGTATTATTTTAATGTCTCAGAGACGTTTTATGCATTTTGAGGGCAAGCCACAGATGTAGGTGGCAGATGAAATCCATGCATTTATATAAAACACATTTTGGGTGCCCCAGTTTGGCCGTTTTACTCCCTTCAATATTGTCTTAGACAAGGAAATGTCCTGTGTCTTCTTTTCCCAAATCATTTTACTTTCCCCAAAGTGCTTTGGGAGATAAAGACAACATGGTCTGTTGATATCATCACCCAAGTAATCATGACTCATTGGTCACTTGAAAATGTTCTTCCAAACAAGACCATTTTCCTCTTTGAAACGGTTCTTGTTCAACAAGAAGCTATATATATTATATGAGATATATATATATATGATATCAAAACATTGTTACTCTGTGTGAGAGACATCATGGTGGCTAAGACTTGTGTCACTGGGTGTTGCTAAGATATTTCATTGGCCAGAGTTCATCTTTTTCTTGATTCTTTTTCATGTCATGTCCAAATGTTTTATCTTTTCAGTTTAACTGATCATCTTAATTTCCCATCTTCTGCTTATGTGATGTTTGGGATCACATTTGTATAACGGCCTCTCTAATGCCTGTTTTATTATTGCTGTTTGTTTAGGCCTATTGTACAAGCTTCCATTGTCTCCAGTATAATGTATGTATCATGGTTTAACCTTTCTCTGCCTTCTCCTTGCTTTTGGAATCAGGAGGAATATCCATCAGAGGCAACCAGAATACTTATGTCATTGGAGGGTTATAGTCACAAGGGCAATTTCTGGGGCCATTCCTAGTCTCTATTCCTATTAACTTTTCAAAGCAATAGGAATATAGCTTGCTCTCTCTGCTCCTGAGTCCTGACCAGTTCTTACCTGGGAACCCCAAATAGGAGACACCCTAGGAGGGTAAGAAGAATGCTACCACCATCTTGATTTTGCCAAAATCCAAATGAACATAGAAATACCTGGTCAACTGTCATGGCCCTGAGATCTCACATGGACACTGCTGGGTATGTCTGAGTCTGAAAATGCTTTTCCTTTCCCAAAAGGGTAGGACTCATAATAAATAGGACCAGGACTTTTAAGGTCTAGAGACTTTGAATTGAGGATGGAAATGAATCAGGACCTTAGGCTGCAGGATTAAGAATCTTGAGTTGGAGACAAATAAAAGCACAGTGATTTTTCCCTGAAATTTTTAGGACCTCAGCAATTGCTTGGACTTTCTTTATCTTCTCAGTTCCAATCCCACCTGCTTTTTGGGCTAAAGTTCCTCTTGGCCCTTTGGCCAGCCACATGTCCTGCTGACTTGGACCACATTTCCATGGGAGGGGCCTCCTGCCCGTTTCACAGCAGCTGTGTGAGTTGTTTGACATTTCCAGAATTATAAAAGAACAGAGGGAGAAAACTGACTTTATTAAGGAGTACTTCCATTGTTGGTCCTTTTCATAAGTACATATACACATGTGCATGCATATACATGTATATATTTGGTGGTCATCTAACTATATTTAGTCCACTTGTAATTTTAACCTTTTTAAACTATTATTATCAGTATTATTTTGCTGGGGAGATACCGTCTTCTTTATTATCAGAAAAGCTTTTCATTCACTTACCTGTTTATTCATTCTTCCTTCCAATCACTCACCTTTTTATCCATCTGTCTATCCATCCCTCCATCGTTCCATCCCCACCTATCCACCCACCAATCCATCCATCTCTCTCTCTACTCATTTTCATTTATCTATCTGTCCTTCTGTCCAGCTGTTCGTCTGATCATCCATCCATCCATCCACCCACACATTAAACATGTACTGAGGAACTATATTGTGCCATTGCTGCTAAATATAGGGAACTCAGAATCATAGTTTTCCTTCATTTTATTATCTCTCTTGTCTGTCTGTGTTACACACATGTACATCTAACTTTTTGAATCAGTTCTAATTAGTCATCAGGAGTAGAAGTAGAGTAGAAAAGATCCTTGTATGTAAAATCATATTCCTAAGGCACAGAGGTAACCAGAAATGATCTGAAATCACTTCTGTCATCCAGTTTTACTAAGGTAAAAGGAGTCTGGTTCAAAATTACCATCGGGTAAGTGTCCTGAAAAGCTTGCACTTCAGTAGAAGATACTCCCAAATGCCAGGACTAACACAACACCAGTCCTTGTTCAACATAAAAGTCTGGTCTGGTCATTGTATCATTGCCAGCACAACATGCATTTTACAAGAAGCACAGTACAAAACGCATTAGGGTATGTGTATCCTCCCTCCCCCCACCCCCCCGTCCCAGGTCCTAATCAACAGCCAGCCCTTTCCCTCTTGACTTCATCCACTTCCACCAATAAGTTGCTTAGCATTTCTCTAGCCCAGAGAGAGAATGGTCACACACCAGCCTTTAAGTACCCCAATTTTTAGTTGCAATTGTTTTAATGGCAAGTTATCTCAGATATTTGATATCATCGTCCTTTGAAAGTACTATGCAGAATATAATAAAGCATTAACTCCCCCTCCTTTTTGTTTTTGGATAACTTGACATTGGGAATATTATTTTTTACCATGTTCTGAGAAACGACCCTTCCTCTAGATGTGTATAGGTGTGTGGAAGGCTAATTGTTTCGACACTGATGCTCCCAGGCCTTGGTGCTTCTTTGAATGTATTTTTAATTTTTCCCCTTGCCTTTTCCTTCATTTCTTTCTTTCTACCTGCCTTCATTCATTACTGTCAGCGTTTCTGCCCTATTTTCCCTTTTATTTTTGCTTTTAATCTTCTGTGATCTCAAAAACCAGGTAACCATACTTCTTAGAACTTTCTGTAAAAATAGGATGAATAGACTGATCAAAGGCTTGAGGAGACTTCTAAAGAATAAAATACAAGAGATTTATTGTTTCAAGACTTTTATTTTCAGCTTTTTCTATTCACAGAGGATTTTTTAAAAGGCTATCTTTTTTTAAGTTTCATTAATTACTTAATTCATTAATTTAATTTTTAAATGTTTATTAATTTTTGAGAGAGAGAGCACAAGCCAGGGAATGGCAGAGAGATTGAGTGAGACACAGAATTCAAAGCAGGCTCCAGGCTCTGAGCTGTCAGTGCAGAGCTCGATGTGGGGCTCCAACCCACGAATTGTGAGATCATGACCTGAACTGAAGTTGGACTCTTAACCAACTGAGCCACCCAGGAGCCCCAAAAGGCTATTATTTTCTCAGCTTTCTACTGGGTAGGTAAAGTTGCCTTATCTATCCACAAGTGTTTATCAGCTGAATTTGGGGAAGCCAGTATTTTTCAAAGTGTGGCCTGCAGAGTACTTCCCACAGAATCACTTAGAGGTGCTGTTAACATGCAGGTGTGTCCCACCCCTGACATGTTGAATCAAGAGTTTCTGGGTAGAGGGCCCAAGAATATGCATTTTCATTAAGTGACCCAGCTATTTGTACATCCTAGAGCTTAGAGCTGTTGGAACAGGTGCTATGCCTGTGTTCTTAACCCGAGCTGAGCTTGTCTTCCATTTGTAGTTGCAAATTTCCAAGAAGCTTGTATAAGCATAAAAGCCTATGATTAAAAGTGCAGACTCTGGAGCCATTATCCCTGAGTTCAAATCCCAGTTCTGCCTCTAACTGCTATATAATATTGGGCAACCTATGTAAGTGGATTGTGCTTCCAGTTCCCTACCTTTAAAATGGCGATGATAGGGGCGCCTGGGTGGATTAGTCGGTTAAGCATCTGACTTTCGCTCAGGTCATGATCTCGTGGTTCGTAGGTTCAAGCCCCGCGTCGGGCTCTGTGCTGAAGCTCAGAGCCTGGAGCCTGTTTCGGAGTCTG
Source organism: Proteles cristata cristata (assembly GCA_017311185.1). NCBI lineage: Eukaryota > Metazoa > Chordata > Mammalia > Carnivora > Hyaenidae > Proteles > Proteles cristata. The sequence goes on along the minus strand of JAESUZ010000523.1, from coordinate 469,168 downwards.
TCACTCTCTCTCTGACCCTCCCCTGCTCACGCTGTCTCTCTCCTAGAAATAAATTAAAAAAAATTTTAAAAAAATGGAGATGATAATGGTACTTACCTTATAAGGTTGTTTTATTAAAATAAGAACAGGATTAAAAACAGAAAACACACAATGTATGTTAGCTATTATTGCTACATATTTTTGTATAGTGGTTATATCACAGCTTTTGTGGTTTTTCTAAAGCACATGATTGCTGCTATACCTAAAAATATTCTCCCCAATCACCCCCATGCCTGAATACACATACAAAGACATGTCTGGTATCATGAATGGCATGTTATGACCTTGCTTCAAATGGCACAGCTGTAGGTCATGGTCATGTTGAGCTACTCCTATCTCTTTGCAAGAAAAATATATATAAGTTTGAAGGAGTATCATTGTCATGAGTCTTAATTTTTATAAATGTTTTAGCCTCAAATTTTGAGACTCATCTAAGGAATCACAGTAGAGTCGTGGCTCGGTTTCAAGTTGAGACCATGAGCAAGGGTTCTTCTATGTGCACCAAATTATGCAGTAATTATGATGGAGTCCCATCCAGAATTCTACTGGTTTCCATGGCAACCTGAATTCAAAATAGGATCTTCGAAGCCTCTTCAGAGTGGAAAAAGCAAGTTTCATTCCTTCTGTAGTTATGGAATAGATAGTCTGTGCAAAACATTTTCTAAATGGAACTTTTGTCTTTTTCCTCATTCTTGCCATTAGTAATTTTAATGTTGTTGTAGTACTACATTCCTAAATTCTTCCTGCATCTCTGAATGAGAATCTCAATGCTCCCAAAAGTGCTCATTTCGCTATGAATAGCTAATGTTTTCCTCTGTTGCTCATAACAGATGCACTATGTATTTTTGACTTTTCTGACTAATACTACAGTAATTAGTAAGAGGAAAGAGCCACTGTTACAGAGTTCCCGGGTTAGCAAGTCAACCTATATTTAGTGGTAACTTAAAGAAAAAGCTTTGGAGTAAACGCCTAATTTTTGTAAAAGATGTATTTTAGCACGTTATCTGTCTGAAACGATTCTAAACCTGGAGCTTGTGATCACGAAGACCAACTCTTCTGCAGGCGCTGACTGACGTGGCAATTGCACACGCAGCAGTGAGGTTTGGCGAGGCTCTGCTGTGCTAACAAACACTGAAAAGCCTCAGTGACTTGCGACAACAGAAGTTTATCTCTCAGTCATGTTTCCTGCCCATCACAGGTTTGCTGTAGTTTCTCTCTCCCGGCCACTCAATGCTGTCTTCACTCGGACCTGGGTTGGCAGAACAGCCCCTCTCTGGGACTTTGTCAGCTCTATGGTAGAGAGAGAAGAGAACATGGTAACATGTACAGCTTCTGTCCAGAAGTGACATGCGTTTCTGCTCACACCTCACTGTCACACAGCAAATCTCACGTCTGGGCCTCAATCCACAGGTTAGGGACAGTAACAACAAAAATTCCCTGTGTACGACAGTGAATATAGTGATAAAATTCACCACAACAGGGATATCAGAGCTTGGGATGGTAGGCTTTTTTTAATAGGGGTGTTGATGCTTGGAAGTAATAGTAAAATCACAGATTTTTTGAGTGTGGTAAAATGGCCCATGAGGAATTTGTGACTTACTGAAATCCCCAAAGCCATTTAGTGGCCAAATGGTCACTAAAACCAGGTCTCTTAGTGCCAAGTCTAGCCTTCTTTTCTCTTTCGAATTAGGAAGCTTGTTTGCATGGTTTTGACAAATGAGCTCTTTGTATGAGATAGCAGTATATTCAGCCTTGGGTTAAAGCACTTTCTCTTCCATTTGTTTTTGTCCTTTTGATTAATGTTACTTTGGATCATTAAATTAAACATTTTAATTTCTGATAGTGGAACCCAGTGACTGCATAAATGTTTTTGTAATTGGTTCTCTGAGGCACAGGACCTTAAAGATATGAAAATAGCCAAGACATTTTGCCAGTGGTAGTTTTTCTATGTTGTTTTGGAATTAGGATTCTTAAATTTGTAAAGATATTTATTTATTTTTGAGAGAGAGAGAGAGAGAGAAAGAGCGTGAGCAGGGAAGGGGTAGAGAGAGAGACACACACACAGAATCTGAAGCAGGCTTCAGCTGTGCTAACAGCTCAGAGCCCAATGTGGGGCTTGAACTCATGAACCATGAAATCATGACCTGAACTGAAGTCAGATGCTTAACCGACTGAGCTACCTAGGTGCCCCAAGGAATTATGATTCTTTAGGTTGCACCCAAATTATCAGAAAGAAGAAGGATCTAAAAAGAGGCCAGTACTGGGCCAAGAAGGACTTTTTCTGACCCGTAGTGTGTTGCTTGTTGGCATACATGTTCTATACCTCATTACCATTGAGCAGCCAGGGGGTGTGTAGGAATTGTGGGAGAGGGGTGGCTGTAGACGACTAATTCCAGGTGAATATATGGCTGAACCATTTCCTTCATGTGATATTGTCCCAGAAGAAAACTTAAGTGGTCTGGATTGGCCTTCCATTTTTCTTTGGGTGTATCAACTGCGACTGATGATTTAGGTTCACTATTTACATGAGGAGCTGATGCTGTTTGCCGCATCCTGTTGTCACAGGGTAGTGTAGTGTTTTCCCAACTAGTTAGAAAAGGCCTGACTCGCTTAGCCAGTGATTTCCCTACAGAACAGATGGGGAGCAAGCGGAAGAGAAGTATTGGTCCAGGAGACGTGAAGCAGTCTATAATGTGGAGTAGAGTCAGGAAGTCTGCAAAAGGTCAGCTGTGGAGAGTCTGTCCTTCTGAAGGGAACAACCAGCCTGTCCTGTCACGCGTACCAGGAGGGCGAGCCTGCTTGCTGCAGAGTTTTGAGCCTTTGTGATTACAACCTGACCTTCTTGCTGAATGAATTTTGTAGTAATGGTTGCACGAAGATGTTCAAAGAGGATGTCTTCAGTATGCTGGGGGAAGGGTTTTGTGCCTCGGGCATGCTTTTCAAGGGGCCTTGTGCTTAATTTGGCTTCTTCTTCAGGGACTCTCTGCTATGTGAATCTCCAGAAATTCCATCAAGGTGGCTCACTAGGTCCCGTACCGATGGACCCCACCAGGCCCGAGGACACTTCTCACGTGCTCATTTTTTTGCAGCTTGATATCTTTTCTCACTGATATTTCTGTCTATTTTCTGCTTGATGACATCTAATATTCATGGTAATGTCCACAAAGTGTTCACAAAGACTTCAGTATTTTTGGTGTGAATGAGACATATTTTATGAAAATGAGCGGTCCTTACATGGCCAGTGTATATTCCACGTAAGCACACTGTGTGGTAAAATTCTGTATTAGGATAACTCAGTCCTGAGTTTCAGAGTTAGAAAGGATCTTAAAGTCTGTCTGGAATTCTAGATCCCTGTTCATCTAGATCATTTGTGGTCTCTCACCTGCTGGGACGCAGACCTCACTGCCCCAGGGGACAGCGACTCTTGTGGAATAATTTTGCCGTCTTCATCATATTGAACCTACATCTGCCTCCCTCTAGTTCTGGCCTTTTTTAGCCCTAGTTCTGCTTTCTTTGATCACCCAGAATGTCTATCCCTTCTACATGGGAGTCCTTCAAATGTGTCTCCTTCCCTCAGGGTCGAGTTTCTTCTCTCACCATTTCTCACAGAAAATGTTTTAATTTCCTCTCTCTCTGGTTGCTGTCCTCGGACTGTTTCCTTGGATCCCTAGCCTGCCTTTTACGGTGCATGGTCTGGAATGAATGCAAGACTTAAGCCATGACTAGGCCAGTTACCCGGGCCGACTGGTCCTAATGGAAGTGGCACAAGCTTGGCCATCAGACACACTTGGGCTCAGAAACCAGTTCTGCCACATGCTGGTGTGTGACCTGTGTGCTGTTTTCCGGTTTTTGATCCTCGAGTTTGTTCATCTTGTAAAATGAGGACAATAATTTCTTCATCCAACGGGAATTGTGAGCGATAAACGGATGACGTGTTTGAAGAATTGAACATCAGTTGATGGCATATAATCTGTTCTTAGTGGGTTTTTTCCCCTCATTGTTTTTGGGTTTTAAATTTTTGTTAATTCAGGACAGTACTATATAAGGTTTTTGGTGGCCATGCCTTCATTCTTGTCCCACACTGAACTTGCAGTGATTGTGAAATCATGTGGTGAAGAATTTCTCTCCTCTCCGGTGAAAATGTGTAACAAGTGGGACACCCGGCTGGCTCAGTGTGACCGTGTGACTCTTGATCTCAGGGTCATGAGTTAAGCCCCATGTTGGGCATAGACATTACTTAAATAAATAAAAAGTTTTTTGAGGGAGGACCCAAGTGAGTGAGAGTGGGGGAGGAGAGAGAGAACTGAGGCTCACCCAAAGTGGGGCTCCTGTTCATCTGGAGGGGGGACTTGAGCTCACCCAATGTGGGACTCGAACTCACGGACTGGGAGATCATGACCTGAGCTGAAATCAGATGCTTAACTGACTGAGCCACCCAGGCAGCCATAAATAAATGAATTTTTAAAAAAAAATGTGTAACAAGTATCTCATGGAGATAACAACACCTGCCTCATAGGATTGATCTTTAGAATAAATGAAATGAGATTATACGTGTAAAGCATGTGGCATAGTATTTTTAATTTAATTTAATTTTTTTAAAGTAAGCTCTGTGCCCAGTGTGGGGCTTGAACTCACGACCCCAAGGTCAAGAGTCACATGCTCCTCCCACTGAGCCAGGCAAGCACCCCTTTGTGGCACAATATTTAAATATGGTACAGCGAAGAAGCTAGCTGTGATCTTTATTACTGCTAGTTATTACTGCAAATTGATTTCAATGGTATTTACTTCTCTAAGGTCAATATTTTGATATAAACAAAATGTGACATATTCAATGAAAAAGCTTATTTGAGGAGCTAAGAGAGAAAGAAATCATTTCAGCTAGAGAGAATGAGCTTATGTAAAGGGTTAGTATGAACTTTGTATCCTGTCAGTAAAACTTAGCTCCCTGGGGCACTTGACTTTAGTTATGCACTGGACATCCGTGCTTTCTTCTACGAATTGACATAACTTTGATTTTAATCTCAAGAAAGTCCGTTTCAGCCCAGATAAGGCAGATAAGATAGTGGCTTGGATATTTCTTAGCATGCTCTGTGTCCTGTCCCGGGCCCAGCAGAGAAAGGCTGGACTGATGTCAGATTCACAGACAAGCAGCTGCTGACCATCTTTCCTCAGTGCTGCAAAGATGCCATTTTGATTACACATTTTGATTTTGGTATCACCCAATCCCACAGCAGGAAATTAATGACCAAAGTGTTACCTCCTACACTTCCGTAGCTGTCATTTTGACACCCTGCTTATTCTCTGCCTCCCTCTTTTAAGTAAACTTTTTATTGTAGCATAGTTTTAGATTTACAGAAAAATTGTGAAGGTAGAATTCACATATACCCCACACCCCATTTCCTCTGTTAACTATTATCTTGCATTAAAAGGACACATTTTTCACAGTGAGTGAACCAGTATTTGTACCATATTATGAACAAAAAAGTTTGTACGTTATTCAGGTTTCTTACTTTCTGCCCAATGACCTTTTTCTGTCCCAGGATCCCACACAAGATCCCACATGCCATTTAATACTGTTTTCTTAGGCTTCTCTTAGTTTTGAGTATTCTCTGCCCTATTTTTCAACCTGCTTTGAACTACTTTTCAAGAGATGCTCTTTTACATTTTGATAAATGCCTGATGGTGGGTCTTAACAGGGCTGTTAATTTTTCTCCTTAACCCTTCAACAAACATTTATAAAGCACATGCAAGATGAGGTGATGGAACCCTGGACAGAATGAAGGTAAATTGCCTTCCCTCATCATCCTGCGGGAGTCCCTGGAGAATTTGTTAAATGCAGATTCTGGTTCAGTAGTTCCAGGGCACAGCCTGAGAGTCTGCATTCTTTTTTTTAACATTTATTTATTTTTGACAGACAGAGTGAGACAGAGTTCGAGTCGGGTAGGGGCGGGGGGTGGGGTGGGGGTGGGGATACAGAATCCCAAGCAGGCTCCAGGCTCTGAGCTGTCAGCACAGAGCCCGATGTAGGGCTCGAACTCACAGACCGTGAGATCATGACCTGAGTCAAAGTCAGATGCTTAACCGACTGAGCCTTCCAGGCGCCCCCGAGAATCTACATTTTTAACAGGCTCTTAGGTGTGCCTATACGCTGGGACCACACATGAGGATCAGGACCCCACACTTGTGGGTAAATAAATTGTCCAAGTCAGTCTCTGCCACCAAGAAGCTTGTGATTCTGTTTGGGGAGTGGGGGGAAGACTGAACAAAGAAAGGAATAAAAAGTAAAGTGCGAAATAGAGGCAGTAGATGGTAGACACTTCACACCATTAAGATGGCCATTGTAAAAAAACAAATCAATCCAAGGCAACAGAAAATAAATGGTGAGGATGTAGAGAAACTGGAAGTTTTGTGCGTTGCTTGCAGGAATGTAAAATGGTGCAGCTGCTGGGGAAGATGGTGTAGCAGTTCCTCAAAAATTGAAATATAGAATCACCCTATGATTCAGCAATTCCGCTTCTGGGTATGTGCCCAAAAGAGCTGAAAGCAAGGACTTGAACAGGTAGGTGTTTGTACATCCATGTTCATAGCAGCCTTGTTCACAACAGCCGGAAGGTGGGAGCAGCCCAAGTGTCTATCAGCAGTTGAGTGGAGAAACAAAATGAGGTGTGCACATACACTGTAATATTATTCAGCTCTAAACTGGAAGGAAATTCTGACATAGGCTGCAACATGGGTAACATTTAAGGACATTATGCTCAGTGAAATAAGCCAGCCGTAAGAGGACAAATACTGCAAGATTCCACTTGCATGCAGTCTCTTTAGGAGTCAAATGCAGAGACAGAAGGTAGAATGCTGGCTGCCTGGGCCTGGGAAGGCAGAGGGAATAGTTTCATGGGTACTGAGTTTCAGTTTAGAAGATGAAGTTCCTGAAATAGACAGTGGTGGTGGTTTCATACCAGTGTGAATGTAATTAATGCCACTGAACTGTATACTTAAAAACGGTGACAAGAAGATGGTCACCAGGAAAAAAGTGTGTAACTGTGTGGTAGTACATGTTAACTAGACTTCTTGTGGTGACCATTTTGCAATATGTATACAAACATCAAGTCTTTATGTTGGACAACTGAAACTAGTATGTGTCAGTTATATTTTGATTCTAAAAATGATAAAATTTTATGTTATGTATATTTTGCCATCATTTAAAAATGATTTAAAAAGGCATGTGCACAAGAAGAATAATAGATGGTCAAGTTGTCAGGTGAGAAAGATGCACTGAGGACAGTCAGGCCTCATTCGTGGGCCACACGCGATGTGCCAGGTACGAAGTGCTTACTAACTCCGTTAGCCTACAGCCACCACCCCAGGAAGCTTATTAGCCTTGCTGATAGATCTCTGAACCAAGAAAAGGAAGAGATTACTGAGGGCTGTATGTAACAGAGAAGTCTCCAAGATGTTGATGGAATTTGGAGGAGAGACAGGATTTTGGTGGAAAGAAGTTGGGGGACATTCTAGATGGGAGTGTCAAGCCGAAGTGTTTCCAGAGCCAGCAGCCAACATCAATGGAAGTGACTTAGTGCAAGGTGGCAGGGAGTGGTGGAGACTACGGAATACTGATCAGACCACATCCCACCTAAGACATTCAGATTTCCTACATAAACCCAGAGCAGTGTGGGCCACTGTTGGGCTTTCAGACAAGTGTTAGGTAATATTAAATGAACTTCTCGATGTGAGGCCCCCACATCCCTGAAGGTATGTAGGGTGATGTCAAGGACATGCAAGACCACGTGACACACGAGGCACATCTTTTTGGCTAAGTCAACAGTACTAGAAGATTGTGGGTAAAAATTAATGCAGTTGTGTTAAGTAAAGATATTTTTATGTTATGACAAAGGCAGATGGAATACATTAGAATACTAATGTAGCTAACCAGTTATTATGTTCCAAGTTTTTAAAATACATTCTATCGATGAAAATAATGTGAAGCGAATACTAACTGAACACTCACTATGTGCCAGGTGCCATTCTGAGCAATTTGCATGTTATTATCTCCTTCGATCCTTGTCACAGACCACATGATCAGTATTGTTATTACTCCTATTTACAGACGAGGAAATGGAGGTGTGAAGAGGTGACTCTGGCAGAAATCTAGGTCACAATGGTCGCCACAGTTGTACTTAAAATGAACTCTTGAGTTTCCTCAAAGTTATGCTTAAATTCTTTTTTCAAATCAAGAGTAATTTAACTAGTGGCCACTAGATGTCACTACCGAGTGCTTAAAACAACAACAACAACAAAAACCCAGACCAGGAACCCCGTGACTTGAAGAAAACAGGAAAAAAAAAAACCACCCCAAAAAACATAGCCATTGATATATATGGTATTCCTGTTGGAAAATGCCAACCTGACCTGGTTGCCATAGCACTTCTGTTTCCTTCCCTTCCGCCCTCAGTCCAGCCCAGTTGGATGGGTGCTTTGGATCCCAACCCTGGTGAGCTGTATAATTTCAGGAGAACAGAGGAGACTCTCACTTCATAACTCAGTTCCTCCCGCATGGACTGGCAGCTCCACTGAGGATGAGCTTGAAGGTTTTGGTTGTTGGGATGTGTGTGTGTGTGTGTGTGTGTGTGTGTGTGTGTAAGTGTGTAAGAGAGAGACAGAGGCAGAACCTAAATTGTGTTTTTTTCCAGTTTTGAATAACTTGGGTAGGGCTTTTAGTTATGACTTCCTCCACCACAGTGTTTGCACAGAGTGCAAGTGTGACAAACACCTGTCTTTGAAGTCCACGGAAGGGCAGGAGTGGGGCTTGTATATGAGGCACCAGCAAATGAGAGAGAACGATCTGGAAAGGGAATAGAGAGGGTCTGGGGCTGTGGGTGGTGGAGGAGATGAGGAGAATGTGCCAGGGTCTCATTCAGAGGGAAAGGCACGAGGGACTCTGTGCTCTCCTTACGGCTCCCCAGCCGGCACTGATTCAGGGTACAGCCAGCGAACCCGCACAGTTTTCTTCCAGGGCCTAAAAAGATGGGTCAACAATGAGCAAATCAAATATATAAGGTTTATTTTTAAAGTTTTTCTTCCTTGATCCCAGCATTCTACAACTAATTTTGAAATCTATCTTCTCTATTGCAAACTTCCGGAGAGTTCTGTATTAAAAATTTTTTTTTAATTTATTCATTTTTGAGAGACAGAGCATGATGGGGGGGGCGAGAGAGGTGGGGGTGGGGATCCAAAGCAGGCTCTAGGCTCTGAGCTGCCAACACAGAGCCCAACGCAGGGCTTGAACTCATGGACTATGAGATCATGACCTGAGCCGAAGTCGCACACTTAACAGACTTAGCCACCCAGACTCCCCGAGAGTTCTGTATTTACACCTTAATGCAGTCAAGAGAATGATGAATTACATTTTTATCCCAGTTCACTTGAGGCAGGAAAATGAAGAGAAGGTTCTCTAAAACAGGGTGCTTATACAAAATATAGAGAAGAGGGACGAACTACTAGAAAAATGTAAAGTTTGTACTTAAATGTGTCTTCTTTCTTTTGGAGAGGAGGTCAGAACATAATAGTCACATCAGTAGCTGTTTTGAAAAGTGGGGCTGCATAAGTTATGAGAACAGCTGCAGAAATCTTTCTTTAAAAAAATCTGGCTAATAAGGCAAATAATACAGCTGATTGTCTTTAAATTATAGGAAGAGAATGTCATTATCATGCAGAACTGTATATTTTACGTGGGTCCTGAGGTTTAAGTTCATTTGCACAGAAGTGGAAAGTTTGCTTTGCATTATGGTCATTGATAAGATGTGTTTAAAACTTTTGGAGCATAGGGGTGCCTAGATGGCTCAGTTGGTGGAGTATGCCGTTCTTGATCTCAGCGTACTAAGTTCATAAGCTCAAGCCCCATGATGAGTGTAGAGATTACTTAAAAATAACATTAAAAGAAAAATTTTGGAACATAATGATTGTTGGTTTCAAGAAACTTTCCACCTTTATTTATTTATTCTTCATTCATTCATTCATTTATATTTTAGAGAGAGAGCAGGAGTGCACGTGTAACCCAAGGAGGGGAGAGGGAGAGAGAATCTTAAGCAGGCTCCATGCTCAGCGCAGAGCCCCACACGGGGCTTAATTGCACAACCCTGAGATCATGGCCAGAGCGGAAACCAAGAGTCGGATGCGGAACCGACTGAGCCACCCCGGTGCCTCTTATCTATCCTTATTTTTAAAACAATTATTTTCTTTTTGCTATTCAGCTTGTGTGCTTTCCACTGCCCAACAGAAGAATTCTTATTAAAATAAATAGATCCCATTAATAGACTTTTGCTTTGGGAAAGTATTTTCAAAATCTTCCACTGAAGATATTTAGACCATAGTCACTGTCTAACCTCAGTGGTTTTTGTTGTGTAGATGTACAGAGAAAAAGTTAAACAGATACGTCTTAGATTTCTGCTAGCTCTACATTATTCGGTGTTAAATAGATCATCTTTCTAAAAAATCATACTCCTAAGTTTTGTTTTTAAGTAAGGGGAAAGAAGGAGGCAAATTTTTGTAGCAAAATATCTTCACTTTAAAAATATTGCTACATTAGCTTCTGCACAGCCAAGGAAACAACCCAGAAAATTAATAGGCAACCAACCGAATGGGAAAAGATAGTTGCAAATGACATATCAGATAAAGGGTTGATATCCAGAATCTACAAGGAACTCACCAAACTACACGCCCGAAAAACAAACAACCCAGTGAAGAAATGGGCAGAAGATATGAACAGACACTTCTCCAAAGGGACATCCAGATGGCCAACAGACACATGAAACGATGCTCAGCATCCCTCCTCATCAGGGAAATACAAATCAAAACCACACTGAGATACCACCTCACGCCAGTCAGAGTGGCTAAAATGAGCAAATCAGAGAACTCTAGATGCTGGCGAGGATGTGGAGAAACGGGCACCCTCCTACACTGTTGGTGGGAATGTAAACTGGTACAGCCCCTCTGGAAAACAGTGTGGAGGTTCCTCAGGAAACTAACAATAGAACTCCCCTAGGACCCAGCAATAGCACTGCTAGGAATTTACCCAAGGGATACAGAAATGCTGATGCATAGGAGCACATGTACCCCAATGTTCATAGCAGCACTCTCCACAATAGCTAAAACCTGGAAAGAGCCTAAGTGTCCATCAACAGATGAATGGATCGAGAAGATGTGGTTTATCTATACCATGGAATACTACATGGCAATGAGAAACAATGAAATCTGGCCATGTGTAGCAACCTGGATGGACCTTGAGGGTGTTATGCTGAGCGAAATAAGTCAGGCAGAGAAAGGACAAATATCATATGTGTGCACGTATAGGAGGATTAGGAGGAACTTAACAGAGGACCAAGGGGGAGAAGAAGGGCGGAAATGGTGGGGGAAAGGGAGAGAGGCAAACCATGAGAGACTCTTGAATGCTGACAAAAACTGAGGACTGATGGATGTGGGGGGAGGAGGGATGGGCATGGAGGAGGACACTTGTGGGGATGAGCACTGGGTGTTATGTGGAAACTAATTTGACAATAAACTATTTGAAAAAAAAAATCATCCTTGAAGAGCAGATTCAGAAACCAAATTTTATCTAATTTTTCTTAAAAAAATAAAATAAACATCAAATGAAAAAAAAAGTACACTTATCATGATGAGTAAAATTTAAAAATATATAAAATAAATTTAAAAAAATAAAAATATTGCTACATTGTGGTGCCTGGGTGGCTCAATTGCTTGAGCGTCTGACTTTGGCTCAGGTCATGATCTCCTGGTTCCTGAGTTTGAGCCCTCCATTGGGCTCTCTGCTGTTAGGGCAGAGTTCACTTCGGATCCTCTATCTCACCCCCCCACCCCACCCCACCCCTCCGGCTTGCACACACTCTCTCTTTCGTTCTCTCTCTCAAAAATAAATAAACATTTTTTACAAGTATTGCTACATTGCGAGCCTTTTGAGACTCTGGAACAGTTTGTTTAACGAGACTCTCGGGACTTGCAGAGAGTGAGGGCGCAGGCACATCCATGATCACGTCTAAAGCACGTGAGGGGAGGTGGGGCAGCCTTGTGGCGGTGGCACACGGTATGTGACAGCTTCAGTGTCAGCTTCAGTGGCCATGGGCCACTCGTTGGAGGGCTGGTCATTGTCAGCATCTTCAGATCTCTGCCTGGCAGGACAGCAGAAGTGAACTTTCTAAACACCTCTCACAAATCTGCTTGCTGTCTTTCACGTTGTCATCCCACCCTATTTGAAAAGCTCCCACTGACCCTTCACACTGCCTCACATTCTCTTCAACAGCCCATCAAAACCACATTTCCCACACTCCTTCCTTGAATCCCAACCTGATGTAGAATTTTCCTCCACAAATGTTTATACCAGTATGACTCCTTTTATAACTGAGCAGATACTGCCTTGCCTGATGATGGTTTTGTTCAGGAATATACATGTTTCATCTCCTCGACTTGAGTGTAAACTTGGGAGGGCAGGAACTGGCTGTTGATGCCCATTCTTCCACCTTCTTTCAGCACCTAGCCGGGGGCCAGGCCCAGCATGCTGAGAGGTGGTGATGAAGCACGTGTAGGCTGGACCTGATTTCCTGGATTTGCATGCTGACTGCTACTTCCTGATTGTAACATTTGGCAACCCGGAGGCAACTAGCCTCTGTAAAATGGAAATCTTAACAGTATCTACCTCATAGGGTTATTGAGAAGATTCAGTGAGGGATGGTGTGACAAGTGCTTAGAACAGTACCTGGTGCACAGTAAGCATGATAGAAGCCTCAGTTACTGTTATTATGCAGCAAACACCTGCAGGTGGAAGACTGGAGGCTCATAAAGAGGCCGGGAGACTGGACGGACGAGATCCGGGCCTCCTGCCCCTTTCTCCATTCTCTCTTCATGGGCTGCAGGTGTCAGGCCTGCCTCAGCTCAGGCTCCTTCAGCCATTTGCTTGTTAGAGGAGAATAGATGCAGACTGTGTCACTGAGAGAATTCCAAGGTTCAAGCTGAAAGGATTTGGTGCCTGCACAGCGGAGGCAGGGGAAATATGTGGGGAGTTAAGGATGCCTTCCAGGTTTCCAGCTTGGATGTCTAGGTTGACCGTGATGCTACTGACTGAGAACGGGATCCCAGAGGGGAACAGATCAGAGCGGCAGGTAAGGAGTTCAGTTAGGGACGTGCTGAGTTGGCAATGTCCAGGATGCATCTGGATGGAGCTGCGCAGTGGTAATAACAACAGATAACATGTGTCAGAAGATTATGTTCCCCATCACTGTTCAAGCCCTTCACTGGTTCTAATGACTTGGTCTCACAACCACCCCATGAAAGAGGTACTCTTGTTATTCCCATTTAGCCACCACTTTACGCAGACCCTCTATCTGAGGTCTCAGAGGAAGGCAAGTCTGGGCGTGTAGATGTGGTGAAGCCATCGCCATGATGGTACTGTTAGAAGGGAGACTGTAGAGTGAGGCGGGTGTGCACTGAAAGAAACGCATTTGCTGGTATAAGGGAACACCATCACGGAGAATATAGGACCATGGTAAGGTATGAGTGGGAGGAAAAGTCAAGTGAGAGCATAATACTTGGTGTGGACTGAATGTTTGTGTTGCTCCTCCAAATCCAGATGTTGAGCCCTAATCCCCCGTGGGAAGGTATTTGGAGATGTGGCCTTTGGGAGGTGGAGGTGGAATTAGTACCCTTATGAGAAGAGACGGGTGAGGGAAGATCCCTCAGCCATGAGGACACAGCAAGAAGGCGGCTGTGTTCAAACCAGGAAGGGGGCTCACAGCAGAGCCCAACCACGCCGGCCCCCCATCATAGATTTACAGTCTCCAGAACTGTGAGAAATAAATATTTGTTGTTGAGGCCAGCCAGTCTGATATTTTGTGACAGCCTGAGCTAACGAATACAACGCTCTTCTTAAAATCTCCAAGTAAAGGTTACAGGATTGATGACACAGTGATGTGATACATTTAGGTTGCCCATGTCAGTCCACAAGGTTTGTTTGAATTGCTTTCAAATCCTGTAAATTAATACTCTTGTGAGGTAAGTAGGTAGGAAGTGTTATTATTGAGGGTGCATAAGAAGAAATGAATATGGGAATAGAATCCTGGTTAGACACTCCCCACCAGGCATTTTATTTAATAAAGAACCCACTGAAAGAGGGTTTAGATTGCCAAGTACTAGTTATGTCCTGGCGTTGGGTTAGTAATTTTCAATTAACTTTTAGGGTGGCCTAGCCTGGTGCCTAAACAAAATGAAGTGGCTGCTAATGATTTATTTTGCATTCTACTTGCTGTCTTAATTATACCAAGAAGTTTAACTCTGTGTTTCTCAGCTCTGACTTGAAATCAGAATCACTGGAGAGCTTTAAGAAAACTGCACACTTGGGACCCCCTCCTGTGAATATTGGTTCAGTAAATCAGGGTGTGGGTAGAGGAGCAGACTAGTGCTTTTTTTTGGGGGGGGGGGAGCTAATGCCTTTCTCAAATAGGTGTGCTTTTGTTAAGATGATGTAATGCCATGAGTATTGATTTCCTCTCTATCCTACAATCTCATTGAAGTGATTTCCCCAAAAAGAGAAGAAAAAAAAAAGCCTTAATAGAGCAGACAAATAGGAAAAGGTGCAATCACCAGTTCAGAAATGCTGAGGCTTTTCTGGAAGATACCAGCAGATGGGATTGGATTTAGGAGTTATAGAGTAGAAAACTTTAAATGATCTGGAGTGATTTGCTTGAGGTGAGCTCCACTCTGGGCGGGAGCTGGGAAGAAACGCCACTGCGCCATCTAGTGGCGGTTAGTAGTTGGCCTCGGAGTGATTGATTGTCAAGGTAATTAATTAACGCGCCCCGTTGCCACCTGCTTTCTCATGCAGAGCAGCTGGTGGCAGCGTTGGTCTCTAGGCTAGAGCTACAAGAATAGTTCTCCAAATAAAAATCGAACGCTTAGGGTGAGAGTTCCCAGCACTGGCACTGAGATGACAGAGAGAAGCAGGACACAGGTAACTGGACTTTAGGGGAAGCAATAAGGCTCACCTGCGCGTCCTACTTTGGTGGAGGGGTTGGTCACTTGCTTGACTGCCCCACTCACACACGCAACGGGGAGGCTGGCAGATGGCCTGTCTGTCCGCTTGTGTGCCGATTCTCACAGAGTCGGCTAGACAGTGCTGGAATTCAGGAGAGGCCAGCTGTACAAATAGATCTTCTGGTGTGTGTACTGAACAAACCACATCCTGATCCAGATTTGGCACGAGCAGTCAGTTATTAGCCAGATCTATCGCTGATTCTCTTGGATGGATTACTCAGTGCCTCTGTTTGCTAGTTTGTGGAGGGAGATGGTATAGCGAGGGCTGGGGTGCAGCTAGGATAGCAGGCACTGCTGATTTCTGCATGGTCCTCCATTACTTCCACATCTACGATCTGAGGCATCGGTACTTTTGTTCCCACTTTACAAATAGGTGACCGAGGCTGGGAAGATTTAAGGGACTGACTTATTGACATTCACGCAGATAATACGTGGCAGAGTTAGGATACAAAAGTAAGTTTGGGGAATCTGGTTATGTTCTCTTTCCCCTTATCACAGAGTTTCCAACTTACTTGATTTCAACTCTTTGGTAACCATTCATTTTTTTTTTAACATTTATTTATTTTTGAGACAGACAGAGTGCTAGTGGGGGAAGGGCAGAGAAAGGGAGACACAGAATCTGTAGCAGGATCCAGGCTCTGAGCTGTCAGCACAGGGCCCAACACGGGGCTTGAACTCATGAACGGCGAGATCATGACCTGAGCCAAAGTCAGACACTCAACTGACTGAGCCACCCAGGTGCCCCTTCATTTCTAGAAGACAGAACAAACAGAGGGAGCTGTAGGTAGCATTTGTTATATGTGCCAACATAATTAATAGACTCTAAAAGTGAAATACTGAGACATATTCTCAAAGGATGGCTCCTATGTCAGCAACATGGCAGTAGGGAAAAGGACGGTTCCATATATTAAAAAGCAGTTTCTGGGGGCGCCTGGGTGGCTTAGTCGTTTAAGCGTCTGACTTTCGCTTAGGTCATGATCTCGTGGTTCGTGGGTTTGGGCCCCGCGTCCGGCTCTGTGCTGACTGACAGCTCAGAGCCTGGAGCCTGTTTCAGTCTGTGACTCCCTCTCTCTCTGACCCTCCCCTGCTCACACTGTCTCTCTCTCTCTCTCTCCTAGAAATAAATAAAACATTAAAAATTTTTTTTTAAAAAAGCAGTTTCTGTGGGGATTTGATTGTAGCTGAATAGAGTATTAGTTTCCTGAAGCTGCTGTAACAAATTACCACAAACTTGGTGTGGCATAAACCAACAGACATTTATTTTCTCACAGTTCTGGAAGGTATGAGTCTGAAGTCAAGGTGTCGGTAGGGTCACCTTCCTTTGAAGCCTCTAGAGGAGATTCCCTTCCTTCCTCTATCTTCTAGCTTCTCGTGGTTGTTGGCATTCCTTGACTTGCAGTCCTGGGACTGTAGCACTCCAACCTCTGCATCCATTTTCACGTCACCTCATCCCCTGTGTCTGTGTCTTCTCCTCTTCTGTCTCTTGTAAGGTAAACTGGCATTGGATTTAGGGTCCACCCGGGTAATCAAGGATGATCTCTTCTCCATATCCACAGCTTAATTGCATCTTCAAAGACCTTTTCTCCAAATGAGGTCACATCTAGAGGATCCAGGGGTTTGGATATGGACAGATGCTATGGGGGGCACCATTCAACCTCCTGTAGAATGTAAATATTTTATTTATCTATTTTTCCCCCACAGTGAAATAAAAATCCCTGGGCTCTCATGCCCTGTGCTGTAAATTTAGACAACCATCAGAACACCTCATCTCTAGAGATTAGATCCTTGTTATTTTTCTTAAACACCAAAAGGTAATAGCTGCCAGTTTGAAAACCAGAGCTTGTCTTGAGCTGTGTCTATTTCTCGTGACATTTCCTATGACTCTGTTTCTTCTTCCTTTTCTTTAGCCTTGTAGGCAAGATATTTGGGTTTTCAGTCTTGGAAACTGTGGTTCAGAAGAGAGGCAATCAAACAGACACATGAAACGATGCTCAGCATCGCTTCTCATCAGGGAAATACAAATCAAAACCACACTGAGATACCACCTCATGCCAGTCAGAGTGGCTAAAATGAGCCAGTCAGAGAACTCTAGATGCTGGCGAGGATGTGGAGAAACGGGCACCCTCCTACACTGTTGGTGGGAATGTAAACTGGTGCAGCCCCTCTGGAAAACAGTGTGGAGGTTCCTCAGGAAACTAACAATAGAACTCCCCTAGGACCCAGCAATAGCACTGCTAGGAATTTACCCAAGGGATACAGAAATGTTGATGCATAGGAGCACATGTACCCCAATGTTCATAGCAGCACTCTCCACAATAGCTAAAACATGGAAAGAGCCTAAGTGTCCATCAACAGATGAATGGATCAAGAAGATGTGGTTTATCTATACCATGGAATACTACATGGCAATGAGAAACAATGAAATCTGGCCATGTGTAGCAACATGGATGGACCTTGAGGGTGTTATGCTGAGCGAAATAAGTCAGGCAGAGAAGGACAAATATCATATGTGTGCACGTATAGGAGGATTAGGAGGAACTTAACAGAGGACCAAGGGGGAGAAGAAGGGCGGAAATGGTGGGGGAAAGGGGAGAGGCAAACCATGAGAGACTCTTGAATGCTGACAAAAACTGAGGACTGGTGGATGTGGGGGGAGGAGGGGTGGGCATGGAGGAGGGCACTTGTGGGGATGAGCACTGGGTGTTATGTGGAAACTAATTTGACAATAAACTATTTGTAAAAAAAAAAAAAGAGAGAGGCAATCAGGGGCGCCTGCGGCTTAGTTGGTTAAGTGTCCGACTTTCGCTTAGGTCATGATCTCGCGGTTCGTGGGTTCGAGCCGCGTCGGGCTCTGTGCTGACTGCCAGCTCAGAGCCTGGAGCCTATTCCAGAGTCTGCATCTCCCTCTCTCTCTGACCCTCCTGTTCATGCTGTCTCTCTCTCTCTCCGAGAAATAAATAAAAATATTAGAAAAAAAAAAAAAAAGAAGAGAGGCAATCAAGCAAAAGAAAATAAGAAAACTGTTCTGTGGTTTCTGTATTCTTTAGTAGTGGAATGGAATGGCAGCTTTACTCAGCTCCAGACTGGAAGAAAGGTAAAAACCTTGGGAAGGGAGTGGATATCGGACTTTTAATTTTTGAGTCACTTACATTCTTCAGTTTGCAGAAGGAAAAAACTGAAAGCCAGGAGGATTATATAAGGTCACTTGGCAAGTCGTAGGCTGACCCAGCATTAACACTTGGAGCTTCTGAGTTCTCTGCTCCAATCCCCTGAAACACAGTGCATCTCCAGGGGTTTTATTCTCTGTTAATTTTTGGTTGTCTGCACGGCGTATGAGGGTCTTGACCTTCACAGTCCAATGAACACACAGGGGAAGCCAGGCCTTGAGTTTGTTTTGTTTGAGCTTCATTCAATAAGTGGGTGAAAAAACAAATGCCATGATTGTATTATGCAGACTAGAGATGTGGTGTCTGCAAGCAAATGGATTTTTCCCCCCCATACCGACACCTGCCCTTGACAATGCTTTCCTTGAATCCAAGTGAATCGTCTGAAGGATAATCATGACTGGAGTCATTGTTTATGTGGTTGTTTGAGAAAAACAACAGCAGAATGGAAGACAGCCTTTCTTCTTAATAAGGACTTGCACCAAGCGTTCATCTAAAATCATATTCTCCCTTTGCAGACTTTGAACTGCTTTGAACTTGTTTGCAAGGTCAGCCCTGCAACAACTTGGTAAAATCACAGCTACTTGGGGAGCTGTAGTAAATGTTTAAGTCAAGTGGGCCAAGGAAAACTTTTCTTCTTCTTAGGAGTAGTGGATGGTTCTAGCAGGTGCTGGTGGGTGGTGGTAGAACACGGTGCCTAGCCCCAGGCAGCACTGCCAGGCCTCACAGACTTATAAATGATAGACTGTATTGAAGCATCCCCATTAATGGTATTTTCTTTGAGTTATTTTGCCTATAAATTAAGCACCTTTTTTTTTTTTAACTCATTCTAATTCAGTCTAATGGGCTAAACACCTTTTGTGCTAAACACAGGACTGAACAGTTACAAGCTGCAGACAAACTTCACACATGATGTTTCTCCTTTGGCCTTATAATTGCATTGGGTTTGTGATTTATTGCCACTGCCTGGGGAAGTTTTCAGGGTCTATTTTTTACCATGTCATCTAAAGGACGAGAACATTTAAGAGTATGTATCTAAGGAGATAGTCGTGTTCGTAGTTAACATGGACCCTTCTGCTTGCCAACCTTTTGGAGGTAATAATTGGACCAGTAATAATTTGGAGTATGTCTTGTTGAGTATAAACTGAACAGCTTCAAAACTAAGGTTTCTGCAAATTTATCTAAGTCCTGGCTCTAAGTCAGCATACGGGGCCTCAAGTCTAAGTTGTTTTCTGTTTTTCCTTGGGCACAGAAGCCATTGCAAGAATTTATAAGGCTGGTAGGAATCCGTGGGCTAGAAGGAATCTGGCCCTTGCGTGTATGTATCTGCTAGATACAGGCTGGGCAGACAATAATGTTTGCATACGGAGCCCCTGAGGCATCCTAGTAACATTTAAACCTCAGTGTGAGGATATTAGCCACATTCAACTGATAGTCTTCAAATGTGTTTCTTTGCATTTATCCATTTCGACTTTAAAAGTGGCCCCCAACCTATGCCCCTTTGATCAGAGCAGTAGCCTCGAGAACTAGCTTACTTTTCTGCTCACTTCCCTCCTGCAGTTTGTTTGCCTCACCTGGGCTGCACACTTCTCCCTGCTGTGTTGTTTCATCCTTGCTTCACCTGTGTTGCCTTACGCTCCTGGTCTGACTCAACTTTCATTGGTTCCCATGAATATCTCTCTCCTGGGCCCCGGCTCCTAGTTCCTGTCCCTGAAAGTAGGTCTAGGCTTCCTGGGTCAAACAAAAATGGTATCTACAAATTACTTTGTCTCCAAGAGTGTTTCTAGATATAGTTAGTGATCAAAAATGTGTTTCCTAACAAGAGGAAAGCTTGTGGGTAATGCCTTGATAGTTAAAAAAGATGTTAAGGAAACATGGCTCAACATCTCTGACCCTGACCTTAACCAAGATGTTTTCTTGTCCTTTCTTCCCACACTTCCCCAAAAAAGGTACCAGAGTTGAGAACCTTGTGAGATCCACTCAATTTCAGCCCTGTCAGTGGGTGTGAGGAAAACAATAATTACTGAATTTAGAAGCCTATGAAGGTGTCATTTTGACAGTACTGAGAACTGAAGTTTTCTGTTTGCATTGCTTGCAAAACCATTTGCAATTTAGGAAGTGGAATCTTTCCAAAGCTTCTTTAGTGACATGGCTTGACCTTGATTTTAGCGGAGTAAAAGTCACTCAGAGGATATGAAATGCTCAGCTTGCATCGACTGAGTGCTCATAGCAGCAACTTTTTCCAGGGGTGACAGAACGGGTCCCAGTTGGAAAGGAAAGAAACAGGGCTGAGAGTTATATCCTTGATTGCTGCAGTGGCTAGAGTCTGGATGCAGCTTTTCTGGAAACTTAAATTTGCTCCCCAAGGACCCGGTTTGCATTCATACCTGTCAGGGACACGTGAAACAGCTATGCTGTTTACAGAAAAAGCTAGAACTTTGTGTTGGTAAGTAAAAGGCCTCCAGAGTAGGTATCCACTTAGTGATTCCGGCCAGTGGTTATTGTATTTCTTTTCTTTCTACAGTTATATACTTAACGACCTCCCAAAGCCATACTTGCCCTTACATTTCATTCTTAATTACTTGAGAGATAAACTAATAATGCAGGGAGGAAATGCGCATCGTTATTAATTAAAATTCCCAGGAAATGAGACAAAATGAAGAGAAAAGTGCTTTTTAAAAATAGCAAGTGTAGCTTGCCACATTGCATAAAGAATCTTATACCCGCATATACTTAATAGCTGGTGCTTTGGGGAGCCCACACCACACCACCTCTCTCCACCTTGAATTTAGCTGCAGCTGTGGTGGACAGTTGTGGTGTACAAGGCCTGCTTGCCTTCTTTCTTTTTTGCCTCAGGCCTTCTTCCTGAAGCCTCTGGAGTTTTTTTGTTTTTTGTTTTTTTAAAAAATTTTAATGTTTATTTATGAGAGAGAGAGAGAGAGAGAGTGCGAGAGCACGAGCAAGGGAGGGGCAGAGAGAGGGAGACATAGAATCTAAAGCAGGCTGCAGGCTCTAACTGTCAGCACAGAGCCTGACACGGGACTCAAACTCACAAACCGTGAGATCATAACCTGAGCTGAAGTTGGAAGCTTAACCGAGTGAGCCACCCAGGTGCCCTTGAAGCCTCTGGAGTTTACTCAATCCTTGAAGAAGCTTCTCCTCGGATGTCAAGGAGTTAACACTTTGTCAGCTATGGCTCAGAAGACTTGATCTTTAAACTACTCCCGTACCTTCAGAGGAGCAATTTGATGGGTATTTTAACCCTGTTGCTCAGAAGTTCTCAGTGGGATTGAGCCCCATTTACTTGAAATGATGAATCAGGAATGTATTCTTCCCTGGCTTTTCCTTCTTCCCTGGCCCAGTGTCCTTTCTTCCTCACTCCTGCTTCCTGAGAGCAGCTGCTAAAATCCTTTATCTTAGGTTGTACTTTGGGGGAAGCCAAATTAAGATGACTGCTATCACGGAATGATGAAGAAATCATTAGAAGCGTCTCAACATCTGTTTAAATCCCTGCTGATAAAGATAATATTTCCTGAGTTTTTAGAAATTGGAAGACAGAAAAATGAAAAGATGAAGAAAAGGATTATTTGTTTTTGGTGTTGTTGTTACGGTCAAATAAGATTTTGGTCAAATAAGACTTCTATGGTCAACATAAGATCTTCAGAAGCTCTGCATTCAGATGGTTATGACTTTAGAAAGTTAGAAGCACATTCTTCACATCCCCTTGTTAATTATTGCCATGTCATTTGGCAAATTAATAGAGTTTGGCACATAATGGCTACCTCCAATTCAGAACCACATACGTAGAATTATAATAGGAGATAAGGAAAAGTCATCTGGTCAACCCCTCTGCCTTCAGGCAGGCCAAGAGTTAAACTCCGTTATCTTGTTAGGGACTAATATGAAAAGATATTTCACAATGAGCTTCACAGCCATGAAGATCAATTTCTGGGAAGATTGGTTCCCTTTGCTAGGCTCCAGCCAGTTTGGAATTTTGGCTTTACTTGTTATTGGTTATAATAAGAGCTAACTTGGGTCTCCAAAATAGAAATCCTATGCTCACAGTCCTAAAGCTTAACTTAGAGCTGAACTCTGAGTTAGGAGGTGATGAGTAGCTCTACTCCTTTGCGTAGAGCAGGACACAAATGTTCTTTCTAAAGAGCTTTAGTAAATGCTATTTGGATGGGAGCATGTTAGAGATAATCTGGATTTCATCATAAGCAGGCTTCTGTTAGATATTTTTTGGTATAATCAAATGTCTAAAGATAAATAGGATTTAGACATGCAGTTTTTGAAAGAACCTTAGTATAATTTGTATTCCATATGTAATTCATTGCAAATATATTCCCGCTGGATTATGTCATTTTGTATAGCTACACAATTCACCAACTCCCAATTGCAAAACAGCATTCCAAAATGACTATTTAAACACCTATGAACAAGATTGTAAATGGACTTATGTGTCACTTTATCAGACTAAGTTTTGAAGATTCTTTTTGCATCTTTTGTTATGTATCTCCTTCCAATGTAGTTGAATACCTAGTTCCCTGTTCTCTTGCTTGGTTGAAATTGTGCCTTCATCAGGGTGAATGTCATGACACTGGTTTGTTATGTATGATCAGAAAATGAAAGGGATTAGAATATGTTTCATTGAAACTCCTTGACCAATGAAAGGGCCAATCCAAGAATTTGTAGAACTCTTTTGTGTAAAAAAATTGGGGAGCACATTTTGTGTAATAGGCACTGTAGTGGTTTTTAAGGAGTCAGCAGTGCAGCAAGGTCCCATCTGTCTTTTTCCTGGAATCCCTGCTCTCACCTCAGTGTGGACAGTACAGTGTGGTTACATGCTGCATGTGGGGGCGCCAGAACCTGGGACATCTTGCTGCAGGGATCTTACCATCTCCTACCAGAGGGGTTTGTGCTTTTGGCAAGCCTTCCAAGTAAGGCGATGCCTAGGCTGACTTTGTAATGATTAGTAGAGAAAGTAAGGTATAGACAGTGGGGTAGTAAACTATTTTTTGAGGAAAAACGGTTTGGTATTTTCAGAAACACAACACAGGAGAGCAAGTCCAGGTACTTCAGGAACTACAATATGGTATGACTGGAGTGTGGGATGTGAGGGTGTCATGCAGCAGACGAGGCCGATCACATCAGGATTGGTTTGTACTTTATCCATGAAAGAATTTGAATTCTATCTTAAAGAAAAGGAGGTCATAAGTGTTGCCCAATATCTTGTTATTAAAGTGGAAAGACGTGGGACTTGAGAGGTGGGAACAGCTGGAAACAGGAAGGCCAGTAAGGAGACTGTCACAATAATGTAGGGAAAAAATTAGGACAGCCTAAGCTGCTAGGGATTGAGAGAAGAGGAGGAGTTTGAAAGGTGTTGGGAATAATAACAGAATGTGGGATTCAGCAGAGGGAGGGAAGGGAAGAGTCAAGGATTATCTTTAAATCTCCAAATCAGACAACTGGGTCGAAGTGCCGTTGTGTTTTAGGATACAGGGACTTGGAACTCCAGACTTGAATTTGAACTGGACATACTTATGTCTGAATTATCAAAAGATGGGAGGTGGTCAAAGCTAAGGTAGAGCTGGAGGTGGAATTCTAGATAATTGGAGAGGTGGGCAGAGAGTTTCTAATAAAAGGGAGGTCTAAAGGGTGAGAGGTCATGAAAGATAAAATTCTGTTAGATATAGTGACAAAAAGGTTATTGGCAACCTCGGTGAGAACAGTTTGAGTCAGAAATGGGCGGATTGTAGGGCGCCTGGGTGGCTCAGTCAGTTAAGTGTACAACTTTGGCTCACGTCATGATCTCCCAGTTCATGAGTTTGAGCCCTGTGTTGGGCTCTGTGTTGACAGCTCAGAGCCTGGAGCCTGCTTTGGATTCTGTGTCTCCCTCTCTTTCTGCCCCTCCCCACTCTCACTCTGTCTCTCTCTGTCTCAAAAATAAATAAACATTAAAAAAAAAGAGAGAAATGGGTGGATTGTGAAGACTAAATCCTATAGAATAAATTAAGATAAAGAGTGTAGATACACTCTCTGAATGCTGAGTATGAAGGAAAAATGGAAATAGGTTGTGGTGAGGAGAGGCAAGGTGAGGGAAGGGTGGTTGTTCTTGAAAGTGAATGGTACTTAAGAACACTTATGTGTTAAGGGTAACAGACAAGAGAGAGGTATGGGTTGGAGTTATAGTCAAGAGAGTACAGAACCAGGTTTGTAATGAGGCCTGAGAAATTGGGGTTCTGAGAACAGATGAAGAGATCAACCTTAGAAAGAATGAAATGGAAAGAGGTCCAATTTGTGGGATGGAACAGGAAACTCAGGGGATGTTGAAATGTTCTCTTCTGGGGCATTAGGGCATGAGATAATCTGTTAATGGTAAAAAAAGAGGGATAAGGTAGGGGTTTCAGACGGATGGAAGTTTGTGTGGATTGAGGAGAAACTGTTAGATACAGGAAGAGTGTGGGGCGGTTGTTATGTCTGAGTGTTTGTGTCCCCCATCGATTCATATTTTGAAGTTCTAATTCCCGGTGTGATAATATTTGGAGGTGGGGCTCCTGAAAAGCAATTGAGTTTAGACAAGGTAATGAGAGCGGAGCCTCTGGGATGAGGTAAGTGTCCTGGTAAGGAGAGGAAGAAACACCATAGCTTACTCTTTCAGCCATGTGAGAATATGGCAAGATGGTGGCCATATGCCAACAAGGAAGAAAAAGAAAGTAAGAGGGCTCTCACCAGACACCAAACCTGTTGGCGCCCTGATCTTGGACTTCCCACCCTCTAGAACTATGAGAAATAAATGTTTGTTGTTTAAGCCACCCGGTTATATTGTATTTTGTTATAAGAGTCCAGGTTGTCTGAAACAGAAGCATGGAGAGACCAGTGGAGGTCATGAGGCTGCATTTGCATAATTTTGATTTAAAAAAAAATCAGACTGTTGACCTTCTCTGGTGTAGGGTGGTGAAGGTTTTTAGATTCCACAAGTATGTGAGTGAAGGAAAGGCTGATGCATTAGGTGAGGTGTTTAGGGTCTAGAAAACTCATCAGGGCCACAGAGAACAAGTGAATGTGAGTAATGGAGAGACACCTGTAGAGGAATAAATAGAAGAGACTGTGTCCTTGGGTAGGAAACCTGGTATGCCCGTCTATTTTCTGTTGTCCACCGTGACTTCTTTTCAGAGAAAAATAGTAACATTAATTTATATAGCTAATCACTTATAACAATTTCCTAATAAGATTTTACTTTACTTTGATTTCCAGATTTTTTAAGCAGTGTATCCTCATCTCAAACTTAAAATCTTTTAAAAAATTGTATTTGATTTGGTAATAAATTATTTGGTAATAAGGGAATATAAAAATTATTTCATGGGATCAGATTATCAAAAGGAGGGGTGCAGTCTCTAATGAATATATGTAAAGACATTTTTCAGGCAAATTTATGCAGGTGTATAAATCCTCAAGAATGAACACCAGAAAATGATACATAATGATTGAGATAGTGTCATTGGAAAGGGAAATATACAAAAGGGAAGACATTTAAATTGGTTGATTTCAAGGAAACTGTGATTCGCTCTCCTGTGCATAGATTCTAAGTTATCTGAGTTAACAGCATTTGTAATGGCACTAAATTTAGAAAAATTAAAAAAAAAATGAAGAGGAGGTAAAGTGCTGGTGTAGTGATTTACAGTGACACACAGCTAAATGCCTGGGTGTGAACGTGTGACCTTGTGATTACACTTTTGTATATGTGTCCTGATTTGCTAATTCCAGTCACCAAGTTTGTTGTACTTGTTAATGCTTTTTTCTTTCTCTCTCTCTTTCTTTTACTTAGTTCAAAACATCAACAAAGTCCCTTTATTTTGAATGCATCATCACAGCTCATTATATTCAGTGGCCTCCAAGCTTTTCTGTCCTGAGGCTTTTTTGAGGATGACGTCCATGGCAGGTACAATCCAAAGGCAGGCAAAGAGCCCCTGGACAGAGATGAACAGGATGAAACAGAGTGTTCACTTTGCTTCTCTGAACTCAACCAAGCCAAGAGACTGAAACACCCCCCTGAGCTGCAGTAGTAAACCATAAAGAAGATTCACTGCCATATAAAGATTTCATCTTTTAAGTTCAAATAGCCTAGCCAGCATTGTCAATTAAATTTTTTTGATGTTTTATTTATTTCTGAGAAAGAGAGAGAGAGACAGCGTGGGCAGGGGAGGGTCAGAGAAAGAGGGAGACACAGAATCTGAAGACAGGTTCCAGGCTCTGAGCTAGCTGTCAGCACAGAGCCTGACAAAGGGCTCGAACCCACGAACCATGAGATCATGACCTGAGCCGAAGTTGGACGCTTAACTGACTGAGCCACCCAGGCACCTCTAATTGATTTTTTTAATGTTTTATTTATTTCTGAGAGAGAGAGAGAGAGAGAGAGAGAGAGAGAGAAAGAAACAGACAGACAGACAGCTTGAGCAGGGGAGGGTCAGAGAGAAAGGGAGATACAGAATCTGAAACAGGCTCTTTGTCAATTAATTTGTACCAAAAGCCCAAGGTGCTTGGCATGGTAATGCTGATACTTTGGGGAATTTATTTGCAGAAGAGGTGAGTTTCTGACCCAAGAGTGTAAGTACTAGGTCGTAGCACTTTAGTTGGTGCTTTCCTTCCATCTCTTTCTTCCAGAATGGTCTCTCTGTGATGGTACGGGATGGCCACTTTTAGCACTTGCAAGGGAAAGAAACAATCTATGAAACAGCATTGGCAGAACTTGTGCTGATGATTTATTACTGTTCAATTTGGAAACCCCAGTAGGGGATTATGCTAAAGGTGACCATCAGGTCCAGGCAGCGCTAGGAAAGTCTGACTGGGCCCAGGCTGTTCTTATGCTAGTATATCCCAGCCAAATAGAATTTACTAGAGTTGACATGGAGAGGACACTTTTCTTTCTGATGTCAGAGCTTCTTTTTTCCCTCATATTTTGCCCCACGATAGTGTTATCTAACCTAGCTTTGAGAATGACATGAGGGCACTTTCTAAGCCTGCTTATGTCAGGTTATGACTATGCTAAGCCATATGACACCAGTATTAATAATCAGAGGCTCTTCCACTATGATACCTGTTAGTGTTCAAGGAAAGTAATTGGTTGTTTAGAGATGGGAGTGGGGTTGGTGTGGGTCTATGGGTTAGTTAAGATTTCATATTTTGGTAAACATCCCCATAAATCAGTAGATAATGTGAACACTTATCCATGGCCCACAGAATACAGGCAGAAGCTCTCCTTGCGTTGGAAGAAGTGCCATCTTGGAAAAACACCAGATGTTTATCTCCTGTGGAAATACCTCTGCCAAATGCCAAGTGCCGGCACTTCAGTATTTAGATTACTTTCTTTTCATGTGAAACAAGATCATTCTTAGAAATGAGAGTTAGGTAGATGGACAGTGTTAGGTGACCCAGTGAAAGTATATCTCACAGAGTGAAGAAGTTGCTTTATGGATGTATGATCAGCACAACAGAACAAAATGATAGAGTAGGGCATATGCTCTCCATCACATCCCTGAAGAATCGCATGTAGTTTCTTATTTACTTGACAGGTGTGATATTTAACTGTTGCAGTCTTAGCTCAGTGGTCTTTTTATTCAGTTGCCTGCTAAAATGGCAGTTGGATTTTTAGAAAACATAGATGATAGAATCTCTACTGAGCTTGAGTTTCTGGGGTGTAAATGGATTTCTAAAAAGCTCCATAGGTAATTTTGATCTTCTGCTATTGTTGAGACCCATTGTCTTTGATTCCATTTTCATAAGACTTTCCCAGAAGAAACTGGAGACAAGAACATCACAGTCTCTGTTATTTAGTTGTGGAAATTGATCACTCAGAGAAAGTAGATTTGCCATCCTTTTGAAAAAATGCAGCATTGCAAAAATATGTTTATTAGCAAATGTATGTGTTCATTAGCAAAAACTGCAAATTAAAGCAGCAGTGAGATGCCACTTTCTGCACATCAAATAAACAGGTTTAAAAAATTAGACCCTTAGGTCCCCCTCTGCCTGATGGCTAGTGATAGGGCTAAGAACCAGCATTTCACATTGAACTAATAGATATGTAAATTGGTAGAAATCTTTCTGCACAGTATTTAGCATTGTGATTAGGAGACTTAAAGTGTTCATACACTCTGACCCAAGACTATCTGGGACCTAGCCCAAGAAAATAATCTGAATTGCAGACAAATATAATTCTAACATTATTTATAAGAGCAAAACAATGGGAACTGCATATTATATTCATATGATGCAATATTATGTAATTGTCGTAAATTATGAGGAGCTCTTAGTAATGTGGGAGAAAATACTTGTATTGTCATTGTTAAGAGAATACGAACATTTACATGGAACATGTTTTAAATGTGAAACAAAATGTATACAGAGAAAGAAACCAAAGTAGTAACCATAATCATGTTTCAGCAATAAGACTACGGATTTTTATTCTTGTCTTTGCACTTTCCTGAAATTTGCAAGTTTTGTATAGTATCATTTTTAAAAATTTTAATATTTTAAGTTGTTTTTAGAGGTGGGGGGGAGCAGAGAGAGAAGGAGAAAGACAATCCCAAGCAGGTGCCACACTCAGTGCAGAGCCCAATGCGGAACTCAGTCTCATGACTGAGATCATGACCTGAGCCAAAATCAAGAGTCAAACGCTTAACCAACTGAGCTACCCAGGGTGCCCCTACAATATAACTTTTTAAAAGAACACATTTACTCAGAAAAATAAATCTACTCCTTGGAAATGTTTGAAAAACAAAAATTTGCTGAAAGAATTGGCCGTGGAAGATCTCATTATAAAGTGGAGAGTTGATCTGTGAAGGTAGGATTTGTGGAAAATTTCAGTTGACTGGAAAAGTGCTTAAGTTAATTTCAGGCATAAGAAGCAGCAGGAAGCTGGATCCTAAGCACACATTTTGGGGAAAGTATAGTGAGTGATGAAATAAGGATTGAGTAAGGATAAGAAAGACGTAGTGACAATAAACAAGAAGATGGAAGGCAAATATAATGAAAAATATATTCTCTTCATTTATGGTTTCAGAGTTGTGTGATGATAGGCAGTTTCCCCGTGATTTCCAACCCTTCAGATCATTCTGGTTGCTTTATATTCATCAAGTATAAGGTTCAGCATGAAGTAAAGACAGCCAACAAGAGCTGAATGTGGAAGGAAATGCATGACTTCTACTTGCCATGAAGTTAGGTGGGCCATCCTTTCGCCTCCTGGACCTTTATTCGTCTCCCCCAACTTTTAGTAGTTGATTTGCCTGATGGAAAATAAGATAATGATTTCCAAAATTGTGCTTGGTTAATGTTTTACTCTTGTAGTAAATAGTGTTTTAAGGTTGCTGTTTTTTTTTTTTTTTTAAGTAAGCCTATATTAGTTGAGGCTTACTATAAGACATTGTCTTTTAGTTCAAGACTTTGGTGGGAAGCTTTAAAGGTACCTTGTTGGAAAAAGATTATAATTTCTCATTAAGTTAGGTAAATCTGAACATTTACTAATAATACTCCTTTTCCTAATGCCTGCTGATAGTACTCTGAGAGCAATGTATTTATGAATTTCCCCCCTGTTTTCCGGAGTGGACAGCTACAGTCTTCATTGTGTGTTATCATATCCAAATTATGTTTATATGTACATAGGTTTGAATGGATGGTTAGAGGAGCCCAAGAAATTGAGGGAACACTATGATTTGACATTATTTCCAGACTGACTAGTTCTCAGCTTACCATCTTGTAGGGTTTTATGTTTATTTAGAACTAATTGGATGTTAAAGAGTAACAGAGGAATTATTAGAAATAATTTGTTTTAAACTACTGTTTTTGAAAAATTATGATCCTATTGCTTTTCCCAGTTTAGAAGAACAGATTTCTAAAGTATGCGAGACCAGAGGGTCAAGTAGTATTTATAGCTTACCTTCCCATACATGCTTCAGAAATGCAGTGAATTTCATCTGCTGTAAGGTACATGCCACCTAAGTATTTATTTGGATATTGCTATTTTTTAAAGTTTATTTTTTTAATAATCTTTACAACCAACATGGGGCTCAAGTTCAGGACTCTGAGATCAAGAGTCCCATGTTCTTTCGACTGAGCCAGCCAGGTGCCCCCAGATATTGCTATTTTTTAAAGTTTATTTATTTATTATAAGAGAGAGAGAGCACGCGAGTGAGCGCAGGAGAGGGGCAGAGAAACAGGGAGAGAGAGAATCCCACGCCGGCTCCTCACTGTCAGCATAGAGCCCTGTGTGGGGCTGGTACCCACCAACCATGAAACTGCCCGGAGCCAAAGTTAAGAGTAGAGGTGCCTGGGTGGCTCAGTCAGTTGAGGGTCTGACTTCCGCTAACATCATGATCTCATAGTTTGTAGGTTCGAGCCCTGCATAGGGCTCTGTGCTGATAGTAAGGAGCCTGGAACCTGGAGCCTGCTTCAGATTCTGTCTCCTTCTCTCTCTGTCCTCTCCTGCTCACACTGTCTGTGTTTGTGTCTCTTAAAAATCACAAAAAAAAAAGTTTAAAAAAAAAAGGGGCACCTGGGTGGCTTAGTCGGTTAAGCGTCCGACTTTCACTTAGGTCATGATCTCACGGTTCGTGGGTTTAAGCCCCGTGTCGGGCTCTGTGCTGACTGCCAGCTCAGAACCTGGAGCCTGTTTCGGAGTCTGTGTCTCCCTCTCTCTCTGACCCTCCCCTGCTCACGCCATCTCTCTCTCTCCTAGAAATAAGTAAAAATATTTAAAAATAAATAAAGAGTCAAACACCTAACCGACTGAACCACTTAGGTGCCCCTGGATATTGCTATTTTTAATTTTTAATCTATATTTATTAAATATTTGAGAAGATCACTTTCTGATATTAGGAAACATCCACTGCCAAACAACTTTGCAAAGCCCAGTAGAGTGTGTGTGTGTGTGTGTGTGTGTGTGTGTGTGTGCACGCGCGTATACATGTGTATTTCCCAAAGTCTTTATACTTATTTAATTTGTTTATGCTTTTGAATTTGAGATATGCCTACAGATATAAGGGATTATTAATCATTTTTTTCATTCTCCTCTGTTTTCTAACAGTACAAATGTACATTATTTTTGTTATTTGTCCCCAAATGTATACTATTTTCTATGGACATGATTGTTATTTTTTTTAATATTTGATGCAAGAATAACTTCTGAGAATTGGAATTTAGATCAAGTAGCTCAGTTTGTTTCCATTTGTGCCTCTTGGGAAAAGGCTTTGGACTTAGTGCTCCAACTAATTTTCCATCCACTACTGCAGAGGAAATGACCAAACAGATTGGGAACTAAGAGAAATTATATTGAAAATTCAGATCTTCATGAGGAAATCCTTATGGACTTTGCTAAAAGGTGGTAAATAATTTTCTCTTTGTAGTGGCCTACTTCAGTTCAAAAACTCAGTAAAGTTGAAAAATTTTTTAAAAATTATTTGGTCGTTGAAAAAGCAGTATGCAGTTGGCAATTTATGTGTTTTTAATTTACCAACATTTTGTCTTTGTTCCTAATCCTTGGTTTCAGAAAATAAACAGGCTTCTAGTGGCTAAACATTTACATAACAATGGTCTGGTTTTAATGGGATGGAGCTGGTAGTGGGGGGATTTGCTGTAATTGACCACCATTTTGGTTTTGTCAGCATTTTGTGAAAGAAGAATTAGAAGAAATGACACAACCTGGTGAGGTGCCTTTAAGACCATGAGACCATGGTCCCCTCAGGCTATGTTGTATTGTGGAAGTCATCTATATCATACTTGCTTACTTGGCTTTTTCCAGCATAGTCACTGAACTTCTGTTTTCTAGTTGTTTTGATAGGCACTGGGTCAGACTTTATAAACCCTATTAACAAGATGAAAAAGACATAGTTCCTTCCCGTTAAGGATACATGATCTGACACTTCTTTCCAAACGGAAATAGATATTTCTTCAAAAATATGTTCTGAGGCAACCAAGCTTTAGGAAACATCCAGGACCCTAACTGCTATTCATCCGTCATGCACCAATATCCCTTTTGCTCATAGATTCCGCCCAAGAAAAGCCTCTGCAGCTGACCCAAGTCCAGCTCATATCTGAGTTCCTGACACCCCTTTCCATTTTTGTGGTTTGTTTTCGAAATCCACAGCAACCTTTATATTGATCTCACAGATTCCTGGCTCATTTCCTTCTCTTTGACTCCCTTAAGAATCAAACATCTACAGCCTAGTCTGCATGGGTTATGATGAAGGCAGTGTCATTAGAGCTTGAAATATGGATTTTCTTTTCATGTGTGTTACTCAGTTCCTACAACTAGTGTTTATGGAGGATCTTCTCTGGAATGAAGCATTTGGGTACAAAACTGAGTAAGACATGGTTCTTGTTCTTTAGTTGTTCATCTTGTAGTGGAAGGAGCAGGTTTACTGGACAAAGTACATTGTCGTGTGGTAGGTCTGTTACTAAAAGTAGTAAAGGGCAGAGTGCTAAAGGAACATAGAAGAAGCAGTATTTAATGTCTGAGGGAGTTGGGGAAGGTCTTCGTGACATTTAGCTTGGACTTGAAAGAAGGAATGAATTCACCAAATACAAAAAGTTGAGGGTGGAGTGTGGCATCGTGGAGACTTCCCAGACAGAGTGAACATTGTGAGCAAGGCTATGAAGATACGAGAGATCATGGAGTCTTCTCCATCGCTCCCCTGCCCACACCCAAATTATCAGCACATCTTAAATTGTTTTCTTTGAAATAAAGATGTTGTTAAAATAACACCAGTACGTCATACCTAGATTATTGAATTTGTAAGAATTTAAATCTGAACAGGATTGCTCACCCAGTCAGGACATGAAGACAATTTGGTGTGGATCCTCTAGAGATGCTCATGTTCAGGGTTTCCTGATCTTCAAAAAAATACCCACATTTCATTTTGTAACCTTTTGTGTGTGTGGGCGGGGGGGGGGAAGTGGCTGTGCATGTGAGCGAGCCTGTGTGTGTTAGTCACTACACTGTTTTGGTAGCCTAAGTGCAGAAGTAGCCAAGGAGTTCAGGGCCATTCATGAATTATTCGTGCATTTATTGAAAGCCATCTATGCACAAGGCTTTGTGGTAGACAGTGAGGATATAATGGTGAACAAGAAGCTACATGATTTTTCTTTCCATAGAATCCACATTCTGGAGAAAGGCAGTAATTCATCAGTCTCTCTAATGCGTACTCATGGATGGCGAGGTGGGAGAAGGGGAAGGGTTCCAGGCAAAGGGCTCAGAAGAGACAAAGCATAGTGGTGGTGGGAGTGTGTGTGATGTGTCCAAGAAGAGCAGGCTGGCTGTAGAGAAGAGTGAAGGAGACAGGGGTGCCAGAAGAGAAACATCGAGGCTCTGCTAGACCACATTAAAGATTTGGGTCTTTATCTTAAGAGCAAAGGGAAGCCTTGAAAATTTTCAGATAAGATTTGACACAATCACATTTTTGTTTGGAGGAGATATTAGGCACCCAATACGCATTTGTGGATGTTTATTTGATGGCCAAATGGATCTGTACATAAACTGTGTTATCAAATCAGAGAGAAAAACTCCCTGTGGGAGGGAAAAACATGAATTTCTACCTAAAAGTTGCAACAGTAGAGAAAATACAACATCACAAATTTCACATTAAAAAAACCCTAAACTAAAATAAATAAATAAATAAATAAATAAATAAAAAATAAAAAAACCCTAAACTAATTTTTACCCCTGATAGCAAATAAGGAAGCATGGGAAAGTGGTTTGCCCAAGGCCACATAGTGAGTTGGTGACTCGCTCATTTCTGCCCTGCTGCGTCAGTGAGCCTGAGCTCTTCCTTCCCTTTTCCTGCTTCTCTCCCCTCTGAAGCTTTGCGGATAAAGGAGTCAGATTACTCTCCAGAAGTGCAGCCATCTCCTTGGTTCAGTCTCTGTCTTCGGGATCTCCGGTCCTGCTACCGTCCAGTCCCTCTGTCAGCATCCAGAAGGATGCAGTCCTGTCCTGCTGATGCTCAAGTCCCCAGCCTCTAACGTAGTGCAGAGCAAGTGGCAGTTGGGAAGCTGTAATTGTTAAATTAGCATGAGTAAGATTAGCTAAGTGATGTATGGGTGACAAGGAGGAGGCCATTTGGACTGGCCTCCTCAGTTCATTTTGGAGGAGAATGGAAGGCAGAGTTCCATAGCATTAATGAGAATTGTGGTTATATGGAATGTTTTTGCCAAGAGATGGGCATTTTTTTAAACAGAAATTTTAGGAAGTAAGAGATTTCTGAGTAATATGTCAATCACAGGGAGGGATCTGTCATTTTCTGTCAAGTTGAATAGGCCCTGGGAATTTTCTACCTTACCTACACTCGCTCTTTTATGAATTATGAAGTATTATTTTTTTCTGGGAGCCATCAAGAATGGCAGGGAGGAAGGGAACTAGTCCATATATTCATCCTTAACTTCTGAGTGTCTCTAGGGTTTTCTGTCTCTGCATTTTTCTCCGTTTCTGTCTGTGTCTGTCTCTCTCACACTCCTCTCGCCTCCTTGGTCAGAACCAGTAGTGGCATGTGTTACAGGATTTCCACAGGGGACCTTTTCTTGGCAGTGGTTTGGGACAGGTTGGGGCAGTCCAGGAGTGGCTGGCAGGGGTGGTGGAAGTCAGGCCGTTGGGAAGGCCGGCGTGGGAGTGCCTGGTATCTGGGAGCGTGGCTACCTCACAGGAGAATGTGGCGTTCAGTGTGGTGGCTGAAGGGTCGGGTGCTTTCAAGCTGGGAAGGCCTGGGTGTGCATGCCAGCTTCAGCATAAGGCGCCGCCAGCCTGGCCGGAGGACGCAGGTAGGCAACCCGGAGGAGGCTGGCATGAAGTTAAGTAGGGCAGCAGGAGGCAGGATGCTGATTTCAGCTCTGCTGGCTGAGACCAGGGACCCAGGTGGGGATGGAGAGGGCCAGGCCAGCATCAGAGGCAGGTAGTAGGAATGCCATCCCAGAGGCAAATCCCATCCCAGGGCTTTAGGCCAGAATTTAAAGCAGGAGCTCATACTGGCAGAGCAGAGTTTGTACCAGGCATCGTTCTGAGCACTTTCTTATATCAAGGCTTTTAATCTGCACGATGATCTTAGGATAATCTTCATTTTATAAATGAGGAAATGCAGGCACAAAAGGGCAAAGTAGCTTGGTGAGTGTTATCCAGCTGGGAAGCCAGCACAGCTGGGACATGTGTTGGGAATCCCTGCTTTCAACTGCTCCGTTCCCTAGTATTCCTCTTACACTGTGCCTGGGGGTACCATTCACACAAATCGCAGTGTGTAGGGGGCCTTGGAGCTGGGCGAGGTAGGCGGCCCTGATTCCATACTACTGCCTTTAAAAAAAAAAAAAAAAAAAAAGACCAAATTTTCCTTTCTGCCTTTTAATGTGCCAGGCACTTTCCATGCACCCTTCATAGGTTAACTCATTAAGTCCAGAACATTTCCAAGTTACAGATGAGGCCCAGAGAGAGTCCAGGATGTGCCTCTCTAGGTAGTAAGGTCTGAATTCAAACTCAGCAAACTACTAAAAGGGGAATCGATTCTAGTGTTTTGTATTGTTTTGTTTCCATTTCTTTGTCTGTTCTGCAGGTACCACCTATCTGAATCACATCAGGGAGGAAGCAGGGGTTGCAGTATTAATGCTTGCAGAGCCATACCGATTTCTAGAGGTGAATGAGTGGATTAATGTTCGCAGAACAGAAGAGGGGAAAATCATCTAGCACACCGTTTTTGCTTAGTAAAGCTTAAACAAAAACAAAGAGCAAAACAACCCCAAGGCTGAATTGGCAAGCAAAAGCCTTGGGCTTGTGCTTTAAGCCCGTAGAGCCAACGAGAATCCAATTCCTTTGTCTCTTCCCTGAACTCTCAGAGTCTTGCTATAGAACATATAACTGGCTTGGAAAAGTTAAATTCTGCAGAAATCTGGACGTAAAATACAATAGCAGAATTGTCTTTTGTTTCCAAATCTATACCAGCTGTTTTGATTATGGCTATCTAGAACTCAGAGCTAATCAGCTGACTCTTCACTTTTCTCTCCTTCCCCTCCCCCGCTTTCCCAAGACAAATGCAAAGGAGAAATGCTTGCCCTTTGTCTCCACTGCCAGCTCCATGGGTTTGCTGACTGCAAAGCCCAGCCCAGGTGAGGGAAAGGAACTCCATATCCTGGAAGTTTGAAACCAACAAAAACCAAACTCTTCCCTTGAGATACCGAAGAGAGTTTCCCAATTTGTTGAGGACCATAACATTTCCTCCACTGATTGAGCTCAGGTGAGACACTCATCAAGTTGCAAGAACTACCTAAACACCAAGAATCACGTGGACTTTACAGACTAGAACCATGTAGGCAATGCCTTTTCATAAGGTCTTGTGTCTTTGATCTGTTGCTCGTAATGAGAGGTGGCTTGAACGGAATTGGGTGAGTGAGACACACATTCTGCAGAGCAGCCTCAAAATGGGAGGCAGCCTTTTCGGGAGGCAGCTTTGCAGTTTTGGAGGCTACTCAATATGAAAGGTAGTTGGGTTACTGGAAACACCAACACAAGCTGAGCCACAGGGTTTCAGGTTTGTTCTCGCTTCAGCCTGACGTTGGAGAAGTAGACTGGGGGTGGGGTGGTTTCTCTTTCATCCCGTCAACCAGTCACTTAACTGGAGAACTCTTCAAAACCATGAGGGTGCCAGGCCCTTAGCTGGTTTTCAACTCATACTGCAGTGAGAATTGAATTTTGGTCATCGGAACTTAGACCTACTAGAATCCCAAGGCCCTTTTATCAAAAACCAGGGGCTTGAGATGATCTGAAAGAGGCCCAGGAAGCTCCCGGGGACCTCTCACTACTTCTCACCCAGCTCTCAGTTTAGAGAGTCTCGGCACAGAGATGGTCAGTTTCAGATTCTCTTGGAGTTCATTTTCCTAGAAACTCCTCGGGGTTCCTTTGGGGAAGTCCAGAATGAATTTTCACGAGAGTTCTTCTGGAACTCTGGGATTTGCCTGGGTACTGGATTGAAACCTTTAGGTGATTTGCAGGTGTGATGCTTATTCTTGTGTAGATCTAAATCCTAGGGGCAGATTCCCCAGTCTGTTCATTGATTTTTCTCTTGTCAGCTTGTGGGTGGCCAAATGACTTGGAGTGGGACTACATTATTTATTTATTTATTTATTTATTTATTTATTTATTTATTTAATTTATTCGTTCGTTCATTCACTCATTCATTCATTCATTTAGATGGTGATTGCTTTATTTATTTATTTTTTAAATATAATTTATTGTCAAATTGGTTTCCCTACAACATCCAGTGCTCATCCCAACAAGTGTCCTCCTCATGCCCATCACCCACTTTTCCCTTTCCCCCACCCGCCCCCCATCAACCCTCAGTTTGTTCTCAGTATTTAAGAGTCTCTTACGGTTTGTTTCCCTCCCTCTCTGTAACATTTTTTCCTCATTCCCCATGGTCTTCTGTTAAGTTTCTCAAGATGCACATATGAGTGAAAATGTAAGGTACCTGCTTTTCTCTGACTGACTTATTTCACTTAGCAAAATACCCTCCAGTTCCATCCATGTTGCTGCAAATTGTAAGATTTCATTTTTTCTCATTGCCATGTAGTATTCCATGGTGTGTATATACATATATATATAAGCTACATCTTCTTCATACACTTGTCAGTTGATGGACATTTAGGCCCTTTCCATGATTTGGCTATTGTTGAAAGTGATGCCATAAACATTGGGGTACAGGTGCTGGGATGGGACTAATTTTAGAATGAAAGTAAGAAAAGATAGGGGCTTTCCCACAAAAATGATCTCCTTCTATTTTACCGAATTCCTCCTGGAACATGCCCACTGCTTCTCATCCCTTATCTTGAAACCCCCATCAGGAAGGGGTTGGGGAGGGGAGCCGGGCTCGTTCAGTGAGTAGAACATGCAACTCTTGATCTCGAGGTTTTAAGTTTGAGCTTCATGTTGGGAATAGAGATGACTTAAAAATAAAATCTTTAAGAAAAATAAAGAAATGGGGAAGGAACCCTCACGTGTAAAAAATTGTGGCTTTCAGTACAGCATTTTAACCATTCTGAGTATTAAAATGAGGGCTGGATTAGGTGACCTCTGAGGTTCTCCCACTTCTAACAGTTTTTGGTTCTGAGTCCAGCATTTTTGTACCATCCTGGGAAGAAGACCAAGACAGCCTGCCCCTGCTTCACATCGTTCTTGGTCCTGGAGGGGCCGGGTTGCAGGGAATAACTATGAGATGCTCTGCTCTATCCACTGCCTCCCTCCCTAAGTCCCAGTTGCTTACTGCATGCGTTTGTACATCATGGAATAAGCCCCTCCTCCTTAAAAACATCCTTCGGTCTCACATTAGCTGTCAGGAGTTCTCCAAGGCCAGGAAATGTAGGAGAGGGACTGAGCCTTGCCCCGTTTTCCCAGTAGGGAGCAGTTTCTTACCTGGGTGAGTTATGGAAGTGGACTGCCTCTCGTTCGCCTGTAATTTAGTTGCCTATTTAAAGATGCTCCAGAAATACCTACACTCCCAACTGAAGTGGTAAAGTAAGGAAATGATCTAGAAAATCTAAGGAGAGAAAAGACCCTCTTGCTTCAGTTTTCTGCAGATATGGCTTAAATATCGTATGGCTGTAGCTAATTATAATAACAGAATCTGATACAAGAATTTGAGCTTCCAAATCCTTTGACACAGTCCTCTTGCTTTAAGGAGGGGAAAGCTGAGGTTCTTCCCAGGCAAGGACTTGCTCCGGGATGCCCAGTTGTCAACAGGTAGAGCTGGCTGTGGGTTTTTTCCCTCTGGAATCCTGCCGATTGCTTCCATCCTCTTCTGCCATTTCTCCCTCTGTGGAGGCACGGATGACATCCTGCATGAACCCTACCTACCATTTTGGGATTCTG
The DNA here is from genome assembly GCA_017311185.1 of Proteles cristata cristata. NCBI lineage: Eukaryota > Metazoa > Chordata > Mammalia > Carnivora > Hyaenidae > Proteles > Proteles cristata. The sequence continues at coordinate 429,985 of JAESUZ010000523.1, read as the reverse complement.
AAGGACAGATGAGTCCCTTTGCCATCTTTTATATTTGAAAGTGACTAAGTATTGGTACTGTTTCCTAGGCATGCAACTATGATTGAAAGATACCAGTAGGTCAGTGCTCTGCTCAACAGTTGTAACTCTCGGGTTGCCTTTTGTGACTCAAGTTTGTTCTTTTAAGAGTTACGCTTTTCAGAGATACTGGCTAGAAGGACAGGCCTCATTTCCTAGGTCCAGGGCCAGCCAGTTACTCCTGTGCTGAGCTCCCATGAACTGCAGCCAACGCCTTCCGGCTGACAAAGCAGGGTTGTCATTGATAAGTGTTTATGTTGCACTTTAGATTTCAAAGTTCTTTCTCTGAGTTATTTCTTACCTCAATTTGGCAGGTGAAGAAACTAAAGCCCGTAGAAGTGGTGACTGGTCCAGAGTCATTCAACCAGTTAATCGTGAAGCTGGTACTGGACTCAGAGCCTCTGAGTTTCTGGGTCACTGCTTACCCCAGTGAGTCATGCAGCTTCTCTAGATGATGTTCTTTGCCCATCACTAACTTCTTTTTTCCAAACTTAGCTGGCTCCTCTTAGTGTGAGCTATAGAGCTCTCCTGTTTCAAAGCTGCAGAACCTTATTGGTTGACCAGAAAGCACCTAGATAAGCTCCAGTGTGGGACCTGTCCTAGGTCAAGTTGAATTGTGGTGTGGTGGGAGCAGAGGGAGGGAGTAGGCCTTTTCTGTTTGGGTTTTGGGAGATGACCAATGCTGTCTTAGGAATATTAAAGGTCTAAGTATTGGAAAGGGAATGAAGGATTTAAGTTAAAACACTAGTTGTCACTTACAGAAGGTTAAAAATGTCAAATTAAAAAGACATTCAACATTTTGCGTCTAAATACAAGCATTGGAGAGGCTTCTGGCTTCTTTCCCAGACTTCAACCAGTTGGGTCACAGAGGTATTTTCTTGCCAGTGGGGCAGAGAGACTTCAGCGAGTACACTGAAAACTTTTACAGCAGAAATTCCCACAAGAAATTTTACCATCTGTTTATCATGTCCATGTTTCCTGTATCTTGGTGGTTTTTTTTTTTTTAATTTTAAATGACTTATATTGCCTGTTTGACTTAAATTGTGTCTGTTAAGCAGAGGTGTTAGATGGAGATTAGTATCTGTTTGCCTGTCTTTATACAATATCCTCTGAAAATAAAATTTCTCCTTTGCTTCCCCATCTCCCACCTCCCCACATTGTGAATTTAATTAAGAAGGTGAGGAGTTGTGTTTAAAGTAGTCAAGAGTCTGCCTTTCCAAGCATGCCACGCAGCCTTTCAGATACATAAGTGTGTATTGCAGAACTACACGGTGCGGGTGAAACAGGAAGCAGCTCTTGGCTGGGTAGGATGCTCTGAGGCGCCCTCCACTCTCCGAGAACGCTCTTCAGCTGACTGAAGCAGGGAAGCCGAGCCAATCACAGACCGCTTTCCTAGCTCAGTCACCAGTCTGTGGTTGAGGAAGGGTTTTGCTTTTTTATGCTCTGTATTGGGAAGGCAGATAAAATGCCAGGGCTGGACTGCCTCTGGGGATAACCTCACCCTGTGTGATGTGAATGAATAGCATCTTGCCTAGTAAATCCACGGGAATTGATAAGGCAGACGCAGTTCTTCCAACAGGCCTTTTCTGTCTTTTAGCTGTAGCTGGGGCTTCTGTAGCAATTTTATTTTTGCCTTGAAAGAAGTGCTCTGGATTCTCAGACCTCCATGTATGACAATTTGTACCTGCATGGAATTGAAGACTCGGAGGCTGTAAGTATATTCATAGATAGCTTATTCCCTCTCCCCTCCTCTTCCTCCTCCCACTAACCACCGCCCCCCCCCAACCCCATTTCTTAGGCAACGCAGGGAACATGGAGCTGAGAGCCAACATCATTCGGGTGCTTGCTAGCTGCTGTGAAAATGCTCTCTGTAGAGTTTAGAGTGAACTGAAATTATTTTTTATTATATAATTTCTTGTCATGCAAAAAAGAAATTAGGGTGCTAGCAAAGGCATCTGAGAGTGTAGGCTGTTTGGATTTATACATCACTCGGTCCACGTTTCATCTCACAAGGGGTAACTGCTCCTCGTAGACTGGCTTAAACTATGCAGAAAGTGCCTATGTTTTCCAATAGAAGGGTTCATAGAAAAGGCTCATTCATTATATAATACACATTGTTTATTGAGCTAGCATGAATGGAAGTTGCTCAGCTGTAGCTGTATTATGTGTTTTCTGGCCAAACAAGTGGTGCAGATCTACTGCTTCTTTGTTAAGGAAATCAGATGCAAAGGTTGTGGTCATAGAACACCCCAGTGCAGAGGCAGAGGGTAGTGCCGCTGTATTCTACCCTGAAGACTGAAGTGGGCTCACTTGCGTTTTGGCTTAGAAAACTGGACTCCTTTCCCTCCATAGGTCAGGCTCATGTAATCTATTAAAATCAGGATGAAAATGGTTTTCTGAAATCCCTAAAGTCATACCACCGGAATGTTAGCTTTTAAACATTGGGTAAAGCTTATTACTGAATCTTTTACTATTGCTAGTGGTAGTTCTTGATTTTTCATCCATCATCTAGAAACCTTGCAAGGTAAAATGATCTGGGGTGGCTAATGGGACCTGCTGTGTGGAGTCTGAGTTTTATATGAGTGCAATGCCATACATGTTGCTACATTTGAAACAGGAATGTGTTATATAAGATTCCCTGGCTAAACCACCAAATAAACAGTCCGTAACAACAACAACAACAACAACAAAGCCCTATGGTACACATCAGTGCAGTCATATGTATCAAATGATGTGCTCTCTCCGAAAGATAGAAATTCTCTGTTCTGATAAGGCATTCCATTTTTCCTTCCTGTCTGTGCGTCGGGTCTGACTGTAACTCTGTTTCTGCAAAGTCTCTGCATGTTGCCCAGCGTGCTCGTAAATTATCACACTGCTAGTTTATTGCAAGGGACTGTAGTTTGAAACACTGGTGGCTAAAGAGAGAAAGTCCATGTTTGCAAGTGGGGTGGAAGAATGGAAAAGGCAACTATAGGAGTTCAGTAAAGCAGCAGGGTTCTCCAGGAAGCCTGATTATTTCTCACACCCTTTTCTCCACACTCAGTTATGAAACATGTGATGCCTTATTGGATTGTGATTTTTATTTGCCACCATCGATTTTACCTCAGGCACTGTGTTGCACTTAGGTGGATTGGAGTTATTTCGGAAGAAGCGGTTATTTCAGAAACTGGCTGGAATGGACAGAGTCGGCTAGGAACTGATGTGTCCAGCACCTTGTTCTCTAGAACTGTATAAATTTCCGATGCACTGGTTCAGAGGGGAGCCATTATAAGTATGAAAACATTGCTTTTTCTTTTGGTCCAGCCTCACAGGACAGCCGAGTTTTTCTGTGGGGGGGAAGTGAAGAGTGCAGTGGTTTGACTCTGGCGGGAGTTGATGGCGGGTAGTGCTAGGTACTGCAGTGCTGTGCTCCTGGTGACTCAGTGGTGGCCAGCAGCCTGAGATCCTCGGGGATGTGCGGAGGCGAGGAAGGTGGGAAACCCAAGGAACGACGAAAGACATCTGGCCAATCCTCACTTGACAGTATGGGAAGCTTTTGGTTGGGTGGGGTTGAAAGCATGTCACTTAAATCAGAGGGGAAGGCAGAGGTGTTTGAAGGGGTGGACTGACTCAGAATGCTCATTTGAGTTTATTTGTTTTTATAAGGAAGAATAATGTGATGTGTTACCCAAGATGGTGTGAACAAAGCTTCAAGCCAATGGAGAAGACTAGGCCTAAATAGCTGACCCGGTGAAGTGAGAAATAAAGCCACACCTGGAGTGCCACATCCTCAGCAGTCTTTCTCAGTGCCAATGCATTTATGGCTGTAAGTGTGGGGGTTTGCCCAGGTTGAAGCAAAGCTCTTGGATCAGGTCTGGTGGATAGGTGTGGAGAGGCTTTTCTCCGATGACCAGCTGCAGTCCAAGAATACACAGGCACTAAAAGCTGAGCACGGCACTCTCTTTGGGGGGCTGGGGTGCCATCCGCATTTTTCCGACCTCTCTGCGCTGTTGAAAATGCCTTTGTGGGGTGTGTGGGGGTTTAACATGTGATACGTGATTGTATTCAGCGTGTTCACACAGTAAGTCTGTAATGAGATCATCTTGCCTAGGGACTGATGATATTTTATTCTGAGTAAGAATAAAGCATTATTATACACTGTTAGCACCTCACATCCCCGCAACGTGAGAGAGACTTTGGTACTGTTATGCAAGGTTTTTCTTAAGATTCTGGTCCAGAGATAGATATTAGACTTCTAATACCCTAGCTTTTCATTTGTAACCTCTGTATTTTGTGCTCTCTCTATATAAAGAGAGGAGACAAGAGCTATGTGGAAACATACTTGAGTCTGGGCATTTTAGATTCTTGAGTTCTATGGAGCCTTTTTGGACAAGGCCATTAGCTTCTGCTCTGGTTTCTAGGAGAGTAGTTAATTGTTTGCCTCATTCAGAACACAAGGAAGTACAAGAGATAATTCAGTGTCCCACAGCAAGGGCTCTGCTCAGGAATGAGAGATTTCCAGAACATTACCTTACTCCTTCTGTTACCTTGCCATGGATAAAGGAATGTGTGCTCCTGCATGAGTCCATACCCAGACCCGGCCAGTTACAATAGATCCTGCACACAGACTTGTACTGCGTTGTCTTCTGTGTGAGGACTGCCTTATTCCCACTGTCACTCCCTGCACTTGGTCTTAATATGAGTCCGGGTGGCGAAGATTCTTTTCACTGATTGAACCTCCAGTATACACTATGTATTTTCTTATCTGATTCACAATAGATTTTGATGGATCTGCCCATTGGTATACATGTTTTATAAATGGATTCATTGTGTATTTTTTTGGCGTTTGTGAGATCCTTATGAGTAGATTTCTTTTTTTTTTCATTCAGCAGGTCTATTACACAAACAAAGCAGGGATGTTCTTACGGAGATAGATGGAAGAAGCAAATAAGTAGAAAAAGTTACCTAAAAATCCACCCCAAGATATCATATTGCCTTGTATCCCTTCAGACTATGAATGCACATATATGTGAATGTGTCATTCTAAACCTGCTCCTGTGTGTGTATTGCTTCCTATGCTGTGAAATGATGCTGCCATTTGATGAAAGATACAGCACACGAGGACTAGACTAGCCTGTACAAGAGGTCCTTTGCAAAATTTGAAACTCCTGCATGGCCCTTCTGGAGCTTTGAGCAATTTAAATGAAATATAGATTCTGAGAGTATTTTGTAAAGTGAAGCCAGGGCTATTCGCTTGTGCAATTAATAGTTGTTTTCTCCAACACAATTGCTTCCATTTCCAAATGCTTAAATTCTAAAGTACTAAGGGGGAGAGACCTGATCTTTTTCAGTGAAAAAGGTGATCAGATCATAATTCAGGACATTTACTAGAGAGGAAAATATATTCTTGTAAGTGTTCTCAGTCACAGAAAGGAGCATAAGTATTCACTAATACTGTTAAAAGTGTTATAGATGTAAAAGTTAAAGTGAAGGTGAATTTTACAGACTAGAATGTGCATGTAATATCTGTATGTACACATATTTAAATTTATATACCTCTACATTATTATAAGTATAACTATATGTTAATTATTTAAACTATTCATTTTCTATAAGCTGTACAACTGTGTACATTTGCCTAAAAGTCTGTGTTCCCGCAGGTGTATGTACCTCGCATACCCTGTACATTCATATATAGATATACTCATGCTTTGCTAATTGACAGTTAATGCTGAGTGGGAGATCTCTGCCATACAGCTTTTGGAGATGAAAAATTAACTGCTTTTGACATAAAGAAAGATACCTGAGAGGGTTGAAAGGCATACATCCACAAGAGAATAAAGAATTGCTGCTTTCAAAGATATAATAAAGTTCTTTTAAATACGAAGATATGTCCTTGGGTGCTTGCTAGGGAGGAGGATCAACTTCAAACAGATGGCTTTGTGTGTTTAGGGACCTTTGGAAGAACACTAGGGATTAGGGATATTAAGGATTAGATTCCTTTTGGAAACGAGAAGACTGGAGGTCTTTATGGTTTGGCAGATCAGAGCACCTTCTGGGGTTAGAAAGTCTTTCTGGCCTCTTCCTAGAGAATGAGACCTGTTCTGTTAACGAATCCAAGGTCTGTTGGCTTCACTGGCCAGAGAGGAAAGACAAATGCTGCTCGTGGTTTGTATAAGAAATTTGAGGAAATCAACCTGTTTTACTCAGCTGAGTGATTCCGGTATTTGTTCAGAGTCTAAGTGAATGATGAACAGATACTTCTCTTTAATCAATCCATTCTTAGCAAAGATGGTTTTCTAAAATATATGTTGAAATGATGTGTAGATGCAATGGTCATGGAGATAAAGAGAGAAATTCCTTAAATCTGAGTAGAACCCATGGATTTGCCTCTCCAAGGTCATGAGTCTTGTCACTTTCTCTGCCATTTCCACTTTCAAGTGACAGAATGATGTGTTAGGTTTGATCCCCACGTTTTCTCTGGGACTTCAGTGTCTTCTTTCCTGTTGGTGTTCTTCTTCCTATTAGATTATGATAAGTCCATCAGGATTTTAGAATATAGTCCTGTGACTCCCTCTGCACGTGCTTAGTGAACACTACATTTTTCTATGGTACAAGATATTCTGTAGGAAGGTCAACAATAACTAGGAAAACATGTGCTTTTAGGGAGAAGGTAAGCAAGCATCCTTGCTTTCCTCTTTCCTTTCTGTCAGTTTGGTATAGACCTTATTTCTATGTGGGTGATTCTCTCATCATTCTGCTCACCATCTCCCTTTCATATCCCTTATCTGGGTAAACTGAGCCACCCAAAGAGGACAAGAAGACATAACTGGACTGTTACTGTTTTTTGTTCGCTCTCTTCTCTCCCCCACTAATCCTTTGCCCTGATCATCGTGTCATGAGCTCAGATACCCATGAGACTGGGTTAAAAATTATGCCAAGAAAGCTCTGTAGATAGAGACTCTGTCGCTGATCTAAATCAGGCTGATTTACTTGTCTTGAATGTGTTTGCCTTGGGCCACGCTGACTTGAAAAACAGTAGCAACTCTAAACTGCCACACTGGTCAGGACACCGGCACGTGTTCTTACTTGAGACCAGGCAGCAGTAGGTCACTGCTTGGTGTGTAAACTCAAGGGAGTTTACAGTTCATATACAATAATGACAAGCAGATTGGGAGTTGTAGATTTTTATGCCTTGGACTTTGAACTTTTGAAGATTCTGAGAGTCGGAGTCTACGCTAAAACTGTGCAGCCTCTCTTATAGCACTTATGTGTGTGCCAAAAGGAAGGCAGCTCAGAGAGCTAGTTCACATCATAGTTTGCAAGATCGAAACAGATCAGTGTTTGGGCTTGCTCTGTATTCATGTATTCTTTTATAACATAAATGTATAGTTTTAGTAATAAATATTTTTCTCTCGTTGTAAATGGTGCCATAGCATCAGTACTTCCTGCATCCTATTGTGGTTTTTTGTTTGTTTGTTTTATTGTTTGTTTTGTTTGTTTTCTTTTGCATCTGTTCAAGAGGGATGCCTGGCTGGCTCAGTTGGTGGAGCATGTGACTCTTGATCTCAGGGTTGTGGGTTTGGGCCCACATTGGGTGTAGAGATTACTTTAAAAAAAAATCTTAAAAAAAAAAAAAAAAGAAATAGTGAAACATCTTAAACTTAAAACAGGATGTTTTGAATTTGCTTTCAGCCTTTTTGTTCAGGGGAATTGATGTAAGAGGTACATCCTAACATGAATATTAACAACTGTCAATTATTCAGGAGCTTGATTGCATAATTCGTGAATAATTTAATTCTTATTTTGCCTTTTTAATCCTATTACTTCTTAATCTTCTCTTTTTAGCTTGAGCATCATATAACATAAAAGAGTCTGACCTTCAGTGTTATTTCTTTATTAGCAGATTTGTTGAAAAGTTTGGTAAAGGGTTGTATTTAAAATTTTTTCTCAATCTCTTTAAAACTTACTCTTTGTACTTTGTATCATGAAATAATAGTGTATTGTAATAATGCTGGGATTAAAAGCACAAGCTTGCTAGGGATTACGTCTCAGCTCCCTACTTCCTAATTTGTGGCCTGGGGTACATTTCTTGAACTTTCTGTGCCTCGGTTTCCACATTATTAAAGTGTTCATAATAATGAAACCTACATCTTGGGTGGTTTGGAAGATTAAATAAGGTAATATGTGTAACCTTATTCTTCACATCATGAATATACTTAAGCTTTTGGCATGCTCTTTTCTCTTCAGGTTTTGATATTCCCATCAATTCCCGTGGTTTATTTTCAGAGCAGTTGCATGGTTTTTGACAGTGCTTTCCAAAAATATTATAGTGGTTGTCAAGTGAAAGAATGTCCTAATCTCCTAAGGCCTTCTGATTAGTTTGTTGTATTTTGTTTCAAAAAAGGGGGCAGTAGAGTCTGACTGAAAGAGCACGAGGAGGTGGAAGTCTTGGTCTTTGCTACTGATTAGCAGTGACCTTGGGCAAGTCATTTGTTTCCTCCAGTTCGCAGTTTTCCCTCCTATAAAATGAAGGAGGGAGTAATCTTGATTAGATTACTTCTAAGCTTTCTTCACATTGAAGATAAGCAATTTCTTCAGTTTGGATACAAATGCCACCATATGCCATTTGCTCTTTGAAGAAATCAAGTACCATGGTGTCTTGTATATACTGGGTAAGGTCTCCGTATTTGGTCCCTGAGTCTAGACATTTGGCCTTTTCAGAATCTTTGAAGTAGGAAGTTGTATGTGGTGCACACCTTTGAGAAGACTAGATTTTTGAAGAGGAAAGATGTTTTATTTTGGGGGCACCTGGGTGGCTCAGTCGGTTAAGCAACTGACTTTGGCTCAGGTAATGATCTCACGGTTCTGTGAGTTCAAGCCCTGTGTTGGGCTCTGTGCTGGCAGCTCAGAGCCCAGAGCCTGCTTCAGATTCTGTGTCTCCCTCTCTCTCTCTGCTCCTCCCCCACTCATGTTCTGTTTCTCTCTCTCACTCTCAAAAATAAATAAAATAAAAAAATTTTAAAAAGATTTTTAACTCTAAAGCCCAAATGGTGTTTTGCATATTGCTCATTTGCTTGCCAATACCCACAGTGCATGTCCAGCCCACAGTAATTTGAGCTGAAGACACTTGAGTCTCATCTCTAAGGAAAAAAAAAATCAAAGGCAAATGTTTTCTGAGAAGTGAGCTTCTCCTAACTCTTTTTGATAATCGAGGAGAGATATTTCTACTTTAAATGATCTCCTATCTTTGTTTCTTGGCTGAATTGTCTGAGCTACACACTAGGAGACTGTTGACCAAAAAAAAGTTTAAATAATGGTTTTATGATTGTTATGTTGCTTAATCATCAAGAATGTTTATTGTTGGGTGTTTTCTTGCTTTACAAAATTTTCTTCAGCTCATCATTATTATCCTTTGGGGTGTCCTAAAAGCAATAATCAATCAATTAGAAAACCACAGGAATATAATAATTCTAGGAGACATTCATTATTCTTTTTTAAAGTCATTCATTACTTTTAAAAGGAGTACCTGTGCCTGATCTGTTTAATTTTTCTCTGTGATAAAATGAAAGGCCGAGGGATAAAAATGGCAATCTTTACTTCAGCCCAATCTCTTAAATGTTTGAATGAAGTAAGAGTTGGAAGCAAATATTTATCATGAAGGTAGAAAAATGTGGTGAATATCATGTTAAAATACCTGGTAAGCAAATTAGTTCTCCAGTTCCTTTCCAAAAAGTCATTGTTGATAGCTTAATATCATTTAATTTCAATTGAAGTCCCAGAGATGAAAGTCTTGGACTTATTTGATTCAATGGCTCTATTGATCCAAGGGACAGAATTAAGAATTAATTTATCAGATTTCCAAATCATATTGCATTTGATCAAATTATTAATGCTTAGAATATAGAAATGGAATTATGGTAAAGTTGACAAGGTAGGGAAGCACAGAACATGTGTTAGTCATCATGTTGCACTTTTGGGAAGTGCTAGGATACTGCAGAGTAGAGTAAAGAATAAAACCAAACACATCAAATAGCTAGGTTAGATACATGATTTTAAAAAGAAAAGATCATTTGTTGGTCACGTTTAGTTATTACATGAAAACCAACAATTTGGTATGTGAAACATGATGTATCTTCCTAGAGTGCCAATATTATTTTTTAAATATTGTAACAATTTCTGAAGTCATGTATTGTATTTTATCGATACTAAGCACAGATTCCCCACCTTCCACCCTCAACATTTTGATACATCTAAAATGGAGCTACATCTTAAAACTCTGAGTCTCTTAGTGGTTTTTTTTCTCTTAGTAGTATGTAATTTAACGTTGATTTTTTAAACCATTGGTATCTTTTTTTTTGTTTTTATTTATTTCTGAGTGAGAGAGAGAGAGAGAGAGAGAGCGCGCGTAAGCAGGGGAGGGTCAGAGAGAGAGGGAGATACAGAATCTGAAACAGGCTCCAGGCTCTGAGCTGGTGATCAGCACAGAGTCTGACGCGGGGCTCGAACCCACGAGCCGTGAGATCATGACCTGAGCCGAAGTCGGACGCTTAACCAACTGAGCCACCCAGGCGCCCCTAAACCATTGGTATCTTAAATTAAGTGAAATGAGGTTTTGTGGGGAAATATGCAAATAATACAAAACTGTATAGTATGAAAAATTGGTTTTCCTTAACAACCTCCCAACCTATTCATGTCTCCACAGGCAGCCATGTTTAACAACTCAGTGGGTATCCATTTAGACTTTTTTTCTATACATTGACAAAAATGAATATTTAGAAAAACATATTTGTAAAGGCACATATCACATTTATAATTTTAAAAAATATGAATAAGATCATAATAAATATTTTCCAGTGACTTTTTTTCTTCACCAGAAAATGTACCATGGATCTTCTCCATATGTATTTTTTCTTTCTCACAAGCTGAGTGACATAATGACTGTACAGTATGGATTTACTGTGACAAGTTTAGCCCACTGATAATTTTAGAATATTTCCTGTTTTTCAATCCTATAAATAAATTCTTACATATGGATCTTTGTATATACATGGAACATTTCTCCAGAATCAGTTTCTGGAAATGGAATTGCTGAGTTAAATGATTAGCACATTTAAAGATTTATATATATGTACTGGTATGTATTGTAAAATATTTGTATATTAAAATGAACATTCTTTTTCAGTTATGACTGACGCACATGAGCTCAAAATGAAATAGAGGACTTCAAAGAAGTTTCTTGGTTGTGGGAAACAGCATTAGGCTGTGGCCTCCAGGTATCCTAAGAAGAATTTTTTAGTCTCTTATAATAATTTCGCTTTAAAAAAACCCCACAAAATCTTGTGAAGTTCATCCCTCTTTACTTAAAAATGAAAAAAACCTGAGGCCCAAAGAGGTTGGGCAACTTATGCAGAAAGACCCAGACAGTTTACAGTGGAACTGGACCTAGAGCTGTCCTCAGATCTCTAACTAGAGCAGTGGTCTTTTCACAATGCCAAACGCAAGAGTTAATAATATAAAAAACTGTAATAGCCCGCTGAAGGGTGGTACAGTCATTATTTGTATGGTGCTTGTTTGACAGCTTACAAAGCAGTTGGGAATTGGGAGAATCTCCAAAACAGAGAACAGCTTGCCCTCTGACCCCAATGTTGAGACCTTTGGAATCCAGATTAGAGTCCTGATTTCTTTCAAGCTTTCTTGTTTGATGTTGCTTTCTAATATGGTTCAAAGTCTCCAGTTTGATGGATTGAAACGACAGCACACCCACAAAACCTAAACGTACATAAAAGCCCGGTGCTAGAGAATGTCAGAAAGAGGTTTTGTGTTTTAGGGGAATGTTAGAATTCTCATTATTTGTATGCAGGTCTTGATGATGATTGCACGTGGATGCTACATTTGGCCTTAGTCAAGAGCACCAGAGTTCCATGTTTATTTTGTTTTTCTTATTTTCAGTCCTCCCTATGGGCTTTCAATTCAGGGAAACATTTGCAGGGTTTAGTAGTGATATGTATTTTTTAGTAGTGATATTTTTAAAAAACAAAAGAGATATCAATATTCTTAAAATGCCAAAGGAACTATAAGTTTTGAGTGGGGTTCCTTCAGAATCAATCAGAATCCCTACAAAAAAGAGCATCCTCAAATTAGGATAGTTTGAGAGGTTTAATAAATAGAAGAGGTGGTTTTGGGTATAAGGAAGCCACAAGGAATACCACAGTACTCCCAGGGTTGGTAACTGCAGAAACTGTTACCTCCCTTAGAGCATGGTTATAGGAACCCAGGAGGGCTAAGTTCTGCCAAGAAGACTATCATGAGATGGATGCAGTCTTCCTGGGGGAGGGATATAGGAAGCTTACCACCATTCCACAGGGAGGGAGCCAGGGAATCTCTTTCTCTTCCCTCACTCTGATCCATGCTAGGGTTCTGACTGGCCAAACACAACCTGAAGCCCAGAGCAGGGCTTATAGGTCAACAACACAGGGTTGACCAACAGAGGGGGTGGGGTGGAGGGTGATTTGGAGAGGTAAATGGATGTTGATTTCATCCACGTCACTAATGGGCCCTGTCTGACTATATTGGTCTCGGTAGATGACGTCATGCAATTCGAAGACATTCCTGAAACACAATTCTGAAGATGTTAGTGAAGCTCTAAAGGAGCTGCTGTTGGTCATTTTCCATTGGAGATATGTGTTGGCTTTGATGGGCCAATAATTCTACTTCAGATGGTGATCTGGATTTTTAATCCTGCACTGTTTTTTAAAATTATTATCAAGATTTGGAGTACTTAACAAGGTCTAGAAATGGAATAAAATAAAAAGCTTAAATGTTAGTGTTGGGGACAAGGTTTGAGAAGCCAAACTATGTGGGCTTCCATGATTGCCTTCGAGTACAGGAAGGTCTTCTGCTGATAATAAGCAGAGAGAAAAACAGGTAGCAGACCAGCTTGTGGCTCTGCTGTGCTCCATGGTCATGACCAGATGAGAATAATTCTCAGGATTTGTCCTAATGTCATTATATGATGATTCCCACCACGCAAAACAGTGGGAGGGCTGGTGGGAGTAAGGATTAGCATCATAAGATTTCACAGTTCTGACAACAGCCTCCTTATTAGAAGATAGATGGACTAAGTGGGGGTAGGAAAGTCAAGAGGAGTGTTTCCTTTACGGTGTTGGAAGCAGAACTTGGTTTTGAAAGTAGACAAAGCCCTTGGAAAACATTAGCATGGAGGTCAGGCCTTGCTCTTTTCATTAAAGCTAAACAGACCTTGGATGTCTCTATTAAAAGTCCTGTTGACTAATTGCTGGTTATACAGCGTGTGAAATTTGTGAGAATCCATTGAATTGTACACATATAATATGTGCATGTTTCTGTATGTGCGTTATACTTCAATCAGAAATTCTGGGAGTCTCTTCTGGGAAAATAAGTCTAACTAGCGGGATTCTGGGAGCTAGATATAATCAAGGCTCTTGCTTCTAATTGTTAGGACTTGTGAAATGTAGAAGGGAGTAGATTCATATGCTGACTATGTACTGGAGTCCTGGGTTCAGAAAGAGCAATAAGTCTTGACCAGTGGGCCATTTGGCCAAGGATGGGACACGTGATTCATCACTGGGTGATAGGAAGACCATTCAAGTTCCTGGAGCAGGAGGCTCTCTCACTGGGTGATGCTCATCTTGGCCTTTTGCATCATGCCCTCCCTGGAACGGGTCGTTAAAGTAGTGCTCACACACCCATGTGTGGCAGATGCCTCACTTCTCTGAACATTATGATTTTTAAGGTAAGGAGGACTCTCGAAGTAGATTTTCTCGCTGCCTTTAGCATGGTCTGCAGGGTCAGAGCCAAGCTGTTCTCAGGGGTGAGACCTGGTTCTTATGCTTCCAGAAACATGCCATTGCCTCAGCAGAGAGTCCATTCTGGTCAAAGGGGATAAAATGAAGATTGCTGTGAGTCGTGGATGAGGTCTGTTGAAATAAGGTCCTAAGGTTCCGATGTTTGCTCCTGGGACGGTGTGTGCTTGGTACATGGGTGTCCACACTCAATAGAGAAGTGCTGTGTAAGTCTTTAAATATATGTAAGGAGCTGCATTAAAGCCAAGCTAGCGTATATATTATACGAACGCTGCTTGAATGTTTTCATTTTCAGAATTTACATGCTTATAAAATAACATGTTATTTTTAGAGATTGGTTTCTTATATTATTTTTATAGCTCTTATTCTTAAATTATTATTAGCACAGAGTGCGGTCTTGCAAGAAGGAAGAGGCGGGTCTCATAATTGAAGTATACTATTACCATTTGTTGTTATAGATGCTTTCATTATCCGTGGTATTTTGAATGGTGTTGTTTATGTATGAGAGAGAGAGGGAGAGAAAGGGAGAGGGAGAAATGCCTTGGATCAAAGCTAAAGTATAAGGAACTATACAAGATATAACTATCAGGATTTTAATAGGACTGAATAGTATGTTGATAAATATGTATTGTTTTGCCCTGGTTTTGAAATATACACTGATAGAAAAGTAGCTTAAAAAAAAGGTGTTCATGCTACATTTCAAACTTAGTATAAATTATCTGAAGAATTTTAAGAGAAGGAAAAATAGAGAAGAATATAAATAAGGTAGAAAAAAGACAAGGAAATGCATAACCTAGATTCTGTGAAAGTTTTGATTCATATCCCTTTTAACTAAAATATGTTCTGGCAGTGAGATGTGCAACTAGTTGTTAGATTTTTCATTTGAGTGTTGCATTTACATAGAGAAGCTGGCTTTCAAATGCCAGCCAGCAGCCAACTCAAATACTGAAGATTTGTCTAACTCAGTGACTAGTTTAGTAAGAAGATATCTTGAGGATGTTGAGGGGGAGGGCACACATCAGATACCTTGTTCTGGAAACCCAGCCAGAATCCTCTCAGTTATGATCTATCTGATTCTTAGAGTATTTGAGTTTTCGATTCTTAATTCAGGGCTTGCAATGATGCTGTGAACATAAAACTGCACTTCTGCATACTTAATGGAAAATGAATAATTTCAAAGTTCCAGAATCCTTCCTGGAGAAAACTTGTGGATATTCAGTAGGTTCTGGCTATAATCTGTTACCATTTCTGAGAAGCATAAAAAGTGTGCATTATCCCATAAGCATTTATGTTACATGACTTCCAAGATCCCCTAATCAAGGACACTGATAGACTCTGGAAGCATTTCTTTATTTACTGATTGGACCTATCTCTGGGTCCTGAGTCTACAAGGAATTTTTAGACCTTTCTGCTATCCTGGAGACAGATCAGACACTAATAGATACTCCCTCCTCCCTTCATTGCATCTATTTTTCAGTTTCTAGGAGCCCTCTTTTTTTTTTTTTTTTTTTTTTTATGGATCACACATTGTGTTAGTATTTTACAGAGCACACTTTGGGGGAAATTATTTGCAGTAGGTAATTAGGAGCTGTTGAAAGATTTTTCAATGGGAAAGGTGTAATCAGATATGCATTGGTCAGAGTGGAAGATGGATTTGAGGAGGGAGAATCCAGGCAGGGAGTTCAATTAGAAAGCTGTTGAAATAGTACAGTGAAGTGTTGAAGTGGCGTAGGCCTCAACTAGGGCAGTAGCAGTGGGAATAGAGAGGAGTAGGTGAACTGAGAAATATTTAAGTCATAAATGCAGCAGGTGTAATGACTAATTAGCTTAGGAAGGGAAAGAAGTCTGGAATGAACCCCTCCACTTCTGGCTTGGGTGACTGACTGGTTTGGATGATAGTGCTGCTGAGATTGGCAAACTAGGCCATTTCTTCTGATGACTTTTTTTTAAGTTTATTTATTTATCTTGACAGAGAGAAAGCACGAGCAGGGGAAGGGCAGAGAGAGAAGGAGCGAGAGAATACCAAGCAGACTCTGTGCCGTCAGTGGAGAGCCTATGAATCATGACTTGACCTGACATCAAGAGTCAGAGGCTTACCCAACTGAGCCACCCAAGTGCCCCTCTTCTGATGCCTTTTGAACTGACCCATAGGAGTTTAGGTTAGAAACGGGGTCCAGGTTCTGAGATTTTCAGTCCTTCAGCTGTTAGGCTTGATTCCTGGCTAAGAAAATTACTGGTTTCATTCCACAGTCACAGAATAGTTTTGTTCTGGACAGCCAGGACCTACAGTGACCAGGAACTGGCTGTAGAATAATTATGTTCTAGCTCTGTGCATTCTGGCCCCCATACTCATTTACATATCCTATTATGAATATCTGGAAACCATAGAGGAAATGTGCTCTCTGTCTTGAGGAACTTCTCATCAAAGAATCTTCAAATTGATTTTTAATCATCCGTTTCCTTAGTAAATGAGTATTATTCCAAGTAACAACTACATTATAAAAAAGGGCATTTGGGATATTGCTCAGATAGTAACCAGGAAAAAAATGCATTTAAAAACAATCTTGTTTTTATTTATTTTTTTTTAATTTTTTTAATGTTTTATTTATTTCTAGGAGAGAGAGAGAGAGAGAGAGAGAGAGAAAGACAGCGTGAGCAGGGAGGGTCAGAGAGAGAGGGAGTCACAGACTCTGAAACAGGCTCCAGGCTCTGAGCTGGCAGTCAGCACAGAGCCCGACGCGGGGCTCAAACCCACGAACCACGAGATCATGACCCAAGCGAAAGTCGGACGCTTAACTGACTAAGCCACCCAGGAGCCCCAACAATCTTGTTTTTAAATAATATTGTCTTGTATATGTTTATTTTTCTATTAAGGAATAGAGGATCATAATATTTTCCCAGAGTATATCTATCTCTTAATTTTATTATTATTTTTTTAATGTTTAGAGAGAGAGAGTAGGGGAGGAGCAGAGAGAGAAAGAAACACAGAATTTGAGGCAGGCTTCAGGCTCCAAGCTGTCAGCACAGAGCCTGTTGTGGGGGCTCGAACCCATGAACCGTGAGATTGCAACCTGAGCCGAAGTTGGGTGCTTAACCGACTGAGCCACCCAGGTGCCCCATCTCTTAATTTTAGTAGATGAGTCTCTGACCATTAATTTGATATGCCCATTGATGTATGTGAAAAAAAAAAGATCCCCAGTCACATAAATTTGTTAATAACCACATTCTGTGTCCCTTTCTCAAAGTTTCACAGCACACCAGAGGCCACTAAAGTCTCTTAGCATTCTGAATAAATAAATTAAATTTTGTGTAACCCAAAGATATTGCAGACTTCTTTGACTTTAGAACCCGTTTTTTCCCATAAGGAATACCTATTAACTACTTAAAAGAATTAGTGTGCTGCAGAATTCACTGGAGGAAATGCTGGTCTAGTACTTACATTGGGCTTATTTGCTGGAAACATTCTCAGTATCTCAAATTGGGTGGATTTTATGCACTGGAATAGAATTTACATTAGAAAAGCATATATATGTTTCTGGAGACTTCTTCTCTGAGACTCTGATTCAGTTAGTTTGAAATGGGGCTTAGGATTTGCATTGTTGACATACCTTCAAGAGAAGATTTTCATGTAGACACTATAGCACTTCCATGAGAGCACACAATACTTAGTTTCTCTTTTCTTTCAGGTCCCAATATATTTGTCCTATTTCCCTCTTGAGTAAGAAAAAAAAAAGCACTTTCAAGTAGGAAAGTCTTACTCATCTCCCTACCTTTGCTTGCATAGCCTTGCATACCTCACATGCACGCCACAAGACAGGCATTCAATAAACGGTTGCTGGGATGAATTGAAATTCAGTCACCTTAATTCCTCGAGAAATCGAGAGGAACCCAGGGAGTGGTCAGAAATGATTGAATTAGTTCAGGAATTCCCAAGGGATCGATGGAGTTTATATATATGTGTGTGTGTGTATATATGTATATATATACATATATATCTCCATGATCAGTTATACTACTATTTTTCCTTGAAAAGTCAAAGTAAATTTTAAAATGGAGGTTAGTAGATTTAGGAAATTAAAAGGCCTTTATTTTTTAATGTTTATTTTTGAGAGAGAGAGAGCAAGCTTGAGCGGAGAAGGTAGAGAGAGAGTCGAGGACAGAGGACACAAAGTAGAATCTGTGCTGACAGCCCCACATGGGGCTCAAACTCACAAACCATGAGATCATGACCTGAGCCGAAGTCGGATGCTCAACTGACTGATCCACCCAGGTGCCCCTAAAAGGCCGCTATTTTTAGAAGAGCCAGAGTGTTATAGGGAAACTCAGTCTTCTCTCCAGATATTTCCAACAGGGCTATGTTGATTGTAAACAAATTGATGACACTAACCCTCCCTCCCACCCTACACTCCCTCTACCCTTTTCCCTAGAGTTCACTTCTCTTAACAGTTTGCTTTTAAATAACAGCTTTATTGTGATGTAATTTACATACCACACAATTCACCCAGTTAAAGTGTGCAATTCAGTGGTTTTAGTATATTCATAGAGTTGTGCCACAATCACCACAGTCAATTTTAGAACATTTTAATCACACCAAAAAAAATTGCATACACATTAGTAGTCACTCTCCATTTCCTGCCAATTTCCCTAGGCCTTGGCTGTCTCTGTGGATTGGCCTGTTCTGGATATTTTGTACATGTGGAATCAGTCATACAATATGTGTCATTTGATGACTGGCTTCTTTGGCTCAACGTAATGTTTTCAGGTTCATCATATCATAGCACGTATTAGCATTCTGTTTCTTTTTATTGCCATGTAATATTCCACTATATGGATATAACACATTTTATTTATCTATTTGTTGATGGAGATTTGGGTTGTTTTCACTTTTTGGCTGTGATGAGTAATGTTGCTCTGAACATTTGTAACAGGTTTGTGTGTATATGTGGAACTTAACGGTTTCTTGACCAGTCACTTAAAATGTAAGCCATAATTTGAGATATACTAAAGATATATAGTAAATCCTTCGACTGTGAGTAACTTGTTCTGCAAGTGTTTAAACAGATGAGCTTCTATTTCTAATAAATTTTAACTTGATAAGCTAGTGATGTCTTGCAATATGAGTAGTACGTGATGGCAGTGTCGCATGATCACAAATGAGCCAATGGTCCCCCCGTTCTCTCTCTCGCTGCAGGATTGTGGGTGATCATCTCTCATGCTTGGCTGCTCCATCTCAGGCTGTGCAGTGTTTGGCAGGAATCAGTGATTTTTCAAAACGTTGGAAGGTGCCCACAACTGGCACTAGTGTATTTTTTGTCACTTCAAAGCACCTATGGACAGTCCTTTGCTTTTCCACACAAGAGTAAGCCTAGGAATGATTTGCTTCATTCTAGGTCATTGGATAGGTTCCTGGTTAAAGTTGAATGAAAAGAAAAAGGTTCCATTGAGCCAATAGATAGCAGTGATTCCATTATTGATAGTGGAAGTCATTCTACACAATAACCCTCCTTTCTCTTGTCTCCCTCACACCAGCCATGAAGGTTTTCAAAGGTGAGTGCAGATTAATTTATTGTTCTTTATAGTTTGTATTTTCTTTATTATGTTGTATTATGTTACAGTATTGTAATCATTTTTATATGAATATTTTTGGGTTGTATAATGAATGATCTGAGTTTCCATTGTTTCTTATGGAAAAGCTAGCTTTGTAAGAGTGCTTTGGGTTACAAGCATGTTTCTGGAACGAATTATGCTTGCAAACCAAGGTTTTTTTTTTAATGTTTGTTTTTTTTTTTAATTTATTTCTAGGAGAGAGAGAGAGAGAGACAGCTTGAGCAGGGGAGGGTCAGAGAGAGAGGAAGTCATAGACTCCGAAACAAGCTCCAGGCTCTGAACTGGCAATCAGCACAGAGCCCAACGCGGGGCTCGAACCCACGAACCGTGAGATCATGACCTAAGCGAAAGTCGGACGCTTAACCAACTAAGCCACCCAGGCGCCCCTGCAAACCAAGGTTTTATTGTATTGATGATTCAAAGTATTATAGAATCCTAGTCCATTGACCTATATGGCCATATCTCAGCTATTCTCATGTAACCCTGCTCTAGTCAGTGTGATTCTCTGAGAGTTGCTCATAAAGACAGTTATCAGTCTCAAGTACAAGAATTATGGACACCATCGTCTCCGTTGGGAGAGCTCTTCTCTGCCCACCCCTCTTTACAGCTTTTGTAGGGACAGGGTCCAACTCTCCAACTTGTGAGACGGTTCCCAGCGTTTCCAAATCTTCTGGACTCAATAGCAGTGTATAGCCTATTCATCTGGGCATTAACCATCTGTTGCCTCATTTGACTAATTCACTGTTTCATGCATCTGGGTCTTATCTCTACAAATACAAGGTGCTGGAGGGCAAGGACCAAGTCCTTTCATTCTTTTGTGCCTCCCTTATTTAAACCCCAACTATACCAAGGGTAAGAAGGAAGTTAATATTGAATCAGTGAATGAATGCTATAGCTCAAAGCCTCCATGACACTGTGATGCATAGTAAAATGGGACTGGTTTGCACCAACCAGTGAGGAAATGACGAGAGTCATCAATTAAACCAGGTGCAGCTCTGCAATTTTGAGGGGCTCATTTAAAGAGCTGCTGACTTGTCACAGAAAATGCTGAAAGGCATTCTGTGTAGAAATAATCCTGTCTGAACATCTCTTCGTTTCTTCTTCCTTGTTCTCATTTGCAAGGACATGTTCAGGGACATTGTCTTTAAAATAAGATCCTTGCAACTTCCTCTCTTTTATTTCCAAGCTCAGATCATAATTTAGCAACTCTGTCATTATCAGAGCCATTGTGTCTATGATGGTCATATCCAAAATTTCTATGACTCCTCAAATGAGGTCAGTTGAATGAGCACTACATAAATGGACCTTATGTTAATTTGTAAACCCAAATGAAAACAAACAAAAAATACAGGAAATGAGATAGAAAGGTATCATAACTAGAAACAGAACAAAGTATTTTAGTTTTTCCTGCACTTGGCAATGAAAATTTCAACCATTTTCCTATAAAACCTACTCTTCAGTCAGTTTTCTATAGATGAGAGTATAAACAAATCATCCCAGCTCTTTCTTTACAAGTTAATTATGAAAAGATCCATGGAAATAATTCTGCCTAAATACAATTAAATAATAAATAAAATCAGTATGTTAACTCATAGCTTTAATTTTTGTGTGATATTGAAAAGAACCGTAGGGTAGCAGTGATTGGTCATTGCTACCCGAGTACTTATTACTTCAGGGCCATCCTTATTTGCTTTTTCATTATAATAGGTAGAATAGATCTAATGGTAGATCTCTTCAGCAGGAGTGTGTCCTTGGATCCTGAGGCTCATTTATGTAAAGACAGGGGTTGTCTGAGTGACTTCCTTAAGTTCTTACTATGCAAAACTAAGGCATCAGCTTTGTAAATTAATCCTAGACCTAACTGTTCATGGCCTTTGTGTAGGACCGGTAAATAAACCAAAGTGTTACCAAAGAATTGTTTATAGATGCACTTTTTTTCTGAACATCTAAACAGGTAGTACCTGTGGCATGTCTGATGCTGTAGGGGTGGGTAGCTCTTGTAAGAGTAATAAAAATAGAAGATGTGCCCAGTATGAAAATACTTATCAAGAGGACCAGATTCATCTATGTGAAACAACAAGGAGGGATCATAAAATAATGGTACAGGCTTTATTCTTGCAGAAAGAATTGGATTCATCATCACAGTGCTTGCCATTTACAAACTGTTGAGATTTGGAGAAATTGTTTACCCCCCTGAGTTTATCTCCTTATCAGTACAATGAGGATAATGATGTTCCTATGTGGTTATTGTGGTGATAAAATCAATTTAGAGAACATATGTAAAGAGCTCAATAAAGTTCCTGACACATAGTAGTTTACTAAAGTTTAGGTATTGGGATACCTAAAGTTGGTTGGGCATCCAACTTCAGCTCAGGTCATGGTCTCATGGTCTGTGAGTTAGAGCCCCTCATTGGACTCTGTGCTGACAGCTCAGAGCCTGGAGCTCCTTCAGATTCTGTGTCTCCCTCTCTCTCTGCCCCTCCCATGCTCATGCTCTGTCTTTCTCTTTCAAAAACAAACAAACAAACACTAAAAACAGTTTTAAAATGAATTTTGGGTATTATTATTATTAATAGATTAATAGGAAGACAGCTTAGGGTGACTGAAATAGTAAGGTTTAGGGACTTTGGCATAGAGTCTAAACCCAGGTACAAAAGGAATTCCGAATGATAGAAAAGCTTTGGAAGAATGGAACTCTTCTGTATAATTTCATAAAGTAATAATACTTAATCCAGACCACTGTAATCATGATAATAGTCACCATGTGCTGTGGGCCAAAATTGTTCTAAGTACTCTACATGGATTCCTTCCATTAATTTTCACAACAACCCCATGATGTAGATACTTTTACCATTCATTGCTAGTGATTTTAAGTGATTTGTCCAATGTCACAGTAAACAATAGACCCAGGACTCGAATCCAAGGTGTTTGATCCAGAGCCTCTTCCTGAAAAGGGGAAGTGAGAGGTTGGGGATATGGGTGGGGTGGACTCATGTTAGATCAAATGAAGAAACAGAACAACAGGAGAAAGAATAAATAAAGTACTGGCAGACCAATAAGGAGGGAGACCTGCTAGTGACTGGGCATGGCTTTCAGACCCAAGTGTTTAGACTGGTCTGTAGGCAGAGGGGAGGTAGAGCCTCTCGAGGGGGAGGTTCCCTTCCCTGGGAACCAGTGGTTCCCAGACCACTGGGAATATGGTGGTCTCACATTACTGCATCTCTTCCCTGTGTGAGTTCTTAGTGATAAGGACTGAGCCTATTAAGGTACATTTTCTGTGTCAGGGCAGAATCTTTCATCTCAGCTCTGTTATCTCTTAATTTTCTTAAGCCTAGGGCAGAAATTGCACTCTAGTACTCCATGTAACATGCAGCTTCTTCTCCAGATATATCCTGTCCTTTCTTCTCCACAAGCCATTCACTCACTCATCCATGTATCTTTTCAGCCAGGTCTGAACATTTGAAGACTGTGCTAGCAAAGTGCTGAGCAGCGCCAAAAGCAGTTTTCCTTCCTTCTCACACAGTTCTCTAAAATTTACCCTCTATTACTAGGAATGTAAATGTTTCGAGTGTTTTTGAGAGCAATGCCAGAATGTGAATCAACTACATCACTAAACATGCTGTTAGTGCAGCTGACAATCTTTTTCCAATGAAGACATCAGGGCATTGATTTGCATTCTGGTGCACACTCCAGTCTTCTTTGGGGGCAGCCTTTAAGTCCTGGGCTAGCTGCTTTGGAGGTCTTTTTTTTCTAATCAAGTTATTTGTCAGTTTTAAATATATCTCGTGCATATATACTTCCTTTGGGCTTTCTTTTTGAAGTGTCTGGGAAACAGGATCCATTTTGGTACCCTCGTTGGAGATCACCTGTCGATGGAAGTGGGGTGTGGTAAGGGGTCAGGAGAAAGAGGAGGCTCAGGCAAGAAGGACCTTCAAAGATCTTTTCTAGCCTGTGCTTGCTTGCCCTTGTCTGGGTTATACTTATAGCTGTCCAAGAGTGGTCTGTGTTTTATAGAAACAGTGACCTCCAGAATCCTATTTCTAGGTGCCTCTTCCTTCCAAATAACAGTTACTCTCCACTGAAGGCTTACTATGAACCGTGGGTTATTTCAGGGCTGATACATATGGCTATTTGTATAGCACACAGATGGGGCATAGCTGGTGTCTATTCTGATTGGATTGCTTATTTCAGCACTTACTCTGATTACTTGGTATTGATATCATACCAGTTATCAAACAATTTGAATATCACCCTTCACTTTCTGAATATGCTACATGATGTATATCATTTAGTTCTTCCAAGAGCAGGTGAGATAGTGTCATTACCCCTATTTTACAGACAAGGAAACTGAGGCACAGAGAGAGTAAATAACTTCTGGTGGTCCCACAGTTATTCCATGGTGGTATCCACATACATACCCAGAGCCTCTGGGCCTTCCTTGTATGCAGTGCTACTTTGCAAGCTCTAGAAAGTCCTGTTTCAATTCTCTAGAGCCTAAATAATGTCATGCTGCTTTGTTTACTAGGTGAGGTATCTGAGAATATGCCTCCTTCTGGAAGACAGGAGGAGGGAGGCTTAATCAGCTTCCTTGTGCACAGCACTCCAGCTTCATCATGACTGTTTTCTAAGTATGAAGAAACTGGCACAGCCACAGCAGAGGCCAAACTACAGTCTGCAAGCATCTCTTGAGTTACTTTCCTTGCAGCCTGCTGCATGTGTTCTGCGATGGGACCTAAGCTTTCCGCTCATGCATGGACTTCATCTTGTTGCCCTGATTTAGGATGTATCTCATTCTCTTAAACTATCACATTCCACCACTTAAAGGAGCAAATTGGAACCTGTGCTCGTTGACCTCTCTAATTCTGCCAGCTCCTCTCAACTCTCAGCATCTTTAAAGGAAATTGAAAAATGTCGTCACCTGTGTGTGTGCCAACTCTGGAGGGCTCGCTCTGGCCAACTCAAGCGTGTAACACTTCAGTCATCAGGAGGCTGATTATAGGGAAAGAGTTGAAGAAAGAGAGAGTGAAATTGGGGCAGTAGGTTTAAAAGCAATTTTTAAAAATGAAGGTGAACTTCACATACCATGAAATTAACCATTTAAAGGTAAACAATTTGGTGGCAGGTAGTACATTCACAATGTCATGTAACAACCATGTTTGTCCAGTTGCAAAGTATTTTCATCACTCCACAGTAACACCCGATACCCATCAAGCAGTCACTCCCCACTCCTCCCTCTTCCCACCCTGGGCATCCAGTCTTTCTGTTTCCGTGAACTTACTTATTTGGATATTTCAGACACATGGAGCAATTCAGTGTGTGACCTTCTGTATCTGGCTTCTTTCACTTTAGCATAATGTTTTTGAGATTCATCCATATTGTAGCATGTATCAGTACTTCCTTTTTATGGCTGAATAATATTCCATTACGTGGATATACCACATTCATCTCTTGGTGGACATTTGGGCTATTTCCACTTCCTGCTGCTGGGAAATTTTTTATGTAAGTATTTGTTTGAGTACCTGTTTTCAATTCTTTGCAGTGTATACCCAAGGGTGGAATTGCTGGGTCACATGGTGATTGTATGTTTAGCTCTTGAGGAATTGCCAAACTGTCTTCCACAGGGGCTAAAGCATGGGTCATTAGTTTCAATACAGAACTTTAGGGCAGATGTCATGAAGACAGGAAAGGACATGACTGTCTCTACTTAAAGTCTACACATCTTGAAACAAGACTAAAAATTACAGTAGGATGTCTTCTAGACACCAGTATCGAGCAATAAGAAAAACATAGCTGTATACCCAGGGGAACAGAGAATTTCTTGTCTCCACAGTCCGTCTCCTACTGGGATTATTGGGATGACCTCATCACTGGTTGCTCTCCCTCTGCTGTTGTCCCTTTCCAGTCCGTCCCTTGGAATAGTCTGCTCTTGGAATTAGCTGTTTAAAATGCAACCCTTACTTGGTACTCATCTAGTTAAAATCCTTAAATGGTTCCCCATGGCCTTCAAAATATATTCCAGATTTCCTTCCTTGGCACATCAGGACCTTTATGCACTGGCCCTTGCTGGGGTCTTTAGCTTCAGTTTCTCCCTTCCTCCCTCAGGCATCATCACACTTGAGCCACGTCACCTACTTGTAGGTCCCCAAGTGGGTCATGTTCTTGCATCCCTCTATCCCTGTGCCCGTGTTCTCTCCTTCACCTACAGGGCTAACTGTCACATCTCCTTAAGGCTCTTCTCAAACACCTTATCTTGCCAGAGTCTCTCATGACTCCCCAGTCTGAACTTATGGTTCTCTCCACTGTATTTTAATGGCTTCTTTATGTCTTTTACTAGGCTCCAGGAGGACAGGGACAGTTACTCTGTTTAGTTCATCGTGTGTGTCAAACACCTGCCACAGTGCTTGGCACAAAGGAGCTCTCAAAATAGATGTCTGAACGAAACCAGTAAAGGTAGGGTGTAGCCAGGTCATTCATGCCTGGTTTCAAAAAAAATGCAGCAATTTATTCTATAAATTTCAAACTTACTGCATTAGAACATGCTCTTGCATATTGGAAGGGGAGAGGCAGAAAGGCGGGAGGCATGAAGGGCTTTAGCTCTTGGAGTGAATGCCTCTCTGATCCTACCCCATTCCACGCTCATTCTGCACTGTGGCCAGGGGCAGAGGAACTTCCATGTCCCTGAGAGTATAAGACACTTGGCGGGTATAGCTGCTTCCATTAGTCCCAACGTTTTTAGTCTGTTTTTGGGACCTCTGGATCAGAGCACATAAAGGGACATTTGAAATCAAAGTAGGATCTGCCTTCTGCCCAGCCTAAGTGTCTGCTCTTCTTTGCTTACACAGCACACGTTATATAATTCGTACTTTGCAGGCAGCTGCTAGGTGATGCCGCTACCTTCTGGCTCTGCAGCTAAATAGGAAATGCTCACTTAGGAAGTGTGGCATGGGGCTAGGAAGACTTTTTAACTTCAGGTCTCTACAGAGAAAATGACACCAGGTTCATTCCTAGGTTCTCATAGGGGATTTTTAAGCAGCCAATCCAAACGTGAAAATGCACTAATGACCCAATATCCATACCCACATTGTTTTATGCATGCCCCATACTGAAGGCCCAAGAAAGCCTCCTCGTGAACCATTGGTCTGAGCTCCTACGTGGAACATTGGAATGCCCACCTACCTCCTGCAGCCGCAGCTCAGAAAAGACTTCTTAATATACTTCTGTGCTCTCTCATTAGCCTTTCCTTTCCCTTTTTTAAATCTACTGCTGCTTGTTTCTGTAAACCAGAGACAAGTCTGCCCACAAACAGCCCTTCTCATAACATGATTAGAATCTGATCTCCTATGACTCTCTGTTGGGGCAGGCGCCTGTGGAAAGTGCAGGGCGGGCTCAGAAAAGGCAGACAGAGCAGGCAGTACTCCCTCCCAGTTCCGAAACCTCTGCTGTCAGAGCCAGAAGACCTCACAGCTGTATGCAAATCAAAGTATCTTCTCCTTAAAGGACCCCTGCCATAAATGCTTCCAGAAGCACCTTTGAAAAGTGCATCGACATTTCAGCCCACTTGGGAACCGTTTCTAAAGTTGCTTAGCTCATGTGTCACCCGTAACTCCTGCAGCAGCGATTCTGAAGGTAGAGTCCACAGATCGCAGCAGAATCACCTGGGAAGCTGGTTAGGAATGCAACTTCTGGAACCCCCCTTTAGGATCCACTAGAGGCAGCAAGGAGCACCATCTTTAAAAAGCACCAGAACCGCAGACTTGCAGGTCAACAGAGCAGCACACGTTGAGAGGCGAACTCCAAACATCTATTTGCACACCTTCAGAGCTCCTTCCCTGTTGACTCACCTGGGTAACCCTGTCATCGAGCAACGACAGGACCAGCTGCACAGCACCTGCTGCCGGCTGTAGAGAGCTCTTCTGGAGATCTGATTTAATCCATTCTGTTCAGCCGCATTGCTTTTTTTCTGATGACTGCTCTGCTCTTCACACTGGCCACACACAGAATGTTTTTCATCCAGTGTCTCTCTTTGGGGGATTGGGCTGAAGTCAAATCGCAGGCTGGGAGCACATGTCCCACCAGGATTTGTGGCACGAGGCATCGTGATTTATCCAGATTTTGTTTTCTAAAGGACCCGGAATCGCCACAGTCCTTCAGCGTCCTAATCTCACTTCTCTAAGGATCTAGGGAAGGAATCCTTACAATCTGATGAAGTATCCCCCTCCGAAGGACCGTTTCTGAGAAAATTGAAAGGGAGAAGCAGCATCTCTCTGGGACCGTTTACTTGTGTCTTGCCCCTTGCTGCCTCCCCCTGCCAGCTACCTGACGTCCTCCTAGAGCACTTGGCTGTTTACCTATCACACAGCCCGAAGCTCCGATCCTTTTCTGACTGCTGATTGCCTGTCAGACCTTCCGTGTCATGTGGCTGCTGTTCTCGGCGTTTTGCTATAGCTAAGTTGAAGACCTGATTGTCAAATGTTAAGGAACGCTAATGGTTTAAAGCAGCCTTGCCTCTCTCTGATAATATTTACATCTTAGTAGCAACCTCAGTGAAGCGAACACGTAAGAATTCGAGGCTTCTGGGGCACCTGGGTGGCTTAGTCGGTTAAGCGTCCGACTTTCGCTTAGGTCATGATCTCGCGGTTCGTGGGTTCGAGCCCCACGTCGGGCTCTGTGCTGACTGCCAGCTCAGAGCCTGGAGCCTGTTTCAGAGTCTGTGTCTCCCTCTCTCTCTGACCCTCCCCTGCTCACTCTTTCTCTCTCCTAGAAATAATAAAAAAAAAAAAAAGAATTTGAGGCTTCTTGGCCATCCGAGTTTGCTTGAAATTGGTAATGCGCATCCTGGGCAAACCAGGAAGGTTGGTCTCTGAAGCCTCACTCGGGGGCTGTTTTATAATAATGACAGCAACAGTGTTAGCAATAATACTAATATTTGTATGGTGCTTTGTGTCAGGAGCCATTCTAACGTCTTCACCCGTGTTAACTCATTTACTCCTTTCAACAACTCTATGGATGTCTTCTATCATTATCTTTATTCTGTAGACGGGGAAGCTGAGATACAGACACAAATGCCCAAGTTCATGCAGGAGAGGAGGCTTTCTGGAATTCCTTAAGTTGCCAGCCATGTGGCTGCCTGTTCTACCTTTGAGTAAGGCCATCTTGTGGGAGGTAGTCCTCAGAAAAAATTACCTTCAAAACGTGAATATTTTCCCTTATCCCATGTGGCTTCCCTTTTGATGAGCTTTCAGTTTGGTGGGACAGTTGAGAAATTGTTTTAACATACAAATTCATCAAGGCACCTGTAGAAAATTACTTGGTGCTTGCAGTCTGGGTTTTTCTGTTATTAGAACCTCCAATAAATATGGAACTTATTCTCAGCAAATGATTGGGACACTGGGCGAAGATATGAAATGATGTGCAGGTTATTGACCCTGGAGCAGAAGCAAGATTTAAAGTAGGTCCGTGATCTGTGTATTAGTCTGCTTGTCCTGTCATGACAAAATACCACTCAAACAACAGAAAGTGATTTTCTTACAGTTCTAGAGGCTAGAATTCCAAGGTCAGGGTACCAGTAGGGCTGGTTTTGGGTTCGACCTCTCATAGTCCTTCACACTGTGTCTTCACACATTTTTTCGGGGTGGGTGGGGGGGAGGGGGAGGCATTCCTGATGTGTCTTCTTTTTCTTCTAAGGACACTTCTAAGGACACTATTGGATTAGGGCTCCATCCTTATGACTTCAGTTGACCTTATTTACCTCATTATTAAAGCCCTTATTTCCAAGTATATCAGGGCTTAGGACTTCAACATACAACTTTGAGGTGACGCAACTCAGTCCATAACAATCTGTAAGGCAGAACTTTCTACTTCAGGGTTTGGTTCTGTCACTGGCTTGTCTTATGAGTAGAAGGTAATTCTAAAACTTCTTAAATTGGTAATTCTGTACAGTAACCAGATAAAATGGTTCTGTTCAGTGGAGAACGTGATATAGTCTAACTTGGCAAGTTCACCTTGCTTATGCTTGGGGTCCCCAAATCCATATTTCAGGGTTGTTGTTGAGTACGTGTCCAACTGGCACTTACAGCCATATAGCATACAAAATGGTTATAGTGGCGGAATACTCTACGGGAAGCAGAGCTATTGTAGAGTGATGAATTGGGTGGCTTGTCCACCATAAACTGTTTCTTCCTCTTGGTGGTCTTGGCACATCCAGCCTTGGACAAGGGCAGCTGTGTTTGACAGAGCTGCTGTCCTGGCTATCTTTACCTTGGTAGTTTCCATGACACATGTTGTCCAGAGTCCCTTCTGCTCATCTGGTCCCTCCTTTGTCACCTTTGCTGTCTTCTCTTTCACCTTTGACACTTACTCTTGCACTTACTCTTTCCTAAGATTTATTTTAGACCTTGATCCTTTTCTCTTTTCTTATTTTATTCCTTGAGGAGCTCATCTGTTTCATGGCTCCAACCATCATCTTTATTTTAATTAAGTCTCCAGTCTTTAGCTCTGTCTGTGATTTATCGTCCAGTCTCCAGTACTACATCTCCAATCGCCTACCAGATATGTCCACTCAAGTATCTTATCACTTCAGTTCCAGAACCCCAAAAAGCTTAGCTTTTACTCCATGTCTCATAAGTAGCTAGTGACTAAATCCTGGCAGCTTTTTTTGCATTATGTAGTATGCCATTTCCTTCTTAGTCTTGTTAGTATTGACCTGATCCAGACCCTCATGGCTGATAGCTAGACTATTACCACAGCCCTATTTCTGACTTCCTGGATTCCAGTGTTTCTCTTTCTTTCCCTTCCAGGTGCTCTCTCCTGTCTTCAGATACAGCTTTTATCATGTCTGTCTTCTGTTCAATACTTTACTCTCCGGTATCCTCCAGATCAAACTTGAGGAACTCCAACGAACTTTTCACCTCTACTGCATTCTTTATCTCTGAATTGTGGAAGCTCAGTACTGAAAGAGACCTTAGAAAGTCTAATCCTCTATCTATCTGATGATCAGTGTCCCGCACAAACTATCACTCAGGAGCAATTTTAACACCCTTAATGACAGGCAATGTAGGGAAGCACATTTCTTTTTCACAGACTTTATTCGCCAGAAAAGTCTTTTTCGAATACAGGTAAAATCAGGGGCTCTGTAATAATCGTCCACTGGCCCTAGTTCCGCCCTTTTTTCACCTGCTGGCCTCAAGTATTTGTACATGGTTATCATACATTGTCTTCCCCAAATGATATATACTCAGTTTATTTAAATGATCCTCAAAAATCCTCTACCTTCGTGGTTTTCTCCTGGTTGTCACTGTTACTCCTTACATGAGACACTTAGAACTGAACCCCATGTTAGTTTTTTTGTGTAGAGCTGACATAATTACTATTAATGCAGTAGTCAGCTAAAGCCACAAGCTTTTTAAATTATTTGTACTGTTTCTAAGTTGGGCCTCCCATAACTATACTTGGATAGTTCCTCCCCCCTCCCCCCCCAGAAATAATTTAACATTTATCCATGTTAAATTTCATCTTGTCCAATACGGCCATCATTTCAGCCAGAAGAGTTCTTTATGGGTTTTCCATCTGTCATCCTCTGTGTGAATGTTCTCTCCCTGTGTCATGGCCAACCATAAATGTGACCATCAATGCCATTTAATCTTCAGTCAAGTTTCTTATAATGACATCTTGGGCAGGACATGTTTCAGAACCAGCAGCACAGAAATGGAATCCATCCTCTTGCTTAATATTTGATACACTGGTAGGCATCCTGTGTTCAGACACTTGCACATTCACCTAACTATAATGCAGTCTGTGTTTCTCCATGTTGTGAGTTGCTGATTTCCAAGTAACATTTCTCGTAGCAATATCACAAAAGAAGAACATAGATATCAGGGTGGATTCCTTGCTGTCCACCATCTCTGCCATGCTTAGGGTGACTTTTGAGCCTTTTTTCATTCTTTCTGTCTGGAAACTCTCTCTTTTCACCTTTTACTTAAATTCATTATACTCTCTCTTATGGCCACAACAGTTCTACCTCCTCCAAGGAGCCAGCACTCATCTCCTGCCCATTAATTCCAGGCATTCATTTTTTTTTTCTATAACACAGTTTAACCCTTAACCTGAAGTGCTTTGCACTGTACATTTCCTGGTATTGAAATGAAGCATATACTTGGGAAATGTTTATTGGATGAGTAAAAGTTATTTTTGTTGTCTTTATTAGACCCTAACCATAAACTTCTTTTTTTTTTTTTTTACAAATAGTTTATTGTCAAATTAGTTTCCACATACCACCCACTGCTCATCCCCACAAGTGTCCTCCTCCATGCCCATCCCTCCTCCCCCCCACATCCATCAGTCCTCAGTTTTTGTCAGCATTCAAGAGTCTCTCATGGTTTGCCTCTCTCCCTTTCCCCCACCATTTCCACCCTTCTTCTCCCCCTTGGTCCTCTGTTAAGTTCCTCCTAATCCTCCTATACGTGCACACACATGATATTTGTCCTTCTCTGCCTGACTTATTTCGCTCAGCATAACACCCTCAAGGTCCATCCATGTTGCTACACATGGCCAGATTTCATTGTTTCTCATTGCCATGGAGTATTCCATGGTATAGATAAACCATGTCTTCTTGATCCATTCATCTGTTGATGGACACTTAGGCTCTTTCCATGTTTTAGCTATTGTGGAGAGTGCTGCTATGAACCCTAACCATAAACTTCTTGAGAGGAGGTGCTAGTTTTATTATTTCTTTTTCTCCTTTTTTTTTTCATTGAGGGAAAATTCACATAACATAAAATTAACCATTTTAAAATGAACAACTCAGTGCTTCTTTGGGGTCATCAAAATGGACTAGGAAGGCAGTTGAAGAAAAGTCTCTCTTTCCAAATTGCTCCTGGTCTGGTTTGGTTTATTTTACATGTTTCTGTGGTTTGTACTAAACGGAAATCTCCTTTCTCAGTGCTCCTTGCTCATCCAGAAGAATTCTTTGTCTCATAAATAATATCATGGGAGAGTCTAGTACTTGCAGAATAAGGCTTCCTTCAGTCCACAACTTAGAGTTTCCAAAAATAAAACACTGGCTATGTTTATAAATCCATTTCAGAGGATCTGGGTAATTAGTCATTAGTCACAGCACACTTATGGAGGAAACCAATAGATTATTACATCAGGTTATTGTTAGCAAATGCCTGTTTGAACATTTTTGTATGCCTAGTTCTGTGGCAGAAGAAGGGTGCTAGGGCACCTTTTTGTAGGGATAATAATGAAATAATACCTTCACACATCCCTCTTTCATTAGAATCACACTACCTTAGGAACACAGACATTTGGCAAAAGTTATTTTATCCCCACTTTAAACAGTTAATACCACATAGCTCTCCCTTGTTTTCTTTAATCTTTGTAGTTGGCAAAAGGATTCTGCCTCAAGGCGGGGTCAAGTGGTAGAATATGCCCATTTTACAGATGAAGAAATCAAGGCTCATAGGATAAATATCTTACCTGAAGCTCAGTAGTTAGTAAATGCTGAACCTGAGACTTAAATTTCAACCGGTACCACTCAAGTCTTTGGATGCCCCAGAGACACTCCCAGCACTCAGATTTGCCCCAAGTCCTAAAGCATCCGTGGTCAGAAATCTGGCCTCCTACTACAGAGTCTTGTTTTTGGAGAAGCAATTAGCTGAGACTTTCCACGTGTTCAACACTTATCCCTTTCCTGCCTTTACAACTGTGTCCATGCCATTTCTTTCTTCTGGTACCACTTAAACATTTACTGCCTACATTCTACTCCAATTCAGAGGCTTCTTTTTGAGGAGAATCTTGAGATTCTAGAATCTGTGTCATACTGTATGGTTTGAGATCAACACCTTGTGCTTCACATCTCTTGTGTGTAGCATAAGGACTCAGTACACTATAAATGTCACATTAACTAGAAGGAGATATTCCTCACAGAGGGGAAAAAAACTAGATTCCATTGCTTATTAATTTGCTTTTTGCTTGTGCATATGTATACATGTTAATGACCACCAATAATGTAGATAAACTAGTAATCATTATTTGGGTAAATTTTATTAGGCTGGAACAATGTTTTTTTTTCTGAATCAATTTTAAAATTAACGAGAGTCAAAGTCCCTGGCTGTCTCCTTTGGTAGAGCGTGTGACTCTTGACCTCAGGGTCATGAGTTCGAGCCCCACATGGGGTGTAAAGATTACTTAAACGAATAAAACTTGGGGGGAGGAGGAACTAATGAGAGTATAATTTAGGAGTGGGACAGATTATCTGATATAAAATTTGATATAATTCTCAGCCCTTATCTAGGAGGTAGAAAAGAAATGAGTTGAAATGAGTTTTTTCCCCTTACTTGCTTCTGAATTTCTTACATTTGTATAGTATTTAATATTATTATTATTATTATTATTATTGCTTTCCTGAAGAATCTCTATGTCCTAATAGGGTGAGTTCCACCATTGTCTTGGCCCATCATTTTTTTTCTGGGTACTGAGGGGTGCTGTTAAGTGTCCTGGGTCACTGAGAAGGGGGATACTCAGAGAAGTTTAGAAGGGTCTCAGCAAATTGCTGCATCATGGCCAGTTACTTTGGTGGGCTAATTCCCAGGTGAGGTGCCCAATGCTGTGAATGGAGGTCCCTTACTTGCCAGAGAGGAGTTTGGCCTAAGGGACCCACGGTGATCACATAAATGGTAATGAATAGTGCCTTGCTGGAGACTTCTGTACTTTGTCATTTGTTCAAGGAGAGTCCTGGGTCATTTCCAGTATTTCCAGTGGACTCTCAGACCTGATCCATTTTTCTGAGGCCCCTCTGCAAAACCTCAAGGTCAGGCCTTGGGCTACCTCCCTCTCCCTCAACCTCAAAATCCAGGGGACCATCATCTGGCTTCCTCTGGCCTACTCCTTGAATATCTTCCTTTTGATTTTCAAGGGTACTTTTGTTCTCTCAATCAAACCCACTGCTTTGAAATAAGTGTTTTGGCTTTCAAAGCTCGTTTCTCATTTAAATATTTTTTTAAATCTATTTTTGAGGTCAGAAGTAAGGATAGACTTTTTTCCTCACTGCACTGTTGCTCTATGGATGCTAGTTTTAATTCCCTTTGAGGCAATGTAGATATACTGACTGAGAGGAAAAGGGCTCCAACAAGAAAGGGCAAAATATAAAAGCAAAGATTAAGATCTTATAATAATATATATGAGACTTTTTGGATTTTCTTAAGAGAAAGTATGTTGGGAAGTATGTAGGGAAAGTATTGTGTCTATTTCATAGACAAAGAAATGAGATCTGAGCAGATCTGATAAAAGTCTCAAAAAGTATGGCAGAACTGAGGAAAAGTGTTTCCTGGCTTCCAGTCCACCTTTCTGTCACCAGAAAGCATTGCTGGTCCTAATCCTTGCCTTTTTCCATTGTATTTACTGCAGTATTGGACATATGAGGCTGTTGTTTGCAGTTAGGTTACTGTCCCTTTCTCCAGATTCTCCTAATGCAAGAGAATTCCAAATTACTCTTATTTTTGTGCCTGGGAGAGGAAGAGTGGTAGTTCAACCCTACTCATACTTTAAATGTCTTTCTTTAAAAAAAATCTTTTTATCCCACTGACATTCTGACACCCAGGTAAAATTCTGAAATGATGGGCAAAGTCTTATTTCTAGAAATTCATTGTAAGGTGAAAGTAAAAATAGATGAATTTCTAAGCACCAGTGATAGCTTTTGCCCATCCAAACTGAAGGGGGCAGGTTCCATTGCTTGGTAGCACAATCTCTTACTCAGACTTGACACCGTTTAGAAAGACACAGATAAAAGGAAACTTTGACTGGGGAGGGTTTTATATAGCCAGTCAGAGGCTAGTTAAGTTGGGTTCAAGAATTCAAAATGCTCTATCTTGTAGTTCTTCCAAAAAGAAGATGCAAATATAGAGCTACAAAAGAGGAAATAAATAGTTAAGAATAGTTTGAATAGCCTCTCCAAACTTTTCAGGTAAGCAGGTGCATTCTGTATATTTATGTGTGCTGGACCAATTTGACAGGGTTGTTCAGGTCACCATATTAGCACATTAAGATGATTCAAGAGAGGACCTCATACAAGACCTTTACTCTCCTTATTAACTCATATTTGTAGAGAATGTGTTAGAATTTCCTTAGATCAAAGGCAGTGCATTTATTATTCACCATTTCTGGTACATAATAGATTCAGAGGACATGACAGCTGTCTTCAGGTATTTGAATGACTGTAATGTGTGTCTAGCTTGTTCTGTGGGAGCTCAGAGTATTGGATAGAATTCATGGATAGAAATCTCAGGAAGGCATATTTTTATAATACATAAGAGTAACGTTTCAGGACTTTCTGAAAATTGAATGGGTGAGCTTCCCCACCCTGCAGGTGTTTAAGCAGAGACTAAAAGACCACTTAGTGTTTGTTATTTAGAAGGAATTTGATTCTTTTTTTAAACATTTATTTCAATTCAAGTTAGTTAACATACAGTGTAGTAGAATTTGATTCTTAAATTGGCAAACAAACTGGATGCTCTCTAAGGTGTCCTCCAACTTTGAAATGAGGTGATCCTGTGTGTCAACTGGAAGTTAGACTTGGCATTTGATCACATCAGTGGCCAATTAGCAGTCATCAAATATAGCCCCATAATATAAAACTCTATCATTCCTGGAAAATTCTGTAAGTTACCATATAGCCATTGTCTTCAGAAAAGTGTACCATGAGCAACCTCTGGTATAGCATTCCCTAGACCACAGATGCCAAATCGTGCGTTGGTTTCTTAGAAGACCTTCGAGGTTTTTCTCTGATTTCTGAGTTGGTACCATTCCATAATATCCTGTTAATCTCCTCCATAGTATGCAAAAACACATAGTAAGTAGAAATTAGCTGAGAAAGGTTTCCTTTTATTTGGAAGGACCTTGCATCTCAGATCTTTATATATTTACCCTCCACTTTCACCCCCAGTTCTATAATTGACTCTTGGATAGCTGGGAAGTGAGTTGATGGCTGAGAAAGGCTTAATATAGCTGCCTCCCAGAGGTCTTTGGATTTTTATGTGGAGTTCTGGATGATCAAGGTAAAGTGAAATAAAACTCTAACTCTTAAAAGAATAACTCACTAATAGTGGAAATTAATCCTGGGGCTGGCAGAAAGAGATGTTGTGGGAGGAAGGACTGGAAGGAAGTAGAGCCTTCCTGTCCTATAAGTCAGTATCTAACCAAGCCACGTACAAGGCCTGCTCTGATAGGAATTCACTGAAATGTGTTAAATTTAGTGATTTCCAAATAGGAAACTCTATGAGTGTGGAATGGAATTTATTCATTGCTGTAACTGAGTTAAAAGGTAATTTGTGCCTTTTCCATGACTACCACATGTCTCCTTTGACAAGGCCACTTCCGACCCCTACAAAAAGAACCTTATTCAATGAGACATATAAAGATACCAAATGCACTCTCATGAAGTGACCTCCATAAATCAACTGAAGCATCTTCAGTGATTTATGCTTTGAGAGCCCAGGGAACATTTATAATCTTGAAACACAGCAGGGCTTTTAGAGGTTTTTAGTGACAGTTCTTCTGGTTCATTTTAGACCACAGCATATTAGTGTGTAGGAGGAGAATTGAGTTTATACCTGATGATGTAATAAGCATCTTGTTTCCCTAATGAGAGGTGGTCTGGGCCCTAGGGCTTTCCCAACCAGTGTTAGACTAGCTCTCAGAAAGGCTCCTTTTCATCCCTGAAAGAGACAGTTCACACACAAATGACCACAGAACCAAATACCCCAGGCACAGAACACATTAATTCACAGAGCTGCAGTGAAACAGCATGATTCATTGTTAATAGTTATTTTCACAACAGGGCCCGGAGCCTTTTACTATTCTTCATGGAATGGGAACCACTTAAACAAAATTATTTGCACAAATTTCTTTGGAGGTCAGACTACCATTTCATGTTTCTTTGGCTGAGGCCTTTGGCCAAGATTCCCTGAAGAATCGAGCAGAAGTAGAATGCACTGTGACCCCTGAATGCCCATTAGAGCTTGAACATGACTTTTCATTGCAAATAAGCCACAGTCCTCTGTGTAATAAACAGAGTTGGCTGCTTCCCAGAATTCTTCAGTCAAGGATTTCTAACTGTGGGCTGTCTGAACTTCCATTCCTTGGAAAATTAACGTGGGCTTTCTGACACTCTGCAAAAGCTGTTTATGTTTCTGTTTCAAATAGCACAGAAAAATTCATGAATTGTACTTTATTCTACAACTTTAATTTTTATGGACTAGATAGCTTAATTGACTAGATTTTGGGAATCTTAAGGTAAAGTTGATATAGTTTTGATATTGTTTAGTTTTGTTTTTCGGAGCTGGCTTAAGAATTTAAGCGTTAGCATCAGTAAACTCGATCCATAATTGTTTGGGAATTTGAAAAATGGGTAGATTCACTTATACAAAAACTTAGAACAAAAGGGTAACGCTAGTCTTTTAGAAGGCCTCTTTCTAGGCATTTCATTTTCTTTTAAAGGAAACCTTTTTTGAAAGTTCTTTTAATTGAATAAAATAACATGTCCTACCATGAGGAATATATAGCTGCCTAGTAAATACTGTTTCTCCAAATCTTGTAACAGGTTTCATGTCCATCATGATATTGCATATTTTGATGATTTATAATGAAATGTTATGAATATGAAATAATTTGAATTTTCTTTAGTGAGTTCAGCATCTGCTTTCAAGATTTATATCCACATATGGGTTACTCTATAGTGGTGTGCTCAACTATGTAACAATTGTTTCCAAAAGTTTATTAAGATGAACACAGCTTGTTTCACTAATTTCAAATAACACAGTCTTATTTAAGCCATTCTTATGTTAAAATAGGAAAGTCTATACAAGCCAAAAACTAAAGCACAAAATTTCATATGTTCAGAGATGTTGCTTTAGACCATATGATAATTTCTATGGATTCTGTCCCATAATAAGTGCTTTGATACATGTCTCACGTTTACTGCGGAAACCCTCTGTGCTGTGTATAATGTAGTTGCTTCATTACAAATGAAGAAACTGAGGCTTAGAAAATTAGCCACCTACCCAGAAGTCAGGTGATAAGTAGCTGAGCCAAAGACATAAATCAAGGCCTCTGATTCTGAAACCTCTCATTTAATCTCTTCTGTATAAGAATTTTCCTTTCATCTGCATAAGAAAGCCTTGTTTCACACCACACAGTAACATGCAAATGAAGACCATGTCGCTAAGTTCTAATGGTTCTGAGAGTTCCACCTTAATCAGCCAATCAACACGTATTTATTTTTCACCTACCCATGATGGTCCAGGTAAGTTCTGGGAAGGTACAGAGATCACTACTGACTATACCCGGCAAAATATCACTGCTATCTTTACATTGACAACATGGAGCAAATGTATGTATATTTATATAAATATGTGTATATTCATGGGGGATATGCATGCTTAGTGATAGTAAGTATTAATCAGCACTCGACAAGAAATACTGTGGAATTTCTGTATTTCATGTGGTATTATAGAAAAAATAAATAAGGATTTTGACTGAGCTTTATTTAGATCTACCACTGTAGATTACTTATGTCGTTGAACCTTTGTAGAGTGGGAATAATACCTCCCTCATGTCAAATGAGACAGTGCCTGTTAAGCACCTAGTATAGTATCTGGTACAGAGTTAACTAAAAAGTAAAACACTTTGCTATACTTTGCACACTTCACCCTTTCAACAACCTGTGTATCCAATGGAGTATATATTTGCATATACACATAGCCTTTCCGGAACTCTTTCTGGCCTCCAGATCTAACCATGTGGCCACATATACTTCCTTGGTCATTGTCACATTCCCCAAATTTACAAAGATGATATGACATAGGAAGAGAGCAGACCACTACTGGTTCCACATAGGAAATGCTGTTTTTCCTTATGTCCCTCTGAACACACTGTTTGGGGACAGTTACTTCAAGCTCATTCCATGAAATAGCTGCTCTTTTCCCTGAAGAGCAGAAAAGTTTTTTTTTTCCCCTCCGTGTCTTATAAAATTCCTAGAATTTAGCTGTTCCTCCTCAGTTACCTCATGACTGTATTTAGAATAGGTACGGAAGAAGCTATACCCCTCACAGCATTGTTCTCCTCAGGGCGAAAGGCCCAGCTTCACATTCTGCAGCCATGAGACTGTGGTTTTCATATTCCAAATCAGTTCCTACTTTTTCAAGTCTGATAGTTGAAGTTCCATATATTTGGCTGCTGCCTATTAAGGGATATGTATCTTTGTCAGTCTTCTCCATCAGTTAAAAGAATCCTCAAAATAGTTATTTTAATGGTGATCCTATAACTCAAAGAAAATCTCAATATATCTAGACTTGGTTATCAAGTGTCACAACTTAATTGAGAAGCTCAGGTGTTGTAAGCCATCCTTGCCTAACCACAGCACCTGCACCGTGGGAAGCCGAGTGGAGGCAGTGCGGTTTAGCAGCTCAAAGAGTGAAGTTGAAGCTGTCAGACCTGGGTTTGAGTCCAAGCTTCTGACTGTATGCTCTGGAGCATATTGCTTAGGGGAGCTGCGGTGCCAAAAGACTATCTGTAAAAAGAGGAATGATAACAATAAAACTGACCACCTCTCCAGGGTTTTGATGGGGTTTACATAAAATAATGCATGGAAAGCACAATGTTTAATGTTTAGTAAGTAATCAAAAGTGCTAGCTATCATTGTAAACCAAGACGCGGTCAAGGTGTTTTCCCATCTTATTGGAGATAGTGTGTGTCCACAGAGCAATCAGAGGGTGTAATTCCATGGACGGCATGCTGAATTGTGTTGAATGTATACCAAGACTAACGCTGAGACACTGGATTTATAAACCACCTTGTTGGATATTATATTCATTTCTTGGGGCTGCCATAACAAAGTACCACACACTGGGTGGCTTGGAACAACAGAAATTTATTGTATTTATAGTTCTGAGAGCTAGAGTCTGAAATCTGTGGCACTCCCATGCTACCATTTGTGAGATTTTTAATAGCTAGGTCGTAATGACAACAGGAAAAGAAAAGATAGAGATGATAGATAGATAGATAGATAG
Organism: Proteles cristata cristata; assembly: GCA_017311185.1. Classification (NCBI taxonomy): domain Eukaryota; kingdom Metazoa; phylum Chordata; class Mammalia; order Carnivora; family Hyaenidae; genus Proteles; species Proteles cristata. Next base: position 389,436 of record JAESUZ010000523.1, on the reverse strand, counting down.
ATAGATAGATACATACATACATAGATCACTTTCTCTTACAAAGTGATCTAATTTTATCTTATTTAAAAAAGTTTTTAGGTTTATTTATTTTCGAGAGACAGAGAGATGGAGAGTGAGCGAGGGAGAGGCAGAGAGAGAGGGAGAGAGAAAATACCAAGCAGGCTCTGCACTGTCAGCATGGAGCCCGATGTGGAGCTTGAACTCACAAACCATGAGGTCATGACCTGAGCTGAAACCAAGAGTCAGACGCTTAACCGACTGAGCCGTCCAGGGGTCCCAAAATGATCTAATTTTAATTTGATTGCCTCTGCAAAGATCGTATTGTCAAAAAAGGTCACATTCTGATCCACTGGACCTCAATGTATCTTTTTGGGAGGACACAATTCAACCCGTATCAGGTACATATTCTCTAGGCTTGTCTATAACCTCAAGCTCACTGGTGCAGGTCGCTCAGTAGTGGCATTTATCAACTACTGTGCATTGGTTATTTCAGAATTTGGGTTCATGTCTCACTTGTAGCTTTATGTGTGGTAAAAATCTGTCACTCCTACAGATTCTTTCAGGATGTATACTTGTTCAGTGGTCTATTTTACTTCCTTTTAAAATGTTTTTCTCCTTGGGGCGCCTGGGTAACACAGTTAGGCATCCGACTCTTGATTTTGGTTCAGGTCATGATCTCACAATTCATGGGATCTAGCCCCATGTTGGGTTCTGTGGTGATAGCGCAGAGCTTGCTTGGGATTCTCTCTCTCCCTCTCTCTGCCCCTCCCCTGCTCGTGCTCTCTCTCTCTCTCTCAAAATAAATAAACATTAAAAAAAAGTTTTTCTCCTTTATTTTGTAACTTAAAAATCATAAAAGTAATGTGTGCTCATTGTAAAAACCCAGAGATATGTAAAAACAGAAGTTAGCCATCTCTTACAGCTTTCTTCCATTTTTACCATCTCCAACAGTAAGTCAATATTAGTACCCTAGTGTCCGTGTTTCCATTTATTTCTTCATGTTCAACCATGTATAATATCCCTTGTCATCTTATTGTTTTTTTACTTTTATAGAAAATAAGGTTGTGTGATATTTACCATTTTGCTTGCATCCAGGTCATAGATCAAAAGCTGTGTCTCTTTTTAATAGTTGCATAATATATGGGTATATTACAATTTATTTCTACTCATTTTTAAAATTTACTGATGGAAATTTAGATTGCTCCTTTCCCATTTGAGTTGTAGAAAATGTTGAGGAGGGGTAGAAATCATTTCTTTGGCTTCTTATTGTGCAACATGAAAAATTATTATTTTTAAAGAAAGAACCCACAAAATTTCAGTTCTTATCAATGTAGGAATATCTGGCAGGGTTTCATGGAATGGTGAAACCCTTTGCCATTTTGTTGCCCTTTGCCTTCAGGAAAGTGACAAAGGGAGTGCCTGGGACCAATGGGAAGTGTGAAATGCGATTTGGAAGCATCTTTGAACTTTGTAATGTAATGATGGCTGAGTTTCATAATTTGGTGCTGCCATGTTCTTTTTGTGAGCCTGAAAATAAGGTACTGTGTCACGTACTGCATATGTGATTACCAGCTAGACTGAACAAGCAGGCTCTTCAGGAAAAATAATTAGAACACACGAAACATAACCTGGATTTTATAGGTAAGCTGAAGCTGATGTCACCTGCCGCATTTGGGCCATTTCAGGTCTTAGTTTGTCCATAGAAATATCAGTAACAGGCTTCCAGACATTGTGTTTTAGTCACTAGTTAGCATGATTCATAATCTGGTTCCATTGTCAGAGCAAGAACAGTTAAGATTGCGTAGCAGTTTCTGGTTAGTGGCCAGCTCATGTACTGCAGTGACCTGGGATAACCTGAGAGTTTAACTGCAGGAAGTGAGTTTATATGTTTATGTATTTTAACTGAAGAGGAGCAGAGCATGATTAAAATGGAGGAGAATGGAGCAAGGTGTATTTGGATGTGGTACTGGCATGTTTTCATCTTTTTTTTTTTTTTTTACTATTTATTTTTGAAAGGGAAAGAGAGAGAGAGAGCACTGGCAGAGAAGGGGCAGAGAGAGAGGGAGACAGAATCTGAAGCAGGCTCTGCACTGACAGCAGAGAGCTAGATGCGGGCTCAAACTCACGAGCTGAGAGATCCCAACTTGAACTGAAGTCGGGTGCTCAACCGAGTCACCCAAGCACCCCTCATCTTCTTTTGAAAAACACATAATAAAATAAACTTCAAATGGTACAGAAGTAAGACAAGTAAAAACCTTGGGTCCCAGAATTTTAATCCCCAGAAGTAGCTAACATTTTCTTGTGTGATATGTATGTTTTCAAGATGAATTGTTAAATGAAAAAAAACAAATTACAGAGCAATGTATATAGTATTTTGCTATATATGTTACACATTAAACTATAATGTGAATATTACATACATCTATAGTGTATGTAAAGACACACACATATATGTTCATATTATATGTGCATATATGTATATATATATGAATATGTTCTAGAACTTTCCCTTTCACCATGTCAACACATCTAAACCCACCCATTCTTCTCACTTGCTGCTTTAGCAATCCCTGGTTGGCTGTGCTGTTTCACCAGTTCTCTCCTGATGAGGATATGTGCATTTTTTATTGTTTTCATATTACATCCAATATTATAAGTTACACAGCTATCTTTGTGCAATCATGTGTATTCCATTTTACATTGACAGATCTGTTAATTATTTTTCTGACTTCTGAAATTTGGGTCATGCTTCTGTACTCCTCAGATGAAGGCAATTTTTAAGTTGTATATACTTACCTAAACACTGTTTTTTTAACTTAATTTTTACTATTTAATTCTTTCATCTGTATGACATCTTAGGGGAATATAACAATTTTAAAGTTGTATATACTTATCCTAACACTGTTTTTTTTTTAACTTAATTTTTACTATTTAATTCTTTCATCTGTATGACATTTTAGGGGAATATAAGAGTCCAATCTAACTACTTTCCCCCAAAGCCAACCAGCTATCCTAACATCTTTTTTTTTTTTCTTAAGATCTTATTTTTAAGTAGTCTCCGCACCCAATGTAGGGCTCCAATCCACAACTCCAAGATCAAGAATTACATGCTCGGGATGCCTGGGTGGCTCAGTCAGTTATGCATCCCACTTCAGCTCAGGTCATGATCTCACAGTCTGTGGGTTCGAGCCCCGTGTCAGGCTCTGTGCTGAGAGCTCAGAGCCTGGAGCCTGCTTCAGATTCTGTGTCTCCCTCTCTCTCAGCCCCTCCCCTGCTCACACTCTGTCTCTCTCTTTCAAAAACTAAAATAAAGACATAAAAAATAAAAAAAAAATAAAAAAGAAGTGCATGTTCTACTGACTGAGGCAGCCAGGTGCCCCTAACATCTTTTATTCATTAATCTACCGTGTTTGCCTACCCCACCCCAATTTTGAAGGACTTCATTCACTATTTACAGAGCATCCATATACATTTAGGACTCTCTCTGAACTCTGTATTTACAGTCATTTTGTCTTTTTGTGTGCTATCAAACTTTTAAAATTCTATAGCTTTATGATACATTTAAATGATTAGTAGGATTAGTTTTGCCACTTGATATTTTCTTTGCCTGACAGTTTTCCTGGCATTTCTCACAAGTTTATTTCTCCATTTGAGTTTGAGTATGAGTTTGTCAAAAATCTTTCCAAAGAGTTCCATTTGTATTTTGATTAAAATTACATTAAATTTAATGTGGGAAAAAGTACATCTTCACAGTTTTGACTCTTACCACCTCAGAGCAATGCATGTCCTATGCAATTCCTGAGTGATCTTTGCTGAAAATTTATGCTTTTCTTCAAATAGGACCTGGACATCTGTATTTTCCCCTAAGTATTATACCTATTTTGTTTTTATCCTAAATGGGAGGGTTTTCCCTCTTTGTTGTCTATTGGGTTATTATTTGTGTAAAGGAGAACTATTAGTTTTTAATGTGTTAAAATAGTAACCAACAATTTACTCAACTTTCATTTTGTTCATACTATTTTTTTAGTTGATCCTCTTGAGGTTTTCAGGTATACAAACGTGTTGTCTTTTCCTTTCAACTGGGGAGATTTATTTTCTATCTTGATAAAAAAATTACTCGTATGCTATTACAGAACAGAGACACCATCGTACCTTTGTTTTCTAATTCACATAGATTAATATTTTCAAACTGTAAGTGACAAATCATCCATGGATCATTAAATGCATGTAATATATTGTGGCTTGCACTTTTGAAACCGGAAATAAAATAGAATAAAAATAGAAAACTATCAGAGAGCTCTGCCTACACTAAGAATTAAGAATCTGTGAGTTCAGTTGTGGGTGTGTGCATGTGTTTACTTGATTCCAGTGAAATTAATGTGTTAACTATAGATTGGGGTAAAAAAATGTTTGAAATACACTCATATAAGTGATTTTTATTTCTGGAACTTACACTTATATTTCCTTTTTTCTCTGGAAGTTAGAGGGTACTCTCTCCCCTTGCCTCCCCATGAGTAACTGAGTGGAATTATTTAAGCACTATGGTGGCTTAATAGCTTTTTGATGGAAGGACAGTGGGTAGTGGAAGCTCTGGGTTGGCAGGTGGCACCTTCAGCAGAATATTCAGGAGACAGAGACTATAGCTAACTTGCTTTAAAAAAAAAAAAAAAAAGACAAAACATGAAGCCATTATTTGTTGAGTTTGAACAGAAGAGTAAGTCCATCTTTACTTCCATATTTTTGGTTAGTTCACAATTATAGACATACCCTCTTTCATTTTGCTTTGGTTTATTGTACTTTGCAGATATTGCATCATTTACAAGTTGAAGGTTTGTGGCCGCCCTGCATTGAGTGAATCTATTGGTGCCATTTTTCCCCACAGCATTTGCTCACTTTGTGTCTCTGTGCCATATTTTGGTAATTCTCATAGTATTTCAAACTTTATTATTATTATTATTACATTTGTTATGGGGATCTGTGATCAGTGTTCTTTGATGTTACCATTGTAGTTGTGTTGGGGTGCCATGAATCATGGCCAGAGATGGGGTCCTTAATAAATGGTGTGTGTGTTCTGACGTTCCACCAACCTGCTGTTCTCCCATCTCTTTCCCTCTTGTTAGGCCTCCCCATTCCCTGAGTTACAACAGTAGTGAAATTAGGCCAGTTAATAATCCTATAATGGCATCCAAGTGTTCCAGAGTAAGGAAGACTCACATGTCTCTTGATTTAAATTAAAAGCTAGAAATGATTAAGCTTAGTGAGGAAGGCATGTCAAAAAGCCAAGACAGGCCAAAAGCTAGGACTCTTGTGTCAGTTAGCCAAGATTTTACTGCAAAAGAAAAGTTCTTGGAGGAAATTAAAAGTGGTACTCCGGTGTGCTTGGGTAGCTTAGTTAGTTAAGTGTCCAGCTCTTGATTTCAGCTCAGGTCATGATCTTGCAGTTCGTAGGATTGAGCCCCACATCAGGCTTCTCGCTGACAGTGTGGAGCCTGCTTGTGATTCTCTGTCTCGCAGCCCCTCCCCTGCTCATGCTCTCTCTCATGCTCATACTCTCTCAAAATAAATAAATAAACTTAAAAACTTTTAAAAAGTGCTATTCCAGGGGCGCCTGGGTGGCGTAGTTGGTTGGGCTTCCGACTTTCGCTCGGGTCATGATCTCGCGGTTCGTGGGTTCGAGCCCCGCGTCGGGCTCTGTGCTGTGACTGCCAGCTCAGAGCCTGGAGCCTGTTTCAGTCTGTGACTCCCTCTCTCTCTGACCCTCCCCTGCTCACGCTGTCTCTCTCTCTCTCTCCTAGAAATAAATAAAACAAACAAAAAAATAAAAAATAAAAAAAAATAAAAAGTGCTATTCCAGTGAGCCTCACATGATAAGAAAGCAAAAACAGCCTTATTTCTGATATGGAGAAAGTTTTAGTGGTCTGGATAGAAGCTAAAACCAACTTCAACATTTCCTTAACTGAAAACCTAATCCAGAGCAAGGCCCTAACTCTCTTTAATTCTGTGAAGGCTGAGAGGTGAGGAAGCTGCAGAAAAAAAGTTTGAAGCTAGAGGACATTGGTTCATGAGGTTTAAGGAAAGAAGCCATCCCCATAACTGAAAAGTGCAAAGTGAAGCAGCAGGTGTTAATGAAGAAGCTGCAAGTTAGTCCAGAGGATTTAGGTATGAAAATCCATGAAGGTGGCTACACTAAACAACAGGTTTTTAGTGTAGATGAAGCAGACTTCTGTTGGAAGAAGATGTCATCTAGGACTTTCACAGCTAGAGAGAAGTCAGATCCTGGCCTCAAAGCTTCAAAGGACAATCTGACTCTTATTAGGTTAATGCAGCTGGTGACAGTGGAAGTCAGTGCTCACTTACTGGGTCTGAAAATCTTAGAGTACTTAAGAATTATGCTTACTGTACTCTGCTTATGACCTGTAAATGGAACAACAAAGCCTGGATGACAGCACATCTGCTTACAATATGGTAAAGAATATTTTAAGCCACTTGTTGAAACCTACTGCTCAGTAAAAAGGATTCCTTTCAAAATACTACTGCTGACAATGTTCCTGGTCATCCAAGAGCTCTTGATGGAGATGCCTGAGATTAATGTTTTCATGGCTGCTAATACAAAATCCATTTTGCAGCCCATAAATCAAGGAGTAATTTTGACTTTCAAGTCTTATTATTTAAGAAATACATTTTTCATAAGGCTATAACTGCTATAGATCATGATTTCTCTGATGGATCTGGGCAAAGTAAATTGAAAACCTTCTGGTAAGGATTCACCATTCTAGATGCCGTTAAGAACATTGATAGTGTGGATAAATGTGTTCTACTTACATAAATGGGTTAGAAAAATGCTTAGGGTAGAAAGCCTCCACCATGGGACAAAATCACCCGAGGTTAGTTAGCAAGATATTGTAATGGGATCACAAGAAACTGACTGTATCATCTGCAGGAAATTACTTTCCATTTGGCACCAATGTATCTTGATCACAAACTCCACTTGCCGACCCCCTCCCCTGACCCCGACCCTTTGCTTCTTACACACACAAGTTAATGATTACTGTCTGATTGTTTTCTTCACATTCACCATGTGTGTAAGATCTTGAGCACTCAATAAATATGGAGATGAAACCCCTGTTTGGGACTCTTGTCTCCTCCTGGACATTAGCCTCTCTTGCATTCAATTCTGTGTCTGCTGTCTTGCTGGACAAGAGAGAACTCCAAACCTGTAGTCTGCAACAGATGGTTCATGATGTCAACATGAATGGGTGTTTGGAAGAAGTTAATTCCAGCTCTCATGGATGACTTTGACTTCAGTGGAGGAAATAAATGCAGATGTGGTGGAAACAGCAAAAAAACTAGAATTAGAAGTGAACCCTGAAGATACGTCTGGGTTGTAATCTCATGACAAAACTTTAACAGCTTAAGAGTTATTTCTTATGGATGAGCAAAAGTGGTTGAGATGGAAACTACTGGCAAAGGTGCTGTGAAGGCTTTTGAAATGATAAAAGATTTAGAATATTTCATAAACTTAGTTGAAAAAGCAACAACAGGGTTTGAGAGGACTGACTCTAGTTTTGAAGGGAAATTCTGTGTTGGGTAAAATTCTATCAAACAGCATCACATTCTACAGAGAAATCACTTGTGAAAGGAAGAGTCAATTGATGTGGCCAACTTCATTGTTGTCTTATTTTAAGAAATGCCACAGCCATCCCAGCCTTGAGCCACCACCACCCTGATGAGTCAGCAGCCATCCATGTCGAGGCAAGGACCCTCCACCAGCAAAATGATTACAACACGCTGAAAGCCCAGATGGTGGTTAGCATTTTTAGCAATAAAGTGTTTTTAAATTAAGGTATATACATTGTATTTTTTAGACACAATGCTATTGCACATCTAATAGACTACAGTATAGTGTCAAATAACTTTTATATGCAGTGGGAAACCAAAAAATTCATTTGACTTGCCTTTTTGTGATACCCTATTGTGGTGGTCTGGAAACAAGCCTGCAATATTCCCAAGGTATGCTAGTATTGCCAAATAAAGTGCAGGGATTGCACACTGACACTTGATTTTTCAGCTACCTGGCTGACCACTTAGGCAACTCAGTTTCTCAAGGAGGCAGAACTAAGTGAGATATAATCAGGGTGTAATCGCTTACAAGTCCACACCTACACATTTGTGGACTGCCTCCCAAGCACAATAGCATGTCTTAAGAGACATGGGAATAAACGAGGCTTGGTTTTGGTTCTGTTACTTTATAGTTATTCAGATACTTAGATATGTACAGTTTAGCACACAACATAGAAAGTAATGCAAATGTAGGCATCAAGGAAGTCTAATGCTCCCATTTGTAAGTGAAAAGTCATTCAGTAACAAAAAGGTATTTTTTTTTAAAATCAGGTAATAAGTGGCTCCCATTTGCTTGTATACCCTCTTATCCAGATAGCCCTGGATAGTACCTCTGATGTACTCAGGTTCTAAAGCAGCTCCAGGGACTGGTTCTGAGCAAGTTGTGCCCTGAACAGCAGGAGCTAATAGAACTTGACTCCATGCTCAATCATTCACCTGACTCATGCTCAATCTTTCTGTTACCTCTTACTCACCTTTGGTTTCTGTTCACTTAATACTTGTGCTTACCTGGGGCAGCTGGCTGGTTCAGTTGGAAGAGTGTGTGACCTTTGATCTTGGGGTCATAGGTTCGAGTCCCATGTTGAATGTAGAGATTACCTAAATAAATAAATAAACTTAAAAAAATAAAAAAGACTTGTGCTTACTCACAGCCTGCTCTGTGCCTCTCCATTAGACAGTATTTCAGTTTCTGTTCCCTAGGTCACTTGTCTGATAATTTTCCTTTCTCTCGTGTTTCTCTCCAAGAAAAGCAGGAGACAGGAAGAAGACAGGAAAGGTAGAAAGAGAAAATGAGTCTGATTGGTCACATTCACATCTTCTGTATCAGAGCTCTTCATTTTCTAGCCATTGGGCACTCTCCACATTCTTGTCATTCTCTTGCTTTGTCTTCACTTGCACAACCCTGGTACATCCATCTCTCCACCTACTCAGCACCTGCATCGCTGCAGCTAGATGAAACTGGAGTAAAGCACACAACTGTGATGACTCACTTGAAATTTGTCATCATTACCCTCAGGCAGATCCCCAGTACTAGTCACTAGTCACACTGCATTTTACTAGACCATTCACTCTCCCACTCTTCCGGACGACCATTTCATTTATACCTTCTGCTCTTTCCTCAAACCTCAAGCACCTTCTCGCCTACAGCACTCTCAGCTGATGACTTCCTTCTCATTTTAATCCGGCGATAAGAGCAATCGGAAGAGGACTCCCGTGGGGGCTTGTCAGCATTTCTTTCCCACCTACCTGCTATTCACCCGTATTCTCTGCCTTCTCTTCTATAACTGCACATATGCTCCATGCCTGTGTCTGAAGCCAACCCCTCCACTTGTGCATTAGATCCATCTCTTCTTGCCTACTCAGGAGCATTGCTTTAACAATTCCCCCTATTCCTACATCACCACTTTGTCCCTCTCTATTGAGTCATTCTCATTTGCAGTGCAGATATCTTTGTATTTCTCCATGTTAGAACATGCTCTTGATGCTTCCTCTTCCTCCTGTTACTCATTTCTCCTTTCCGTGGCTCCCTTCGGCAGCCATCCTTCACTTTTTGGTTATGGATGTCTTGAATGGCCTGCTAAAGGCTCTGGACTTCTCAGAATAATGTTTCTAAATGTTTAAAATAAAACATAGGACTGCAAAGGAAACAAATTATATTGGAATATAGTTACCAAAGTCACTTTCAGCTATTGTGAAATGGTAACATATTATTCTTACTAATGAATTAGATAAAACATTTTAAATACAAGCAAGCTAAAGTTATATTTTGAGTTTTTAAAAAGACATCTTGCTGCAAAGATCCTCTTCAATCATAGGTCTTGCAGCAGATTTTTGTACCTGTTACAAAATCTTCCATATTACTGGCACTAAAAATTCTCATTTGGGGGCGCCTGGGTGGCTTAGTCGGTTAAGCATCCGACTTTCGCTTGGGTCACAGTTCGTGGGTTCGAGCCCCGCGTCGGGCTCTGTGCTGACTGCCAGTTCAGAGCCTGGAGCCTGTTTTGGAGCCTGTTTCAGGGTCTGTGACTCCCTCTCTCTCTAACCCTCCCCTGCTAACGCTGTCTCTCTCTCTCTCCTAGAAATAAATAAAACATTAAAAAACAATTTAAAAAATTCTCATTTGATCTGTCAAATTTTAATAATTTTAAACAATGAAAATCATTCATCTCCTTCCATGAATTGGCTAACAAACAATTATGGATAGAAAAAGAAAACTACAAAACAACAAATTTGTCTGGGTCACTGTGAGAAAATGTCCCTTCACTACCCACGACGCTGAACTTCTGGGCACATTTGCTAAGAATTGACCAGCCATGTTGGTATGAACACTTACAGCAGAAGATCATAGTCTTGTGAGATCTAGCGATGGGCTAATAATTCCCACGCATAGAAAGAGTGATGACTGTGATGTTTTGAGATATCTGTAACTACTGTAATGTGATATGAAAACATCCATGAATTTAGACGTGGGGACAAAGAAACAGACACTGCTGGTTTTACATTAGTACCTGAAGAAAATGAGAATAGTGGAAACAAAGGTGCACTCCTTTCCCCCATCTAAATTCATGAGCTTTCTGAATTCTATCCATAGATCCTTTGGGCACCCTAATCTAAGAGGCCCTGCTTTAGATAGCAAAAATCCCTTTGAGGGTTGCTGTAGTCTCTGCTTCTTCTCTTTCCCTTTTCTCCATTGAGTCCACTTCAGTCAGGCTTTTGCCTCGAAATTAACTGAAATTATTTCTGTCAAGGTCATTAATGACTTCCATATTGTTATAGCCAGTGATCTTCCTGGCCCTGTCTGCAGTATTTGAGACAAGCAATCCGTCTTCTTGATACCTTGTCTTCACTTGACTTTAAAATTTTTTTTTTAATGTTTTATTTATTTCTAGGAGAGAGAGAGAGAGAGAGAGACAGCGTGAGCAGGGGAGGGTCAGAGAGAGAGGGAGTCACAGAATGAAACAGGCTCCAGACTCTGAGCTGGCAGTCAGCACAGAGCCCGACGCGGAGCTCGAACCCATGAACCGCGAGATCATGACCTAAGCGAAAGTCGGACGCTTAACCGACTAAGCCACCCAGGCGCCCCATCACTTGACTTTAAAGATATAGATATACTCCCTTGGTTTTCTTCCTGCCTTTCTAGCCACTAGTACTGAGATCTCTTTCCTGGTTCATCATCTCCTGTGTGCTCAATCTTGGCGTGACTCAGGAGTGAATCCTTAGGTATCTTTTATTTCTATCTGTATGCATTCTCTTGTTCATCTCATCCAGCTGCGAGCTTTAAATACTCATTTTATTCTGATGTTCCCATCCAGTAATGATAACTCCAGCCCTGATCTGTCCACTGAAGTCCACACTAGTATATCCAGCTGCTTACTCAATATTTCTACCTGGTTGCCAAATAGGCAAACAAATTCATTGTGTCCAAATCTGGGTTCCAGTGTTCTCCCCAAACCTGCTTTTCTTGCAGTCTTTCTTATCTTGGCAATCGGTAGCTCAGTTCTTTTCGTTGTTTTGGTCAAGCACCCTGAAGTCAGGTTGAGCTCTTCTTTCTCTCACAAAGCAGTCTGTCAGGAACCCTTGTCACTTCTAACTTCAAAGTGTATCCTGGGTGTTGCCATTTTCCACTGCCTCACGGTTGCCACCCTCACACAGCTTCTGAGGTCTTTCCCCTGGAGCACTTGGTAACTTCACCCTCTCCCCATTCCTTTTTTCTGTCCTTAAAGTTCAAAGTTCACAAACCTTACAAGCAGCCCATTCACTCTACTTCTCTGAATTCAGAAGAAATATGCATAGTTCCCTAACTGTATTAAAAACTCATCCAAGTTCCAGGTATTGATAATGTGCACAGTTCCAAAATGATGGATATTTTCCCATGAGTGGCTTATGGAATTCATTCAGCAGCAGCAGCGTGAACCTGATGGAATTTTAAAGGTAGCTCTGCAGGTTTGATCTGAAGGCAGTTTAAAAAACCTTGGTACCTCAACTTCAGGAGCTCATTTTTTTAAAAAATATTTTTATTTATTTCTAGGAGAGAGAGAGAGAGAGAGAGACAGCGGGAGCAGGGAAGAGTCAGAGAGAGAGGGAGTGACAGACTCTGAAACAGGCTCCAGGCTCTGAGCTGGCAGTCAGCACAGAGCCCGACACGGGGCTCAAACCCACGAACCGCGAGATCATGACTTAAGCCGAAGTCCGACGCTTAACCGACTAAGCCACCCAGGAGCCCCCAGGAGCTCATTTTTTTAAATGTTTATTTATTTTTGAGAGAAAGAGAGAGACAGAGCATGAGTTGGGTGGGGCAGAGAGAAGCCAGAGAATCTGAAGAAGATTCTAGGCTCTGAACTGTCAGCACAGAGCTGATGCAAGGCTCAAACTCACAAACTGTGAGATCGGGACCTGAGACAAAGTCAGACACTTAACTGACTGAGACACCCAGGCGCCCCTCAGAGCTCATTTTTTTAAACGTGTATTTATTTATTTGTTTAGAGAGAGAGAGAGAGAACACCTGTGAATGTGAGTGGGGGAGGGGCAGAGAGAGGGAGAGAGAGAATCCCAAGCAGGCTTTGTGCTGTCAGCACAGAGCCTGACATGGGGGTCAATCCCACTGACTGTGAGATCATGACCTGAGTGGAAATCAAGAGGTGGATGCTAAACTGACTGAGCCACGCAGGCACCCCTAGGGGCTCATTTTTAAAGGATGCTCAGAAATTGCTTCAGATGTTCAAATAAAATTATGACCTAGATCCCTAAATTATTACATTATTTTTGTCATGTGACTGCTAAATACATAGAATGTGTTAGCTAAAAGCCACCTCTTTGTACCGTTCATTCTCTGATATTTAATCAGAAAATGATAGAAATGTCTCAAGTAGCTTAGTGTACAGGTAAACTTTCTCAGCAATTAATTTAGTCATTTGTTCAGTCAATACTGTTGAATGGCTTTTATGTGCCAGGCACATCACTGGGTGCTGGGGATACAAAGATGAATAAAATCCAGTGAACATCCTTAAAGAGATCACAGACAAATGGAGGAGGCAGAGGAGTAAACAGATACAATGCAATGTGATATGCACTATAATAGGAGTGGTAGGTATTACATACAACAATAGTACAATAACAAAGAAGGAATGAACAGCTTTGTGTAAATCAGGAAGTTTTAATCTTGAGGAGTTGTCTGGGATTCCTTGAAAAATTATATGATCGCCTCTGTTCTATGGCTTGGAATTCTAAAGGGTGAAAAATGATGTAATAGGTATTGTAAACAGCCTAAGATTGGAAAAATGCCTGTCTGAAATGTTTGACAAAGTGAGATCTATTCTGAGACCTCCTAAAGTAGCTATATTCCAGAACTTCTCTTACTGATTCAGAGATTGGTTAAGGCTTTTTAGGATTTCTACCTTATATGTAATTTACCTCCATGTTACAACTTTTCTCTGTGGGAAGTGTGTGTGTGTGTTTGTACTTTAGGAGATTTTAGAATAGATTTTATACACACATACACATATGTATACATATACATATTATGTATAAATATATATAATTTTAAGTGTAAGTGTGTGTATATGAAATAAATATATCAGAGATTTGTCTCTAAAAAACAGCACTCCTGAGTGGAGATGATGTGGAATCTCATGGAAAATTATTAGAAATTTTGGAATTATACCAGACTGCCTGAGCTCAATGTTAAACTATCCCTTGTTCACACCATACTTTATAAATACTGGGGTATTGAGCCAGGAAGTAATCTCCCAATCCTCTTCATATTACATACAAGACAACTGAGGCCAATTTGGGGATGAGGAACTTTCTTACAGTTACTCCACTGATCTGTAAGAGCATTGGGAATAGAATCCAAGTTTCATGTCTCAGTCCTGTGCTGCTGCTGCTGCTGCTTTATTAATGTGATTTCATCATCTGACACCCAGAAACAACTTTTCCCATCAGGTATTTGTAGGCCAATCTGAGATTATTTAGCCAAGTACAAATATTTTGCACTTGATGAACAGAGTATCAGCTAGAGGCCATCCATGGCCTCTGGTGAGACTCCTTCTCACATAATGGCTACAACAGAAGGGCCACATGAACAGCTTTAGCAGTCCGCAAGCACGGGGCCACACGGGATCATAGTCCTGATGCCAGCACAGGAGCAGAGCACAGGAGAAGTTCAGAGTCTGGACAGCAATGCATCAAAGATCAAGCTAGCTCACAAGAGATCTAGTGCCTATGTAGAAGAGCAAGATGGGATGCCAGCCTCTTTAAGGATGGGAAGGAATTGGGAGGGCAAAGTAAAGTGAACTTCTAATACCAAAGGAGCATCACCAGAAAGGCTCAACCACACATTACTTGCTTGGAATATGGGCAGTCCTTAGAAGCTAGAAATTAATATTCACAAAGAAAGACACATTCTGAAACCTAGTAATGCACACCTAAGTTGGTGTGATGCTTAATGAATTGCCATAATAGGATTACCAAACATATAGGAGGAGCTAATTACAAGGCATTCAATTTGGAAATCACAGCCATTGCAAAATGGCTTTAAAGCTGGATATTTGAATGTTCATCATGCCAGGAAGAAAAATGAGTCAGGAATTCCATCTTGTCTTATCTGAACTTTTCAAGGTATGTTCTGGTTTTCCATGAGGGAAAAGTTCAGTCTTGGTAGGCTTTTTTCAAAGTTAAGATGTGTCATTATGGTGAATCTGGTCTTCGTGTTTTCTTCAGACATCGCTAGATCCTCGTTCTTCAAAATGTTCATGGAGGACTAATGTACAAATTAAGGGGACACCAAATGGGAAAGAGGAAGAAGGGAAGAGGTGAGCGGTGAGGCGAGTGAGGAACCCAGGGTACAAAATTTAAGGCAGTGCTTACTCTCTGGAATGTGGACATGCCAACCTACACTTGCATGATCCTGGGGGATGCCCCTTCAAGGCAGAGGTGCCCAGGGCACAACTGTAATGAGGCCAGCATATGCAGGATTATGCATATGCTGAGTTGACACTGGTACCATTTTGACGGTGAGTGCCTTCTTACATTTTGCAACCAAGGCACCTCATTTGCCTCAGTAGTCTCTCCTTAAAGGTCAGGGCATGGCCGATGATGGCTGTAATGATAGATAGAAGCCTATCTGTATTTGGAAATCAAGTTTGTCCTGAGATTCCTCATGCATTCCAGACCACCCCTGTTGGCAAACCCTCAGCAGAATTCACAGAAGGCTTACCTTAGTATGGCCCCAGGTCAACCCAGAGTTAAGCATGAGCTCTCCCTTGAACCTTACTTCCTGAGGCTACCCTGCTCAAGGTTCTAGGCTCACCTCTCAAGAGAACCTGACTTTACAGGTGGCTCCAATCTAAAGCACACCTTCCACGTGTTACAGAACTTTAACGAACAGGATTCACTCAGCTCTCTTATATGCCTTTTGATTTCCGGAAACTCTTCAGTCAATGATTATTTGAATCTATTTTGTGCAAATAGAAATATTTTAAATTTCACAAAATCTATACAAAGTTGGGATGGTAAACTGTAGATGCAGTTAACATGATATTTGTATCTCTGGGCATGCTGCTGTTACCAATTCTGTGTTGTGTGCAAGGAGTCCCGTGCAAGAATGCTAATGCTACATAGTGCAGATATAACCAGGGTTTTATTTAGAGAATAAGTAATAAGCAGACACAGTAGAATGCATGCAATCCTTTGAACTTGCCTCCCACAGCTTAAGCCAGGTGTGAATATCTGCATGCACCGTAGCCACAGCTCTGGTTTATAGGGTCTGCGGCCAGGACACACTGATGTGATTGTGTAACGGTGAAAGCTCCCTGATCAGAGAAGTGACCTTATTAGAAGAGGAAAGCCTCTGGAGCCCAGTGGTTGGTATTAGCTTATTTTCTGTTGAGTTGAGCCAGTTTTGTGCATAGCTAGCCAAAATGGAAGGCAAGGAAATGAGTCTCCAGAGTCATCCGTATTTGTCTCTTGCTAAGGTTTTCCATTCTCTTTCCCTGATTGTGAGAAATCTGAGACAGAGTCTACAGATCTTTGTGACTCCTATAGTGCCCTGCCTGTAGTTGAGTGCTTAACAGATATATGTTGATGGAATGAATGAAATAATAGACTTTAGTCAATTCTGAATAAATGCTGTCTTAAACAAAATAAATGCATGCTTTTGTGACAAATGGAAAACATGTTGTGCCTCCACAATGGCAAACCCCATGTTTTGGCAGGGAACAAACCAGTACATATGGTTGAGGGTGGCTGTTGTATGTTCTTAATGTGAAAATTGGTAGCATCCTTTCCACCCCCCACCCCTTGGCCCCTTCCACTTTTGTTTCAGAATGCTTGTTTCTGCCATATTGAGAGGAGGAGTTAAGATAAAAGATCTCTTTTCGTTGTCAGTGCATTGCATTGAGGTTTCCAGCCAGCTTTCTCTTTAATGCCCTTCTAGTTGTCACAGACAAAGCATATGGAGGGGAGAAGCTGGGGGGCAAACAGTGGTGTTCATTTTGGAAAGACTCATTTGGTATTCATAATAACAATGACCATCATCTTCGTTATCCTCATTATAGCTAATATATTTCTGAACACTTACTCTGTGTTCCGCAGGGTACTGAGCTCTTCATGGCACGTAGTCCTCAACCCTATGTGGCGGTTCCTCTTTATTGAACCCATTACCGGCACGTTACCAGAACCAGATTCACCTCGGAGTCCTTCCAGATGTTTGTTTTTTTGTTACCTTCCTTCTCCAGCAGCAGCTGTCATATACAGGGACTCCACTGAGATCTAGTCACACAGGATCCACTGCGTCTTCCCAAAGCTTCCAAGCTGGCAGTTGTCTTTTCCTCTGTGATGGTTTCATTCC